>BMAW01050563.1:0-16534 GCA_019974015.1 Nephila pilipes
ATATATATATATATATATATATATATATATATATATATATATATTCAATTTCATTTATTGAGAGTTATAAATTTTTAAATAAGTCAATTTTTACCGCACCAGCTACATTCTCACTCCTCAACAATGTTTGACTTTCTGCAAAATGGTGTTGTTTTTTAACCCACAAATTCTTCTATAAAAAGTGCGAAACATTCTATTATAATAATAATACCAAATTAAAAATTGCTAAATTTGTAATTTTTTTTCCTTTTCAAAATTATTAATAACCTTTGAAATCAAATAAGATTTAAAATTAAGCTTTTTTTATCTTTGTAACTTGTAAGCGCTATCTACTGATTGTAATGTGAAAACATTTTATAATTAGGAAAAAAATTACATTTCTTATATATATATATATATGTGTGTGTGTATGCGTCTCTATGTGTATATATATGTGTGTGTGCATCTCTATGTTTATATGTGTATGTGTCTGTGTGTATATAATTCATTTCACTTAGATAAAAGCAAGTTCAGTATTACGAAAGTTACTATGACTAAAAATCTATAAAGTAACAACTCAACTTCACTAAAAGTAGAAGAGGAACAACACAACTTCTGTTTTGGTTTAGATAAGATTAGAATAGCAGGATGCCGCCATGTTGGCTGGTGTGAAGAGCAGTTTATGATACTTTAGTTCGATTTGTGATTATTGTATTTGTTTTTATAACGTGCTGTATTAAAATAACACATCGGGTGATAAGTTACCGGTCAGACTAACATATGGAGCCTTAAATACAGAATTAGCAATTTGTTTAGTAAGTACTAACCTTCAAAAGATACCTGTAAAAATTTTATGATGATGTGAAGTTTGATTCAAAAGTTACAGTGGTGTTAGTGAAACAACTTTTTATTTTTATTTTTAAAACAATGGGGGGGGGGAAGATTTTCGTGTATTGATAAAACATTACTTTTTGATGGGAAAAAGCATCATTGAAACGATGGCATTTTCTTATAAGTGTTATCCGGATTCTGCTTCAGGAAAATCGACTATTATTGTCTGGCTTGCTGAATTTAAACGTGGTTGTACGAACACCGATGATGCGCCATGCTTTGATCGCCAAAAGAGGTGATTGTACCGGAAAACATCAAAAAAGTTCACAATATCGTTTTGGCAATCCGTAAAGAGAAGTTGCATGAGATAGCTAATATTCTAAATATATCCGAGGAACGTGTAGGCTTTATTTTACATAAACATTTGTTTATGAGAAAGCTGTTTTCGAAGTGGGTACTGCGTGTGCTAACAGTAAACCAAAAAAAAAAAAAAAAAAAACACGAGTTTTTTTTTCTCGGGGTTTTTTTTTTTTTTTTTTTTTTGAAGCTGTTTCGGCGAAACAAGAAAAACTTTTTGCGTCGATACATGATGAGGAACAAAACTTGGATCCACCATAAAACGCCAGAGTCAAATTGGCAGACAACTGAGTGAACAGCAGCCGGTGAGCCTCGCCCAGAGCGAAACAAAGTGCTGGCAAAGTTATGGCGACCACATTTTGGGGGGCATAAGGTATTTTTTTTATCGATTACCTTGAAATAGTTTAAAATAGGTAATAGAAATTTTATCGATTTCTTTGAACAATCAATACAGATCGCTACATGAACCAACTGGATTGTTTGAACGAGGAAATTTCAAAGAAATGGCCCCATATGCAAAAAAAAAAAAAAAAAAAAAGAAGAAGAAGAAGAAGAAAGAAAGAAAGAAAGAAAGAAAAGAAGAAAATAAAGTGATCTTTCACCAAGATGATGCACTGAGTCACAATCTATGGCTATGATAGCAAAATTGCATGAATTATACTTCGAATTGCTTCCTCGCCCACCCTATCCTCCAGACTTGGCCCCAGCGGCTATTACCTGTTCACAGACCTAAACAAAATGCTCACCGGGAAGAGATTTGGTTCGAATGAGGAGGTGATCGCCAAAACAAACACCTACATTGAGACCAAAGATAAATCGTTCTTCAAAAAAAGGTATCAAAATTATAGAGAAGCGCTGGAATGCTTATATCGCTCTTGAGGGAGACTATGCTGATGAATAAAATCGAATTTGACTGAAAAAGTTGTGTTTTCTTCATTAGACTGGGAACTTAACAGCCGATGTGTTATAATTAAGATTTGGCAGCTAAAAATATAAAGGGGTTCATTATCAGTTGGATATCCATTTTCACCTCCTTTCAACCACTCGTCCAAAAATTAGAATTTCTATTCTATGTGTCTTAGTATCTGGTTCACAATAAAAGCAAGTGAACTAAATTTCCTTCTTTCAGGAATTGGAAAATTATTGTAATAATTTTGTTTAATTGATAAAACATGCGTCATGAAAAAAAAAAAAAATGTAAATTTGCAAAACATCAAAACTTGATGATGAAAGAAAACTTAAAAAATCTAATAAAACAGCCTTTCAGACGTATTTTTTTCCTCCTCACTTACACAACTCAATGCCTTTACATGTATATATATATTTCAGAGTAATGCTAGCCTGTCGGGGGGGGGCAGACGATTGAGAAAAGAACTTGCACGTATTTATTTTAATTATGATTCAACATAAGGAAAGAAATTTTTTGTTGATTTCTTTTTCTCATGTTCATATTAAGTAGCAACTCTGAGAATCCGAAAATATATTTAATAAATCCAATATAAATTTAAAAAAATTTCTAATATGATTCAAACGATATACTTTTACACTGAATTAAAAGAAACAATTCATTGTTTTTATTGCATTATCGCATGTTTTTGATATTCTGGAGAGAATGAACTAAGGCAAAAAAATAATTATCACCTGATGAAATTGGTCAGTTCTTCATGTCAGCTTTGAATGATATTAAGGCACTTATTATTCCAACTTTGAAATACTAAAATATTTATATTAAAATTAAATGCATAAAAACATAACAAAACTATTTTAATCTGAAACTAACTTTTGAAAGAGAATAGTTTTAAATAATGGAAATCGTACTACATTAATTATTCATGACTTTTCTTTCTACCTTATTCAAGGTATTCTTAATACTTCTAAAGTTCTACGAATAACGTTTCTTAAATATTTAAATAAATGAATTATACATTAGGGATAGATGCTGCTAGGAAAAATACTAAACTATATACAGTTCATTGGAAGTTGAAATTGTTTCGACATTTTAATTAGTAATGCAGTTGTTTTTAAGTATTTCAAATTTTAAATGAAAGGAATTTCTTTTGCAAGACATTTCTTTCATTACAATGGATCTTATTTGTGATAAGATAGCAAAATCTTAAGAAATAAATGAGATGAATGTAGTACTGAACCTTGAAGCTATTAATAAATATTAATTTAAATTGCGTATAATTTAAATTTAAATTAAAATGAAAACTGAGTTAGAAAATAAATAAGAATATGGCATTAATTGCTGTTAAATATTAAATGAAAATTCTGCGATTTCAAGATTAAAAAAAATGAACGTATCATTTCCAATTAAATGGGAATAAAAAACTGTGTATCCTTTCCAAAGGAATGAAATTGTTTTGTAAATGTACAGACTAAAGTAAAGTTACTTGATAAAAGAATTTTCATAAAATCTCTATCTATTGCTTCTTTCTTAAGTTTCCCGTCTACCCGCCATTTTGATTTCGTGAGCGTAATGTTAATCTTAAGGAATTTTGACTTTAATTCTCACATCTTTACTTTTTGATCTATTTGAATGCAATAAAATTCACCTGAAACAGCAAAAAACAATGAATGCTTCTGAGGAATTACTTTTTTCCTCCTATTTTTAAAAAAATATTTAAAGACAATTTTCAAAGATCGGAAAAACTCATAAACGATAAAATAGGGGTAAAATATTTTTAAAAATCGCGGTGGAAAAAAGTAATTCCGCAGAAGCATTCGTTATTTTTTGCACTTTCAAATGCACTTTATTGCCTTCAAATAGACCAAATAGTAAAGTTGTAAGGATTAAAGTCGAAAATCCGTAGAATTAACACTGCGCTCACGAAATCGAAATGGCAGGTAGACGGGAACCTTAAATCGCATACTATTTGAAGAAACAATATATTTTTATGTAAGTTTAGAAGTTCACTGATTTTGTTTCCTTTTTTTCGCTTACTAATTCTCAAAATAATTTTTCGAAATCATGATTAAAAGAAGTTTTTTTTTATATTATTTTGCATACTTCCTAGCGCATAAGTCAGTGTAATATAAATTTCGAATTCTTTTCTGCAGAAAGAGTATCCCAATATCTTTAAATATTAATCACTCAGCAATTTCAAAAAAACGGTCCCATGAAAAACACATTATTGGCCTAATTTGTTAAAAAATTATATTTATGGACAAAACATGTATAAAGAATCATTGAAGAAAAGACATTAAAAATGAAAACTAATATGTATATATATGTATGTATATATATATATATATATATATATATATATATATATATATATATATATATATACTCTCTTTCTGTATATATATATATATATATATATATATATATAAGTTACACATTTTGAGACGGCTTCCAATACTAGATGGCGCCACAAGCTGGAGTTTTACTTTGTGACTTCTTTCCAGGGGATCTTCACGAGTAACGGCAGATGGAAGAGTGCGACCAACAGAGAAAGACGTGCGATCTGATAGCTCTTTAATATGTATAACCAATAGTTCTATTTTAACTTAGTAAAAACTGTACAATAATATATGATTTAATTAAATGTTATCTTCTAAAAATCCGTTTTGTTACTGAATCCAGAAAACCCCTAGACATCTTTAAAACGAGCCATGTACCCCATTTCTGTTGTTAGGATTCTATACACACACACATAGTTATATATATATATATATATATATATATATATATATATATATATATATGTATATATATTCATCTTAATACTTCTGTCGGGTTTAGTTAGCTGTTTTCCAGGTTCCTTTAGAGAAAGGTACTTTTTGTAGTACTTGTTTGATTATAAGAAGAATTTTAAAGCATCAAATAATAAGTACATTTATTATTATTACAGCCGGTTTATTTATGTTGAAAACTCATACTTTCCTTTCTGATCTGAAACACTGATCTCATGATTCGTAATTGAAATGAAAATAGCTGATTTATTTATTTTCGGTCTATATGAAACTAGAGTCATGACCAGTTGAAAATCAAATAAAGAGAAAAACGTTTTCTGTGACATCTATCAGCCCTTATTTGAAATGCATACCATCCAAAAATGCCAAATTTATTTGTATGTTTATTTCAATAAATATTAGTGCTATGGGACCATCAGATGCTGTCAGGTAAAACGTCCTTTTCTTACTTTGTTAGGAAAAGAAATTGTTGTGTCTAAAATTTGAAAATTTAAGTCAGATACGTAAAAATCTTTAAAAAAACGTGTAATATTTGATACCCATGCAAGATATCGTCAAATTAACTGTATAAATGATTTGATCAGTTCCACTGAAGGTAGGTACTCATTGGTTAAAAATGACATTTTCTTTTTGCGTCTGCAAAATTAATTATTGAAGGTCCCTTTTTCATTGGCCTCTTTCTTTGCATTATGTTAATTCCGACTAAAATTTTGAAATGATCTGCGCTCGCTGTATGAAAACTTTAAAGCATTTGGGGTATTTGAAGAAAACTCATTTTGCCACAGTATTCTTGAACATATAAGCAGTTGTATTAAACACATTTATTTTCCATCTTTATTGTAATAACGGCATTAAATTAAATTTAATGTACAAAGTTCTAAAAGGCAGATAGGTAAACTACTGTAACCTTCAATTTTTTTTATATAAAATTATGACAATACGATGAATTTTAAATCAAGGTTTCATTCTAATTGAAATTATCTCTTTTAATACATTTTGTATTATCAATTATATTTTGCTCATATATCTCGACTTTCCTTCTTTAGTGTTCTTATACGAACTTTATTCACACGTAATTTACAACAACGTACTACAGCTGGAGAAATTTTACAAAATATCTTATAACAATGGTTTTGATTAGAATTTTATTATTAAAATTTGTTATGAAATTACTAAATATGTTAATGATAAAGTGATTTGCTCAATTTGAAAATTAAATTTTAAAGATTTATTTAATTCAACTGATACAGTGGATTTGATTAAAGTTATCCTTGAAGAAATTGTTTTAAAAAAAATTATGAACTAAGAGTTCAATGTCATATAAAAATATGAATATTTAATCTGATTTTAAAAGAAAATTATATTTTTTACAGTGATAAAATTTATAAGCAAGTTAAAGGAATACCACTAGATGGACTAGCTATAGTAATAACCTTGCCAATATATATATATACATTTTTATGAATAAAACCTTATTGATAACAACAAATTTATTTTGCTTAAACATAATAATAACCTAATAATTTTTCAAAATAAATTTAATATAGAGTTTGGATAGATAGGATTGATCTTTCATTCTTCTTATTTAAACCTGATTAAAATTAATGAAAATTCTTATAAAACGAATTATTTTTATAATAACTTAAGAGTTGTAGGTAATATGACTATTCGTAATATTTTTGACAAGAGAGACACTTTTTTTTTTCAAATTAATAGAATTCATTTCTTTGATAGTAATATAAGCTTAGATATCTTGTGGGAACATGAACAGTTTTATTCTCAGGAACATTAAGTTAGTTAATATACTTTTAAATTTTGAAAATAACTAAAAAAAACTCTTTCATAATTAAGTTAAAGCTGTTAATCTATTTATTTTTTTCAAACACAAATGTAAAATATAAAAATTATAAAATAAATCAATTCTTGAAATTATAAGATACTATTTCCTATAAGGTTTTTTTATTTTGAATTTCTTTTGTTTTCATTTATGTATTTATTTATTTTGAATTTTTTTATAATCTTTATTTAAAGATTTTTCTCTACCTTTTCTATTTCATAGATGAATTTTTCTTTATTGTAATACTGTTTACCAATTTTTTTTCTTTATTAAGTGGTTTTAAATTTATTTTGATATAAATTTATATTAATTATAATTATTGATGTGTATTTGCATCGACATTTTTCATTACACACACAACACACACACACATATAAATGAAACTTAATTTGATAGTGCTTGACTCCCTAAAAACAAGGTAATGACAATGCTATATCAACTATACGATACAAATTCGGCATTTGTCCGTGTTAGAAAAATCATCCGGAAGGTGAAAGAATTTGCTTCATAAGCAACATTCGATTGTTTGAAAGTTATAAAATACATATGATCAGAAGTCAAGTAATTCATGACATTGGGAAACATAGCACAATATTTTACTTAATTTATTACACTTTTAATCTTCATCTAATTTACCTAATCACGTTACATTTAGTTGACAAGGTATTGTAATTGTATCCAATTCAGATAACAACAATCTGCCCCAATGTTAGTGAAGAGAAAATCGTGATTAGTTCAGCATCACAACATTAGGTCGCAAAAAACTACTTAAAGTATGATGGTCCAGGTTCGTCTTCACTGACCGCATTTGATATGCTCACTGGCTATAAGTAAAGACTTTTTAATCCAAAGTAAGCGAAATAGAATTGAAAGGAAAGGGAAAGGAGAGGATAATGACGGGCTTTTAGTTGTTGTATATTGGAATGAATCATCATAATTAATCGTTTATATTGAAAGTATCTGGAGGTTATTCCTGTTCAGAATAATAGGTGTCGAATCTGCTGTAATCGAAAAGTGATTGTATCGGAATAAGGGATATGGTAAACTAAGAATTTAATTAATTCAACATAAGTAAGAATTAACGATTTGAGAGAGGGAGAGATTTTGCATATTCTTTGATGCCTGATAAGGTGTTTTGTCTAACTTCTTATGTATCTTCAGACGGAATTTTGAACTTATTGACTACTTAATTAGAATTTAAGATGGCAGAAGAGTTCAATAATGAAAGAAATACATCATAATATATATTATGCATATACAAATAATATATATTGATTTGACATCTCTCTTGTAAGATTATTAATCATTTTACTTTGTTTTATTTCAAAATGTATGTCCATTTTATTGCACAGAGTATTTAGCTATGTGCCTAGGCTCATTTTATTGGTTATTTTATTTAATCAGAACTTTCCTTAATCCGGATGAGCTAGAGCCGCAATTAGTACGGAATAATAACGTTCTACTGATCTAGAAAAATAAAAAAATATGATAAATTCAAGGAAACATAAATTCTTCAACTCATAAATTCTAGGAGATCTAAGTGTAGAAGAATTTCTATTACCTTATCTTATGACTGAGGACATTTCAAAGTACAATTTCCCAAATCTCTTCTCATGTACTTTAGATAACAACTGTATTTCCATGGAAGTACTATCAATTTATAAAATAAAACATGTTTCACAATTGACACTTTTAATTGCTAATATTTTTATTGGAAAATTTTCGTATTGCAAAATATTGCGGTAACCTTAATGAAGCATCTGGAGAAGTAATTAAGGAAAAATTGAATAAATGTTTTTTTTTAAAAAAAGCAATTGATAATAAATCGCCAACGATGACTGTTTAGATGAATAATTATCTATATGATAGTTTTTCCTTAACGATCGCAGATTTTTGTCTATATTTTGTTTCTGGGACTTTTTTAATCCTCTTCTTTGTACCAAACAATTTAAAACCCTTATTACTTGATAATCTATAAAATTCATAACAATATTTTATCAAAATATATTAATAAAAGCATGTATGCCATAAAATGTAATTTAATAACTCTTGTCACTAATTCCTGGAAATGAATTCATGAGTGACACTTTTAAAGGATCTATCAACTGACACACAATATTTAAATAGGCATAGCTATGATATATTCTACTGTAAATCTACAAATTCTTCTTTAAAATTTGCATATTCATAAACTCCTTGTCCTTTTACAGATCTAAGGAATCGTAGAAGAATATGGTCAGAAATAATATAATTTTTGTTATTTCGGTATTCTTTTAGTAATGCCAAGCTCTCTCACAAATTCATATTTTGAGATAAAACATGTTTTTTCTATTTACTCGTATTATGATAAAAACAGCATAATCTTTGCCCTTAGGCATAAAATAACAGTAAGCCCCAGTTTGTGAGTTAGGTTGAATAATTAAGCAACTGAAACTGAAAATTGCAAAATTATGCAAGTTGAAATAAATTATTTGTGAATAATATGTCTAAAGTAATCGTATTTTGTTAAATCCTAGCGTAAAAATTACAGTAATAATTGGAAGAAATCATTTTAGCCGGTAATGCTGTCTGCAAACTGTCCATATTTCTCTTGACTGCTTCTCATAAAAACGTTTAAAGTCTTATATATTTACATAAAGGAATTCGGAAGAGAATGTGGGTTCACTGGGAGAACTATAATCGATACAATAGTAATTCAGACAAGAAACAAAGGAGGGGCCATGACTTCTATTACTAAATTTTAAGAGCAAAAAATGACTCACACTTCAACAAAATGCAATTTTTGAAATACTGAGCGCTTTTAACTGGGATGTTTTAGAAAAATATGCTATAAAATCCCCTCTGGGAATGCCTTTATCTACAGATAAATTTCGAAGTTCTATGAAACAAATCGTATCTTACTTTATTATTGTTGGTATGAAGAATGCTTTCACTTTTTACTGAAAATCTTATTACATTTTTGATGCTACAATATTCGTACAGAAAACAAAGGGAAAAGATCAAAGAAAGCTATTACTAAAAATCTCAGGACAAACAACAGTAAGATTAATACATCATGGAAAAATAACACGAAAATTTTTAAATCCTTTCTCGCTCAATATTTCAAAAGTAGGAATATGTCTCTCTGTTCTGTTTTCTTAAAAAATACCCACTTTAATTTACTTTCAAGGAAATAAATTTTTCTTCAAAAACTATTTTTTTTCTATGAGTCAATAAGCTTGGTGCCAACCACGATTCCAAAATAAATCCATTCCATTTCCAACTTCCTAACGACACTTGAATCCTACCTTTTACTGATTCCTCTAAAACAATTCATTTGGAAGACAACTTTTCAAGGGATTCTCGGGCTTACGACACATGGCCAGTGTCTAAATAACGACTGCCGTGACAAAGAACAAGGTCCTTCTGGAAAACTGCAAATCCGAAGAGCTGTGGATGGGGTTTGCATACTGGTGACATCAACCAGAAGACTCCGACAACCCCACAGACAACAAAGAGGGAATGGAGTAAAAAGAAAAAAAAGAACGCAATAAATAAAATTCTCAGAACAAATGCAACAAAAGATATAAAAAAGTAAAAGAAAGGAAGGGACGAGGGAGGGAAATAGAAACTAAGGTTCATGAATAATTCAAGGTCCATCCTCCGAGCTTCCTCGTCACAACCTTTCTATCTCATCGCTTGTACAGGGATTTCAATTCACCTCCTTTTTCGATCTAGGAGAAGTATAAAAAAAAAGAGGTAAATTTTAAAATAGTGAGTGTCCTAGTTTTTGGCATTCTTTAGATCTTGGATGGGATGTCTGGAGGGAGATTACAAGAATGCGAATTGAAGTGGCGCTTTTAAATTAACATAAACATGGCGTCTTTTTTTAAAAATCTTTGTAGATTCGACACCTAGAATCCTGTGCAGATGGCTAAGTTTAACGCTTCGGCTACAAGTATTTGGTGTATTTATGTATAAATTTTGATAGGAGATGGGAAAATGAAACAGGATTTTATCTTTTGATGAATGAATATTTGAATATATCATCTTTTGAAGAGATTTTAAGAGGATTACTAGTGCATAAATCTCACTTACAAATACTTCTAAGAAGACGGAGACAAATTACACTAGATTAAACATGTTCATATGTATGTGTCAAAATGCACAAATTTTTTTAAAAAAGTTTCTCTTATATTTATAGTTATAAAAAAAAGTATTAATTGAAAGCAAAGAAAACATTACCATACGCAATGTAAGCGTTAGCGTTGTAGAAACATGTGTATTGTATTCAATGTAGAATGGAATAAAAGTACCTAAAGAAATGTAATATCAGAGAAAAATCTATTGTTACTAGGGCAGTATTTGAAATAGAACAATTTTCTAAAATACTTTGAGTCTAAACCTAATTCTATTTATGCTTTATGATAGAAGCATTAAAACGCTTCTAATTTTGTCCTTGTAATAAATATTTTTATTATCATACAGATTATTATTCACCTATCTTGAAAATGGTGCAAAAGTGTTTGTTCTTTGTTCAAAGAATTTTTCCGTATTACATGTTTAAAGAATACCATCCTATTACATTCCTATGTTATTTCTCCCATTAAGGTGCATTTCAATGGTCCCACTTTTCAGTTTGATTTCATTTTTGCAATTTTAAGGCGATTGTTACTCATAATTAAAAATATTAACTGGGATCTTTTTAAATCTTTTTTTTTTTAAAGTTTCAAAATATATAAAAAGTGAGCCCATACTATTTCGTAATTTACGAATAAATAAATAAACATAATTGGCAAGTATTTATTTAAATCAAAAATTTAATTTTTTGAGTTTTGACTTCAAGTTGAAATTACGAATATCTTCAGAAAGTACAAGTATGTAGACTTCAATCTATGGATGGTCAAAATCTCTGGCGAATGCAAGGAACAGAGAATTGTCTGTACATAAGGATAGTTGAAAATATTAAGCACATTTCTTTATTCAATGGAGGAAAATACGTTTTTCTCTATTTGCTTTTGATGAAGCTATCGATATTAATGATGTTGCCAGAACCCATGAATTAATTTATATTATGTCTTAAAATACAAATATTTTATGGTTGAAAATTTTTTATGTTAAATTTTAAAGGGAAAAATAGCCTATACATATCAATATTTATTTTACCTTTTATGTTGAAACTAGAATTGATTTGAAAGACGTATTTGCCCTTCAAAAAGATTATGTAACTTTTTCACTAAATATTTTCAATTGAAACTCATTTATTCTAAACAACAGATTATTGGCTATGTACAGGTATTTCGAAATTCCAAGCAAATGCCGTTATTACATCTGTGAATCGCATTCATATCCGTTAACGAAAGTGTTAGTTCTGTCGGAAATCGCTAAGTTCACTTGGCTTCAAACATAAATTAGTTATTAATAATGGAATGACAATATATTGGCACTCGAACTTCCGCTTAAGAAATGCTAATTCACATCAATGACATTGTGACAATGGCCAAATGTTGTCTTAAGAGAGAGATCGGGCAACCAACCTAGCTGGTCAATGAATGGATTGACAAGTGATTGGTTATGTATTACCTTGTTTAAAAGTAAATACTGGGTGGCAAAGAAAGAAATCATTATGTTATACTAGTGTGACTAACAGAGGATAGCGAAAAAAATAACACCCCAGACCATAACACCCGCATGCGAACATGTGTGATGTACACAATTGTAGTTGAAGGATCCCTGCTTTGTCTGGATATCTCAAGACTACTCAAATGAAAATATCTGCTTGGTTGCCAGGTGTAAAGGTGAGACTAAATTCCGTTCAATGAACAGTCTGGGAATTGTCCTATCGGTATTTTGTGACTGAGTCACACGTCGCATGGTTGACAATTAACACATGGATCAATAAGTCCCGAGACTATGCGGTCATTTTTTTGCGATTTCCTCCTTCAAACGCACCAGCAAGTCAATATAATAATCACTGTTGATCGATTTACCTTTTTCGAGGTAGTCAATAAAAATCACGCCATGCGTATCCCAAAAAACTGACACCATGACTTTGCCAGCTGACTGCTGCGTTTTCGGACGGCTTTCGCCAGCTGTGCGCCACTCAGATGACTGCCGCTTCGACTCTGGAGTGTAGTGATGTATCCATGTTTCGACCATGGTCACGTAACGACGCAAGAAATCTTTTTTGTTGCGAGTAAATAGCGATAAACAGCTTTCTGAATCATCGACTCGTTGCTGTTTTTGTTCCATCGAAAGCAATCGCGGCACCCACTTGGAAAAAACCTTTTTCATGCTCAATTTTTCATGAAGGATAGTAAATACACTTCCATATGATATCTGTGTCATCTCAGCAATCTCACGGAGCTTCACTTTACGATCTTTCATTATAATTTTTGTCACTTCACTCACATTTTCCGGTGTAACGGCTTCCACAAGTCTACCCGAGCGTTCCGCGTCATTTGTGTCGGTACGACCACGTTTAAACTCGGCAAACCACCGACAAATCGTTGCTTTTGATGGACAAGAGTCCGGGTAACATTTTTCAATCCATTGTTTCGCTTGCACGGTGTTTTTACCCATTAAAAAACAATGTTTTATCAGAACACGAAACTCGGTTTTTTCCATTTTTTAAACAAACTACAAAACGACTTTACTTCAACCTCGATAACTTAGCTGTTTCTGGTCCGATCGACTTAAAATTTTGACACGTTTCAAGCAAAGGTTAGTACTCTAGAAAGACCTGGTTACTGGTTTACTACGAGCGCCATCTCTGGGTTAGTCTCGGAACTTATTGATCCATGTGTTATGAATCCAGTGCTGTGTCTCATAATCGTTCTGACTTCTTGTTTCTGATGACTCTGGTTGATTGTTACTATTCTTTCTCTGGAAAGTGCCGTTGTGTTCTTCCACTATTACCAACATCGTTTATTTGTCTCTTCTCTTCTACCCAAGTATCGAGAGATTCATCGATTTGTTTACCCAACCTTTTTCAGTTGGATAGCACGATCACTTTCAGTCTCTGAAATGTACTTTACAGGAGCATGAATACGTCAAAAATACATTGTTACAGTCGAGATATGTATTTTAATCTACATAGCTTAGACATTAAGATCGATCCAGATTAGAGAAGTGGTGGATCAAAGCTTGAATTATTTTTCCTTATATTTTTATCTTTTCTATTAATTCTTGATATAATTGGGCAGCCCTCTCAGAGTGCGTAGAATAATATGGCACATAGCGTGGAGTTTATAACAAAAGGAATTTTTTTTGAAGGAGTCCTTTTTGGAAAATACTCGTATTGTTTACGGAAAATAATATTCAAAATGGAGGTATTCCAGGAAATGAAAAATCAGTTTTTATAAGAAAAACTTCACATATATTATTAAAGAAACTACAATGCAACAGCTTTATGAAAGTTTTTTTTAATAATTTAACAATATATATTTAATTTTTATTGCCGTTTATGCTTAAGAAAAATACGAATACATGAAATGCAATAGGCCCATTATATTAGTACCATTTTGATACAGGTGTTAAAGTTGTGACTAATGGTATATTAATAACTCTATAATTAGCACAAAATTTAGTCCTTTCTCATTTTCTATGCAACTAACATGTTTAAAGTGTACATTATAGCTCCTAAATATTTACAAGTTAATTATTTTGAGCAAAATCTTGTTTGTGATATTTTGTGTCTTAAAATATTTGTTATTATCAACCGTTATAAGAATATAAGTGCATTTCTACTTAAGTCATAACCATTAACTATCAGTATGATTAAAAAATCAATTTAAATATTGATTTTTATGAATGGATATATATATAACTTCAAAAAAACATTTATTCAATTCCAAATAGTAGTGAATCTTTTTTCGATAAATCAGTAAGAACATCATAAATAACTGTATGATTATAAGTTAAAAAAAGAGAACATCGATGTCTCACTAAAACTTTCATTCGTTCATTTCTTTTCCTAAAATTAACTTTTAACTGTTTCAAAAGTGGCAACTAATACATCTTGAAGCGACTGCTTTTTTCAATTTAATAGAGCATTTAAAAAGAATGGAATATTGAATTTCAAAAACAAGCATAGGATATTAGATATCATTTAAACCTAGAGGTTGTAGGTAATTTCTTTTATTAGTATTTACTAAAAAATTCCAAAATTTTAAGCATGCTTTTATTTTGAAAGTATGGATAATTGTATAAAAATGCAAATAACGAAAGAATTGGTGCCAAAAATTCAAGAAAATACAAATCTATTAAAATATCTTTGCAATCAAAATGAGTTGGAACATAATTAAATTTAATAAAATATACATAAATCTTATTTGTTATTCGTGTTTCAGACATGGCATATGTTAGAAAACTAGCTGATACCCGCCCGCTTAGCTGGGCAGACGATAATATTATATTTTGGAACCTATACGTAAAATATGAAGAAATTTTTCAATTTAATTATTATCTGAATTTAAAAATTTTCGAAATTGATTGTCTGTAATAATGGTTATCCACGACTTTCAAACATATGAGAAAAGTATTTAAGTGTTAATAGTTCATCAATGAAAATGTAATTTAGTCCGTAAATCTGTCGTTGAACAGAATTCCGCATCACCGATGAGGTTCTGTTTAGTGCTATGTGTTCCCATTATTCTACATGGCGGGTCCCCAGTAGGCTAAAACCATGTAAAAATTGCCAACATAAAGATAAAAATACATTTTTATACATATTTTTTTATTTTTTAAACCTGTTGAAACAATTTTTTTTGTGTATTACATTTCTATTGTCTTTATTTTGAATGCATGGCATTTTTTGAAAGTGACAACTACATTTTTATTATATCAATTTATTTATCTTAATTATTACATTCATTATTATTTTATCTTATTCTAAATTTAGAAATAGTTAAATATTAGAAAAATATGAAATAATATGCCTACATTTCCAAAACATCTTTGTAGACAACATACTTCGTTCGTTTTTCTGGTTGAAGGTTGATTAGATTTTCACGTGAACTAACTCTTGAACATGCCATATAAAATTGACCATGTGAAAAACAGACACTTTGTAAATCTACACCAGCTAATTTTAAACTCTGCCCTTGTGCTTTATTGATAGTCATCGCAAAGCAAAGTCTAACTGGAAACTGCAAACGCTTAAATTCAAAAGGATAATCTGATGGAATTAATGGTACTCTTGGAATGAATATATTTTCACCCTCATACTTTCCTGTAAAAATAGTCGCTTCTATAATGTTTTTTTTTAGAGTTTTCACTTTGAATCTGGTGCCGTTACATAATTTAAATTACGCAACAACATTACTGACGTACCAATCTTTAGGTAGCCTTGTGGGCAAGGTTTCGGATTCGTGGGCGGGGTTTTTCTCTCAGTCGCAGGTTCGAGTTTTGGCCGCTAAAGACCCACCGTGTTGCTGGGGCTGATGCACGTTAAATCTGTCGGGGCCCAAAGTCCTCCCGTTGGTGTGGTGCGGATGTTAGGAGAGGGGGGTGCCAGCTCAGTTGTCGTCCTCGTCCCTTGACCGTGGTTCAAAATAATTATAGAAAGAAAATGTTCTGAAAGCTGATCCTTATGGTTAAGAAGACTATTCAAAGGTTCAGGGTAGGATCTAATAGCAGGAATTTGGACTTGATCAACTCTGCAGCACATTCCTGGAGGTTCTTCTATCAATTTTAAAGCATGGCACCACAAACAGGACAAACGTTTTCCGATACTGGCGATTTATCATTTGAATAGTCAATATCTGTTATATATATTTAAAACCAAAGCCTTAGAAGTCCAAGGCACTAATTTAACTTTTGATCTTTTTTCATTGCATTTAATTACAGCTG
>BMAW01050564.1:0-27307 GCA_019974015.1 Nephila pilipes
TATGTATATCGGTATGTACTACGATTGTAGGTATGTACTATCGTATGTATATTGGTATGTGATACGATTGTAGGTATGTACTATCGTATGTATATGTTATGTACTACGATTGTAGGTATGTACTATCGTATGTATATGTTATGTACTACGATTGTAGGCTTCCTGATCTCCTTGACCTGATGACAAACGAATATAAACTTATCTCTGAAAATTTTACGTGCTTCTTCCAAAACTTCACAGAAACAAAACAAATATAAAAATGAAAGCAGTGGCCATCACGCGCGTAGCACTTCATTCAGCGACGATCGGGACGTATCTGTATCTCAGTCAGTAAATTCTTACAAATTTGGAGATCTCTCGAGGCATCCTAAGGAACATGTGATTTGAATTTACCTGCCAATTGGTCGCTCGATGTGATGAGGGGCATTATCAATTTCTTGTCTGAACAACTTTGTATGAAAATTATGTTGCTGTTTGTTGATTACTTCTGTTAGATAGGTGTTAAATAAAGAAAAATTGGAAGTTATGCAATTCCTGAAAAGGTACCGGACCAAAACAACTCTCAGGATATTTTACATCATTACATTTATATATAGAAACAAGGAGAATTGGATAATGATGGATAAACGCTTAAGACAAAAAGTGATATCAACTACAGATATAAGTTTAATAAAGTAATGAAAGAGATCAGAAACTTTGTTTTGATCATGTGTCAAAAAACACAAATGTATTAAAAATACATATTTTATTTAAAAACTCATCCTATTAGAACATATTTATGTGAGTATCCTGATTTCTGATATAAAGTCCTTCATGTATTAAATATAGTCAATTTTCAGTAGTAGTATCTAAATTGAATATAGATATATCATGTTCTTGGAATCTTGTCTAACTAATATTATGTATTACTTCTGAAATGTTATATATAAATAATAATAATCTAATTCAAAATAATTCTTAATAAAATGTTTTAATCTTTAATAGTTTTCCGATTCATTAGATCACAAACACATTAAAATATGAAACAGAAGTTATAAAAGACTTTTTTTTAAAAAAAAATGATGAAATTAATAATTATTATCACCAAAAAATTCATTGTCTACATACTCATTTTATTAAAAATTCTACGATCATTATGGGAGTTTGAAGGATTAAAGCCAATTATTTTTTTATTCAAAATGAAACGGGATATCGTTTCAAATAATTTTAATACTTTAAAATTTAAATAAGAAATATGCATTTAAGAAACCAATAGAATAAAATTGAGCATACGCAGAACGTTGTGAAATAATTTCTAACTTAATTTGTTTAATGTACGTTATTGGACACATTCATAATTTTACATCACAAACATTTTTCCCGTGAAATAATCTTAACTGCTTGATTTAGAGAATTTTAAATTCATGGAACGAAGACTTTCTTACAAAATCTCTTCAAACATTTCATACAAAGCATCGAAACATTTTATTCTCTCTATTTGAGTTTCTAATGATATTTAGCTCTCTTAAATTACGGAATTGTTCGTTGAGAAATGTATATAAATTATTATTTGTTTTCTGTTTTGGAAGAATTTGTTTTGATTTGTATTAGAAGTAGATAATTTCAGAAGTGAGCAATATTTCTTGAGTGAAATAGATTTAAATTCATATTAGAAAACTGGATAATTAAGAGATATGGGAAATGCCTCCTCAAGAAGTATGCAAAAAATCCTATTAATTTTCTGTCTAGTATATAATCTAAGCTAAAAGATTTTTAAAAAAACTTTTTTTATATTTGTTTAATAACACCGTTAAGAGGACGTTTTTAATTAGTTTTTCAGATGATGAATGCATTCCAACGAATTATTTCCTTTAAATTCCAAATGAATTCCATCTCTTCGATTTAAAAGTGTAATTACACTGAATTAAAACTCTTTTAATAACTTTTTTATTAGTCATAATGAAGATTTCATGTATAGAAGTTTAATTAAGAGAGCGGAAGAAAACAACGTAATTATCATTTCAAAATTTTGACTTACCAATCAAATGAAAAAAAAATGAGTATTCGAAATCAATATATTAACTAAATCCTTGATTATTAATCACATTGAATCTGCATCGCTTTCGACATTATTCAAAACAAATGATTCATCAGTATATATGAGGTTTATTTTTAAAAAGTTTATTTATCGTGTGAAAAATTGAAAAAATATCTATACTTTTATGTTTGAAGCTTCTAGTATTATGTAGAGTACATTTTCGACGTATTGCTTTGTCTCAACATTGAGAGTATTTTTGCATTCTTATGTAGTCTTCACTACATGATTGAATACGTCTGTATTAGGCCGTTGCGAAGTTATTTTGACTTCCGTTGTCGTCTTTGCGACTTTCTCGTGTACTTTTGTATTCCCCGAGAGCTTCTTCGGAAGTCCAAGATTTACATTATTTGCAGAAAAGAGAAAAATATATAAGACATTACTATAGCCACCACTCTAATACGATTCTCGCTCTGTTGGCCCATTCATGCCTCTCTTTCAGACCCTATACGTGACATATTATTAAGTTCCATAAGTTGCTGTTGACTACAAAAAAGTTATAAATTTAAAATCACAATTCTTAAAAACGAATTTTTTAAAAAAATTCCAATTACAATTCTTATAAAAATTCTTAAAAATGAGTAACACTTTTTTGAAATTTCTTTTTAAAATAAATACATAATTGCCTCGTGTTGAAATTATTACACGTAAAATAAAAAAAAAATGTTTTAAAATTAATTAAATTTTACCACCTTTTTGATCAATAGTGTATGTATTACGTTTTAGAAATTCTAACTAATTTAGTGGTGATAATTTAGGTTAAAGCCATTTATATAAATATTTAAATTATATATCAAATATTCATTCTTCCAGTACCTCATAACCAATTTCGAACAATTGTTTTTATGCAATTCATTGTAAATTAAGATTTAAAAAATAAAATCATTAGTTTTCTATTTTTAATTTAATCATATTTTATTTTAGTTTCCAGTAAACATTTGAAATGTATTCTCATAATACGTTTTATGAAAACACTTTTTTACTAGCGTAATATGAAGAGCTACTTTTGCTTATTAAAAATTCTTAAGGGACCTTTATTTGAAAATGAAAAATATATGTATAACTTACTCTTTTGAAGCATAAAGTAAACACAGATTTCTACTCTTTAGAAATAATTTAATTGTTTTTATATTATTGCATGCTTTCCTAACTTGTGACGTATCTATGTATTTTACCATTTTAATTCGTGTTTGAATAAAAACCTAAAGATAATGTATAAATATTGACATTAAAAATAAATATTTGTAAAACTGTGTAAATATTTGCAACGCAATTGCATTGGTTAGCAAAAAGAAAAAAACAAATTTTTCTGAGAATTTAAATATAAATCAAA
Organism: Nephila pilipes; assembly: GCA_019974015.1. NCBI lineage: Eukaryota > Metazoa > Arthropoda > Arachnida > Araneae > Nephilidae > Nephila > Nephila pilipes. The sequence goes on from BMAW01050564.1 coordinate 3,408, forward strand.
CAAATGCATTTTAAAGCCTTTTAAAATTTTTCGAATGTTAGTTTGATAATTCTTTAGATTGAAATTGTATAATAAAACGGGTATTGTTCTCTTATGTGGCAAATATTCATGACACAATTATTTTTGATTGCTTTCTTTCATTTTTTTCCTATTTACTTGTATACATTAACGTAGACAGGATAGTAGCGAAATAATTTTGATGTGGGTAAGAAACCTCATACTATATATATATATATATATTCTATTTTCCTTTTGCGATGTATCTGTTAATTTTAAATATATTTGACCGGTGTAGTTTGCAGCGGTTTTTTTCGCACGATATCTAGATAATTAGCTATTTTGGGTAATATTCTCTGTTCAAATTAAAAATTTCTCAGATACTGGGAACCAATTTAATAATATAATGACACCTTTATAAGAATAAAGCAAATCTGAGCAGGGATTTGTAATAAATTAAACGTATAAAAAAGCTCATCTTCAGTAAGCATATTTAAGATAATCACACTTTATAGATTTTAGCTCTAAAATTTCAACTCTCTAACAATTTTTCGTACCTTAATGATTTGAAAGATTTTACCATTTCCAAAAAATTTAAACTAACTGAAATTTATAATATGGATTCTAAGATTTCTGTGGAATACACTTTAATCCTAGAATATTCAAAAAATGGATTAAGCAGTTATATTACAAATTATTTATTTCAAAAATTCTTTATTTTCAATATCATACCAAAAGCTTACATTTAAATGAAATAGTAAAGATATGAAAACATTTCGCTGGTGGAATAAATTACACTAATAAATAATTTCTTAAAACTATTTTACATTTAACTGTTACTCATTTTTTTTATGGTTAAAATGCCCTTTCTTAAATTTATTTTTATTTTGAATGATAATTATTCACTATACATATAGGTTGATTAGTTTTTAATAGAATGGAATCTTAAGTGCAAACGTTAGATATTTTACAGAATAAACAGGACTTTTTAATGGTTCTAATAAATGGTAAGTCAAATAAAAAATTCTGAGCAATAAAATAGGTAAAAATTTGTTAAGAAAATTAAGAGTTATCACACAAAGTATAAGTTCTCAAATTATCAATTCAAAAAAGCATGTTCTACTTCATGGCAATGAAGTAAAAAAAAATTACCACTAATAATAACGGATACATCTATTTTTGATCTCTATGTAACTAAATTATATAATCACACTTGAATTGTATGTTAAGGTATATGATAAATATGACATCGTTAATCTTTTGACATCCATGTTATTGCACTTTTAATAATTACAGAATCTGTTCACTACTTTGGTGCCGAATTTCAGATTGTTTTATGATCTATTTATGGTTTGACTTCAGATTTGGAAATTGATCACGGTAAAAAATTATATTTAATCATATTTACAGCTAGAAACTATACAAAAGTCAAAATTAAGTCATATTTTTCTAATTTTTTATTCCAAAAAATACAAATTTCATTTACACAAATAACGAAATGCGTTTGTGAAGTGCCTTAATGCTACATGTCATGAAACATTAGTAGTAAATAACCGTAATCAAAGCTAGAAAATACGTTTTGTTCATAAAAATATTTTCTTAAAAGTACTGTTATATTCCGATTCTTAAGTTTATATAAAGATTTTATTTCGCTGATGTTTTTTTTTTCTGAAATGATCAAAAGATATATTAACATTGTCCAAGCTAGTGGTTTTCCTAGCAAAAAATATTTTTTGAATTAAAGAATCTATTTATTCAGATTTAAATAACGTAGTCAATAAGTAGTGGAATTTTATTACATTGAGCTTGTATAAATTAACAATAATTATAAAAAATTTTCTTCATACGGTTTCTTCCTTTTTTTTTATAAATGGTAAAATGAAGAATATCGCATGAGAACCCAAATTTTAAATCCTCGTGAAATACACTTTTGTGTTTAATTTGCACGTAACTGAATCAAAACAATTTTTAAGAAATTGCGGAGCATCTAAAATATTGAAAAAACAGAAACGTTAGATAAAAGTTGAAGCACAGGAAAATAACCTTTAATTTCATCACAAAATAGCTTTTCTAAGCAATATATTTTCAACATTATCTAGTTTTCAAACAAAATACGTTATTATTCTAAAGATTAAAATAAAGTTGAACACATTTGATAAGTGCGTGTTAGCGAAAATATAGCCTCTGACACTAGATTGAAATAATTAATCAAATAATAATACAATAATGTTCATGAACCATACTGAGGGGGCGGTAGCCTAATGGTTATGGCAATGGACTCGAGGCCAGCTGTTTCTTTCGAGACGTACATCTGTGCCTTGATGCCACTGAAGACCAGCTAGCCTTGTGACAGGACTGATGCATGTGAAATCTATCCAGGTTCAAAATCTTCCCATTGTTGTGGTGTGGAAGTTAGGGAAGGGGGGCAGCTAATGTGTCGTCCTCGTTACTCGACCGAGGTTCGAGATTATGAGGTTCGTCACCAATAGCCCTCGTGTTGCTTCTAGTGCAAAGTTATGAAAACCAACTAAACCAATCATGAACTATATTATATTCGATTATTATTTGATCAATTATTTCAAATTACTGTTTTTATCTATTATCTAGATCTTAGTTTATTTCATTGAATTTCAAGATACTTAAAAATCAAATATACTGACAGGATAAAGTAAGAAATTTATTTCTTCATTTTGCATGTATCTGATTTCCTAAAATTTATTGTAAATACATAATTATTTTGAAAACTGAATAATTCTTTTTATAGTTAAAATATTTAACAGATACTTGGAGATAAAGGAAAATGCTTGGAAGATAAAGGAAACCCAAGTTCTAACATTAGATAATTAGAAAAATTTAACTGAAGAATAAAGAATTGCAAGTTTTAAAAGAATTTCATTAAATTAGATATAACTGTAAAATTTAAGTGTCGTATTCCATGTTAAATGTATATAACAATGGAACAGCTGCTGAAGATTTTTTTTTTTTTTTTTTTTGGAAAAAATGAAAAAATGTAACAAAAAAAATTTTTGTATAGGGTGGGTTTTTGTTTTTTATTTATTTTCAATATCGAAAAATGCAGTTTGCTTCAATTCTTAAATATCTGCAAAAACAGTTGAAAAAGAATAATGTAGTCTCGCTGGGAAAATATAGAGCTTACTTAACAGAATAAAATCACATATCAAATGTAAACTTAAAATAAGATGCAATTCAAAATATAAATTGATTTTCTCAATGAGAAATCTATTTCTATTTCGAGGTGTGAAGGTAGAAAATCTCTGCAATTAATGTAATGCTCTTATTTTACCACATCCTGTTTATTTCTTCACTATGCATTGTTTTTTTTGGTAAATATGGTAATTTTGAAACATGCTTAAAGTGTTTTCATATAATTATATTTGTAATTATTTTTCTTATATTCCATTTTGTAACAAGAGTAATAGCATTACAACTATAATTGTAAAAATAGTCTATAATACTTATTATGACATTTGAATAAAAAGATTTTTTTAGAAAATCACTTCGAAATATTTCCTCTACATTGAAAATTTCATCAAATCAAATAAAATGTATAATGAAGGTTGTAGAGATGAAAACAATTATATAACACGCAATTTTTCATTTATTTTATTGATTAGTATTAAAATGAAATAGAGAAGAATCAAATACCATGCATGTTTCCATGATTATTCATTGGTATAAAATTCCTTTGATACTTTATTTCTACGAAAAAAAAAATAAAACAAAATATGGTAAAATTATTATTTGCATTAAATTTCTTTCAGTGAGGAAAATTTTTGTGCTGTAAATTAATAGTTTTGCCTGCATTCATTAGCAGGTTAAATTTTAAATTTCATACACTGAAAAATGCTTCAATTCCTATATTATTCATCAAATTTTTTCTGAATTTTTATTTCTATTTTAAAGTGAATAATTTGTACAGATAAAATATAGAGTTTTCTAAATAAAATTTTAAAGATATTAAACCAAAAATATTCATAGTTACAAAAAAATGCTTTGTAATTAAAACAATGGTCACATTATATTTTTATTACACCTGCAAATAATAACAAAAATATGCGTTCTCTGAATTCTATGAAAAATATGCGTTCTCTGAGTAATATTTCTAATTGGATAATTAAAATTTAAATATTTAGTATTATTCATTTTTCAGTAATATGCACTAATATTTGATAATAAATTATGCATTTTCCTATAAATATTTTAATGAATGTTACGATAAAAGCAAATAAATATACTTTTTATGTCATAGTTTTATATTTCCAAAAGCTTTACTAATTTTTTTTTTAAGTTTTACCTTCAATTTGATTTTTTCTCAACATTTTGTCAATAATTAAAAACATAATCATAAAAAGAAAATAAATGATAAAGAATATAATTATTTACTAATTTCTCATTACATTTTTCTGCTGCAGTTTTTTCTTTTGTAACGAGGCTAAAGAAAAGGAATGAAACTACTTTTAAAATTATATTTCAGTAATATTTATATCCATAAAAAAGATTTTACTGAGTAAAATGTTTGTTTAGAATAAATATTGTTATTCAATTAAGAATTGAAGAAAATACAAATTAATTGCTTGTGATTATTAAAAAAAAACCTATTTTAAATATTTTAAAAAGAAGTAGAATCGTAAAAGCCAAAAAAATGCAAAGTTCAACAAACTGTTTCCTTTAATAACACTTTTTATTTATTTTGTTTTTTCTCTTTGAAATATTTTCATACTTACGACATTATATCTATTAAAGTAATGCAAACAACATCATAGTTCTATGGTAATTCATTTTAATATTATAAAATAATTTTTCATGATTAAAGTTGACAAAATTATTTTAAAAACAACCGCTCAAATTGGAAATAATTTTTATTTCATTAAAAATATGGTGTCACAAATGCAAAAGACAGAAACATTTTCTTGTTTTATACGCAATATTATAGCTTCGTTTAATGTCAGACTTTAATTTATTCAGTAAAATATCTTGAAGATGTTTTAATTAAAGCACTTTCAATGATGTAATGAGAATTATATCATCAGAATCAAAATAAAAAAAGATTGTTAGGGATTTAACTTCGGTCTTTTCCTTTAGAAAAATAAATTTACGATAGCTTAAGTTGCTGAATGAAGTTTTCATTACTGTTATTATAATTTCAAGCAATGAAATGTTCTCGAAACCTTTTAGGAAATCGACACTAGTGTTCCAGATTTATTGAAGTAATTTGCTGAATATGATGAATAAAAACTATATTGAAATGATTTCAAGTATTTAATTGGTTTTGAAAACCTAATGACAAATGTTGAATAAAAGAATGAATAATTAGAAAATCTAATTTGGAAAAACAACAATCTGATGAGAAAATTTGCTTCGAAGTTGAGAAAAGTTGAAAAGTCTGTTTTGTAATATATATACAATAAAACTTGCATATTTTGTGTATTACTTAAAGAGTTTGGTTAACTAAGACTTGATGTTGATGATCATCCAGTTTCCTTTAAATAGTAAAATATCTTATGATTCGTGAGCCATTTTCAACATTTGAAGCTCGTCCATTTCGTTTTTACCTGATATTTAGTATTTCAAATTATGGCCACTGTAACCGTGTTGGTCAATGTTACAACTTCTCGGCCATTATTGATTCAATCGCATCGTAGGTTCGAGTTTTACTAAAGATGCACTGTATATCGAAACTGAAGCACATTAAATCCGTTGATGTTCCATACCCCTGTGCTGGCATGTGATGAGGAAGTTTGCAAAGTTTATTTCAAATTCAAGTGTCATCCTCATCATTTGTCCTAAGTTCAAATTGTAAAGTCTGTCGCCAACAGCCCCATGTTGCTTCTAAGTGTTGCATTAATAAAAAAAAATCAAAATATTTCAAATTTCCACACAACATTTTTTTTTACTTCTTATATCAATTGCGCATGTTATCAATCCTATTTGAATACAAAGTTTTTACATCTTGAAGGTATTTTGATTTTAGAGCTTTGCTTGATTATTGTTTTTTACTTGATCAATACGCAACTTTTAATATTTTGCATTATTAAGATATTAAATAAAAACAATAACAACATTTTGCTTTATTATAGTATTAAATAAAAGTAATAACAACATTTTGTTTTATTAGAGTATTAAATAAAAACAATAACAAATGATGGTTCTGTCATTAGTTAAAATTAGTTAAGAAATTTTTAAGCAGTTATAGATTAAATAAGCCACATTTTCACTTTTAATATTGTCCTGAAATTGATATTTTAAATACATAGTTAATTTTATTTATACACTATTTCCTCCTTATTTTTGTTTTTAAGGAAGAAGGTAGCCACGCAGAATATTACTTCTTTTTTACTATTTATTTCCCCTAAAAAATGTCTTTCTTAGGAAGGACATGCTATATTAAATGTATTTCCTTTTCCCGTAAATCAACATGTTTGTTCATAATTCGTTTCCCTTGCTATTCAAAAAATAATGAATAGAAAACAATCACTAGGCTCAAACACATTATAACTGAAAATATCTCTTAAGGTTAGTTTCATTAAGAAGTTAATTATTTGGATAATTAGATAATTAAGAACTTAGCCCTACTACCAACACGGAATTTCCAATTAAGTGCAAAGTAAGTTCACGCTTAATTGATTTCAAGCCTGAATTTTCTTCCTGCATAGTACTATTCTGGAAAATAATACTTATTTCGAATATTAAAGAGATAAAACAGTCATGTTTTCTTTTCCAACAAAATATTTAGCTTAAAATGATAAAAAATGCAGAAATATCAACAAAGTTTCTTTACTAAACTAATGCTAATTTCCTTCTGGAAAAAAAAACCATTCTCTGTGTGTGTATTCATTAACATTCTTATCAAAGTAATATGAAACATCTGAGTCTTATATAATGTAAAATTGCTATTCAAAAGTATGAAACTCTTAGGGAAAAGTTAATAAAATAAATGAATTTTATTTTTCATTAAATACCTCAAAAGTAGCAATCAACCAATGAAAAATGGTATTTTGCACTAAAATGATTCATTTCGGAATAACACATGCAGTTATGAAGACTATCACTTATTTTCTATATAAGTATCAGTGGCATAGTAACAGAGACGATATGGCAGCTATAATCTCTCCGTAAGGATTGCTGTGTACCAAAATTTTAAGAATGAAATTTTTTATACTAATTTTTATAATTTTCTGGAAAAAATTATCATTTCAAATTCTATACTCAAACTTTCTTTTCACCTTGAAAATAAACGTTGAAATTTGAAATTCAATTTGAAAAATGTATTGAAGTGGGAGAAATCCTTATCATAAGAAATATTCTTCTAAAGCCCCCTCTATTCTCCCCATGTTCCTCTATTAAAGTCCCTATATAAATAGAAACTTGTTATATTTAAAACTATTTTAAATACATTCACTTAATTATTTTTCATATTATTGGATGAAAATTTATACCTTAAAAAGAAAATAGGTCAAGATGAAAGTAAATTGCAATAGAACAAAACAATTCTTATATCCAAATAGCTTTTACAGTATTAACTTAAACAATAATAAACATATTCTAGCTTTAAATATTCTAATTTTAAAGTTTTTCGAAATATTCTTGAACCCATTTCTCCACCTGTTTTAAGCTATAAAGAATTATTTCACTAACATTTGAATGCTGGATGGCAACAGTTCTTTCACAGTAATAAAGGCAATCCGATTTAGAGTTTTCCTATTAACTGAGAATGATTACATCTATAAGAATTTGTCTATTAATTCCTTTAACATTATTCATAAATTATCTTTACTAAATTAATTTTATATTTAGTACAGGGTGATTATAATTAGAGTTCAACTTTTAAAAATAGCTTTAAAGAATAACCACTGCTCAGAATGATCTGAAATTGTGCCTGAATATCAGAGGAGAAAGGGGAAAGTATAACAGAAGAAAAAATAGTTCAAAACCTTACAATTAAAAGGCTACTTACACGTCAGTACATGCAAAGAATGGAACATTCCATGTCCATCACGTATTACAATTGTTACAAAACGTGAGGTACATGCATTTCCCTTCTTATTGCACCTGAGAAGCTCATCAAGCCTCTCTTAATGTAACATCAACTCTCTTATCTTTAAAGAAAATTCGGGCATAAAAAAGCTTTGAACAAGCTATGGTCCGATATCTCCCAACGGTCTGCATTAGATGGTTAAGATATTCGAAGGTACAGGACCATTTGAAGTGAAATCAGGCAAAGCGACTAAGCCAATTGCTTGGACAACAGTAGAAAATGTTGTCCGGCAGCTCAAGAAGCGACTAGCAGTGGTGTGCAGGCATTCAGTATATGAGAAATTTTCCTTTTGTTAGAGATAACTGTGATCCTGTCATGTAAATTTTTATATGAAACACATTGCATTGCTATCCATACAAAATTAACCATGTGTAATGAATTGTACCCTGCGGACTTGCATGTAGACTTACACTTGCCCAATAATTCCTTATTCGCAAGAACGTAGGTAATGAATGGCCATGGAACATTTTTTAAACAGTTGAAGCTACTTCCCAAATGTCCCATTTACAATATATCAATACTCAGTAGTGCAGAATATGGGCAAAGTTAAATCTGTACGTATCAGCAACGAGTACCTCTTCATTCTGCATAAGTAAATACACGGTATGGTCTTATAGTATCGTTTATCGTAAGACTATTATTTTTTGAGGATGGCTGTGGAAGCCTTGTGGTCATGGTCACGAATTAGCAACGGTCACGGTGAAACAACACCATGACTGGTGTTGTTTTACCGAGCCATGGGCTTGAAGTCTGATACCACTAAATACCTGCCGTTTAGTAGGGCTTATGCATGGAAAATATGACGGCTCCTAATCCTTTTTTGGTGTGATGTAAAGGGTTGAAGAGTGAGATGCTAGCTCTGATGACACCCGCATTTATATGTCGGACAATGTTTAAAATAATGAGTCAACAAAAGTTTAAAATAATGAGATCCGTCACGAATAGTATTCGGTCCTCGTGTTGCTTCTAAGTGCAAAGTTAATAAATAATCAATCAAAATTCTTTTTCAAAGAGATAGGCACTGCGTGTTTTGTTACCTGTACTGTCCATGAGTACACTATTAATATCTTTTACTCAATCAAGTAATTCCAACATTTCATCAGGGTAGTGTATAGCAGAATTTTTATGCTCTTCCGCTCACTTCAAATCCCGTTAAGCGGCTTCTAAGAATACATTTTGAAAATGATAGAATTATCGGTTATTATTTTGCAACAATCTAGGAGCCAAGATCATCTGATTTTATTCCTTGTCATTTTTGCCTGTGAAATTGCGTAAAATATGCTGTACTCAGTAGTGCAATTGCAAACTAAGTTGAGCGCGCATTGTGCTATACAGTCACAATATGCAAACAAATACACTCCGGTCTGCTGTAGAACATACTGTCTCTCAGTTTGTGCTTGTGGCTGAGAATAGTTGACAACATACTGAATATTGCATGAGAAAGTCTGGTGACTATTAAAAACCGATTATATCATTGATTGTCATTCCGGGTGATTTGGATGTTTTTGTAAACAAAGAATTTAGATGTACGAGTAATAAGAAAAAATATTCTAGTTTTAGGCCTATTAACTCAAATAATAACCAATTTCATTGTTGATTGTCATTGCGGGTGATTTGAATGTTTTTGTAAACGAAGTATTTAGATGTACGAGTAGTAAGAAAAAATATTCTAGTCTTAGACCTATTAACTCAAATAATCACCTATACATTAAGAAAATTTTAATTATAATATTGATATCTTTATTGTTTGAACTATTAAATATGTTACATTTTTAAAAGCTTTCAAAGCTTTTTTTAACAATATAAAGAAAGAAATTTATATCACTTCAATTTCAAAACTAATGAAAGCACTTACATTACCGAAATAGAAAAATCCATTTCAGAACTTCTAGAAGATTTTGTAATAGAACTCTTGGATATGTCAAGAATATTTTGTAATTGCATATTTTGTAACTAACTGTATTATTATACATAAATAATAATACAGTTAATTACAAAAATTGCTATTATATAATTATTAAAGCAATCATCTTTAAAAAATAACGCTTTTATAGAAAATAAAGTTGGGGTAGAAAAATTAATGACAGAATTACTTCTCAACATAAAAATTGGTCTTCAAATAAATAGTATTAAATATCCACGACTATTTTAACGTTTAAATTTTAAAAAGAACCATTTAAATTTATACAGTAACTAATGGATTTAAAACTTGTTTTACAAAAACTGGTAACAGGAAACTGTAAATAACTTTAATAAGAATTTCTCTTTGAAATTATTAAAAATATTTCAGATATTATTAAGCATTGAAAAAGCAAGGAAATTTACTCAGTCCAGAGTTATGAATTCTCAGATGTTTTTAATTATATACATATAAATAATCTTTTACGTTTGAGTGTGTTATGATACTTTAAATTTTTTTAAGGAACATAATATTAATATTTTTATTTTTTTTAACAATTTTAGTTTTTAGTTAGTTTAGATTCTAAAGAAAATTATAATAAATTTTATAATAAGAAATATATATTTATAATTAAAGTTATATGAAAAGATAGACCAGCCAGAATAATTTAGGAAATATCTATTTGCATTTTTACGAACAAAAATATATAGATCAAAATGATTTCATATTTTCTTGTTATATTGATGATCTTATATTTTTAATTACAACGTCAACTTATTATTTTTATAAATGATTGAATTTAAATCTAATTCATTTCTAAATCCTTCTTATTTATTTCCAATATATACTAATACAAATAAAAAAAGTAAACTGATTATTTAGACATTAAATAGAAATAATTAATAATTTAATAAACTGTAATATTTTATATAATATCAAATTTTATGCTTATAGCGTCCCATTCTGGAATGACAATTTTCATGCATTAATTTTTAGAAATATAATTTTAATTATAAATTACAGAATATGAATTTAGTTAACGAACAATATAGAAATTCTAATTAATTGTATGAAATTTTATTTTTATTGTAATAAGACAATTATCCAATATTCTTTATAGCACTTGTTTAAAATGTGAATAATAGATTATGTAATTTAAATTTGGCAATTTAAAAAAAATATATTCTTTTTTGTGTTTTTATTATTGCTTGCTGTATAAATGAATTTATTTTAGTATTACAGACTAATTATTTTTTTAATTTTAATTTTGCCTATGAATGGCGGTACGAGTTTGATGTTTTCAAAATATAATACTAATTTTATGAAAAAAGATATGGTTTTATAAATTTAAATTGAGTTGAATTGTTAAACTGTTATTTTGAATTTGAAAAAACTGTTATTTTGAATTTTTGCAAGTTCTGTTGAAATAGTTTTATAATTACAATTTTATAATTTAAATGTCAGAAGAGGTGAAAATTTATCTGGCGTCATAATTGATTCAAAATACTATGATATGTCATTTTTAAAAAAAGTTTTAATGTTATTAGGACCAATGCAAATTATTTTTGATAAGAGTTTATTTGAAATTTATTTTAGTAACTTTAATTACAATTATTATCTTTTACATGCTATTCTTTTATATTCCATTTTGTATTTTTGAATTAGAAAGATGTCTTGTACCTTTAATAATTTTTTCAGGTATTAGCATTTTTTAATTATAGTTTTTATCAAAAATTGTTATAAAATAATAATGATTGGGATTTGTTAGATCCATAAAACATTGTATAACTACGCATTTCAGTCCAAAGGCTGAAAAAAAGCGGGTTAAGTTTCTTAAAATTATTCTTTGTCAGTAATTTCTAATTTTTAAAAAACAAAATATTGATTTGCTTAATATATTGAATTTGTGTTCATAATTGAATCATATATCTTAATATATGTGCATTTATTTTATACTTAATAATTCTAGTTGCTTTTGTTACTGTCAGTAATTAAAAAATATTTTTTTTTATATTTTAGGACATGTACAATTTTCTTTTGTTGTTCTCATAATTTACATTATATGTATATATGCGGAAATTTAGAATTCTGATTACAGGTCCTCATCTTATTTGATAGAGAATCTTTCGAATTAAAAATGTGAAATAATTTTATTAAATAATATGTGCAAAATGAAAAAAAAGTTATTTAATTTGTTTAATTATTGGATTCTACAGTTAAAAACTTAAATATGTAAGGTATGTTTATTACACTTGCTTTTTATATTTGCTCTATATCTTAAGTATTTCAGTTAGGCATATAGATGTTTTTCTTAAGAAAAAACCATGATTCATCTTTAAAAGGATTGTAACACTCTTTTAACATTTTTAACGTATTGGTGACACACAATTGTACTTCGAATACATAAAACATATGCTAAACAAATTTGTTTTGAGTTTAAAATTTACTAAATAATTTTATTCACATTATAGGATTCATGCACATTACATGTAATGATATTAAAATTTATTTAATTTGCTCTAATATATGATATTATTTAAGTTAACTATTCTATTCTAATTTATTTTGGTTACAAATCAAACTTTAATAATTTTATCTGAAATAATTATTTATCATTCTTAAACTGTTTAAATGTTTCGTAAGGCCCTTAAATATTATATTTTATTATTTACTAGAAATTCTATATCATGGATTTAAATAATTTTTTTATCATGATTAGGAAAGGTAAAGGGGAAAATGCTCAGTAATAATAAAAAAAAAGGTTTTTAGAAAAAGAGGTTTTCTACACGTTTTATACATTTTGTAAAAAATAAATAAACAGCATCACGAAACAAAACTTTAAGGCCCCTCTAATTATATCTATTTTTATTTAAAAATAAGGGAGAAGTATATCCATCCAGACTGAATTTGTCCCGTGCCGAATGTAAAGGCCAATAATATCACCAATTAATCCTCTTCACAGCAGTTTAAATTTCAGAAGGAATTTTATAGTTATAAAACTAGTGTGCTATTTTTAAATAGACAGATATCAATTACATTGTTTTAAAGATTTTCGAAATTCCATGTACAGCAAGGAATGTGTATTATACTTTTCATAGCAGATACCCTTTATATAAATAACACATCGAAGTTCACGAACCTTTATTTTTTAAGTACTAGTGATTTAAAAATATCATTTAATAACATGTTAAGCTTTGGTTTGTATTCGGTTTTATTGATCAATATTGATTTGATGTTTAAAAAAAGGCTTTTCTTAGAAAATAAGAGTGAAATAATAATACTATATATTTTTTTCCTTTTTTCAGCTCAGCTTCTTTATTATCAGATCAAATTATAAAATATTTTTATTGGATTTTTGAATGGTTTTTATGGAATAAAACTGTTGAACACTAATGGAATATTTATTGCATTCGCATTAAAAAGCTTGTTAATCTCTCCTATCTCTAAATCATGCAGTTTACTTTATTCGAACTCTTTAAATAAATATTACTTATATTAGAAATAAAGCTATACTGTATATTGTATGTACTTTTATTTTAAGTGTTTCACAGCAGATGATAGTTCTTCAAATTTTTCATAACATTCGAAAATAATTCTAAAACCATGTTTATGAGTTGAAGTCAAAATAATATATGACCTTCCTAGAAGGAATTCAGAAAAACAAAGTAAACCGTACAAGATGCTTTTAATTTCGAAACAAAAAAAGATGTTAGATAAACTAGACATATATCTCGAACTAGAGAAACACATTCCTTAATTATTTACTTGGTTCCAAAGATTTTTTTTAAAACACCAAACAAGAAAAATTCGAAAAACATTTTATTTTGTTATGATAAAATTTAATTTACTGCATTTGCTGAAGAAAGCAAGAAAGTGCGATCTAGAATTCGTTTTCTAATTAAATTTAAATAACATGCCCGGAAACAGCCTCAGTCAATAATATTGATTACATTTTTTTTCCAAGCACACGATTTCAATTAATCTTTTGAACAAATTCCTCATAGTAAAAAAAAAATGAATAGAATTTTGTGAGTCAACTTATTTCGTTCTTGTGTTACTTTTATTCTTTTAGAAAAGCCGGGGAAATAATCGCGTCTTCATTTTATTAGATTTTCTGTTTCTTTCAATTACTTTTTTATTTTTATTTTCACGCGAATCGCTTAATTTTCATGGATTAAAAGCTTTGGGATTGGCACGAGCTGTCCAATTCCAGGTTTCATAGAATAATATTATTCGCAAACAAATTTGCGTCCAGTGTTTGTTGCTTACTATTCTTTTCTTAAGAGTAAAGAGATGGAATAAAAAAAAGACTTAATCGTTAAACTAAGTATGTATGTGTATAAAAAACAGAGTCTTCACATCTATCCCCTTGTTTTTTTTGTAGGGGTAAATTGAATTAATTTGTTTGATAATAGATTTCGAAATTAATAAAGACCACACAAAAAAATGAATTTTTTCATAGTTGTGCCTATTTTTACGTCTGATATATTAAAAATTCCTCTGAAACTTTTTGTTTATTGATATATCTTTTTGCTATGAATGTTTCCTCCTTTTATTACGGTGCCCCGGTAGTCTAGTGGTCATGGTCGCGGAGTCGTGGGTTAGTGCCCTGATGCCACTAAAGACCCAACTTTAATAGAGCCTGATATATTTCAAATCTAGTAGAAGTTTCAAGACTTCCCATTGGCGTGCTTTGAAAGCTTAGAGAGGGAGGTGACAGCTCAAGTGCCGTCCTCGTCAATTGGCAGAGGCTCGAAATTACGAGGTCCGCTACCAATGATCCTCGTGTTGCATCTCAGTACGAAGTTGATAAACAAGCACAAATCCTCCGAATTATTACAATCAAGAAAATCTCTATTATAATGAAAATTATAAAGATATACTTATTTATTATAGAATAATTATCAGGGCAGTTAGAGGTAGGCTATGTTACAGGTTTTTATTTTCAATAAAATACAGTTAACATGTTAGACTCATGACCGCACATCCGTGTTTCATGACCGCACCGTGTTCATATTGTATTTCTAGCGAAGTCCGATGTATCAAAAAGTAGAATTGAATATGTTAAATCTTATAAACCTTAAAATATCTCACATATTGTACAGAACTTTATTTAAGAGCTCGTGTACAATTTGCAAGATTTGAATGAAATTTAGAATTAAAATCTGTTTGTATAGTTATACTACATATATGTTACATTCAATAAATTCTGAAAAAGCGTGTAATCAAAGTACTTACATAATAGTAAACCCTATGAGAGAAAATGTAGAGTTAGAGAAATTTAGGTGCATCAAAATAGCACAAATATGTAAGTATTAAAGTAAAGTATTGCAAATAAAATCCACTATTGAAAATCACGAATGTTAATAAATCAAGTATTATATATATTAAATATAATATATATAGTTTTCTTTTTAATTTCAGTTAAAAATAACTATTTTGAAATACTAATTTATTACATTCGTACATATAGTAATAGTTTGGGAATAAAATTTTGATGATCATTTGGTCATTATGAAATTTTTTTTAGAAAAAGTATTCTAAATTGATAGCTACATTTCAAGAACTAAGCTCTTTTTTAAAGTGTAGTCTCGTTCTTCTTATTACAATGATACCAATCAATAGGAATATGTATAAAATTTCCCAGCATTTACTTAGATTCTTTCTTCCAAAGAGTTGATAATATATTGGTATTCAAAATAACAATTTCAGATATTTTTTATTGATATTTTTCCATAAAGTTAAATGAATCTCAATATTGAAACAACATTTTTTTTTCAATTTTTATTACATTTTGTGATGTAAAGCAAATAAAATTTGAGGTATTATTTAACTCGCTGTTTTTCAAACGCAGAAAATAACTGTAGTTCTTTCATTGGAAAATACTATTTCCCATTCTCAGCGACTTATGTAATTAATATACACTCTAAAGATTGAAAATATAAGTTATGAGTGCAATTTTAAATATATAACAGCTACTAGCAAGACAGTTAACTGTTGTTTAAAACACTTAGTCTTCTCCTTAACTTATTTAAAGTGTTAATTAAGACATAGACACCATAATTCAAAAACGTAAAATCTTTATATCTTAATCTGAAACCATAAAATAAATATATTTGTAAACTTTTTCTGTATCAAATTAGAATTTTTTAATGCTGATTGACAACTCATTTTTCTGAAAAATTCCAAATTACTTTTCTCAGAAAAATTACCTTTCATCTTAATAAAAAACATTATCTCCACGTCTAATGCATTTCAAGGAATATAACTCCACACTTTCATATTTTATCGCTGGTGTTTTTCTTTCCATCGCTGATGTATGAAAGGACCAACAGAGAACATCAGTATGTGTGTCATCCGTCATTTGTAAATTAACCTGTCTTCTCAGGAGATGTACGACTTTTCATTTTCCTCAAATACAACCATGCATCATCTCTGAATTTGCTATAAACTCTGCGTTTCCGAGAAGCCTATTATTTATTGTTTCAAATTTCTTAAATGAAGGGCATGTCGCATAAATCGATGATATGGAGTATGTATTCCGTTCTACTTATGGGTTGAAGGAAGTTTGAATTCTTTTCTGAAGGTAGTTTTGCTTTTCAGTTCGAACATTAATTAAGTTATTATAATGAATTTTTCAGGACATGTTATTAAAAATAACAAATAAAATTATATATTTCTAGGAAAATACCAATATAATTTTAAATGAAAGTGTGGTATTGAATTACTATTTTCGTTCACACATCTTACTCTTAACACTTATTTCATAATCTTAGAATTTAACTTAAATGTATTAAATAACTTAACTTGTATTAAATAACTTAACTTGTATTAAATGTATTAACTTAATGTTCCTTTTTTAAATGTATTAAATATTTATTTTAAGCTGGAGCTATTGAAATAGAATACAGGGTAGAACTATATCGATTCGTAAGAATTTTATTATAAATCTAAATCGATCATATTTATAAACATAAGTAAAATTTAAAAAAAAAAAAAAAAAAAAAAAAACTACTAATGTTTAACGTTTCATCTGAGTAACATATTAAACCTAAATAAATGAAGTTAATCACATTTATATGAAAGTGCTGTGTAGTAAAAAAATGTAATTATAAATAATATTCCACTATATAAGATTTTTTGAACCTTATAATACTCCTTTTGGCATTACTAAGTAATCAAAAGTTACGTTAATGTTACTAAAACATTTTAAAACGATTTACTCATATCTAATTGTAGAAAGATAGGTTTTAAAGTTTGATTTGACTGAGATAAGGATATGATTTAAAAAATTATTCAATTGAAAAAGGATTTCTCATTCATTCCATTTGTAAAAAAGATGTTATAAAACACATCAAGATAAAAGTATTATGCAATTTTTTTTCAGGATTTAAGTAATTTTTTTATCAAAATGTAAAAAGCTAATCCTTTTTTTTGCAATTATACAAAGTATCTCAAGTAATTTGAAAAACTTCTTTTGGTTTTGTGTTAAATAAATTATATTGGAGTTTTCCTATCATGTTATATAAAAGGATATTATTTCTCTAAATTTTCTTCATTTTCAGCAATTTTGTATACTATGATTTGCTCATTTTGTACAAAGTTCAAAAGTTTCTTTTCATAATCATTTAATCATAAGAAAGAATTTCACTTACCTAACATAAGAAACTAAGTTATTGAAAAACAAATACCAAACCAAGTAATTTTCAAATAATTATTTTTAACTGAAAGTAGATATGACATCGAAGTATCTGTGGACATGAACGACGTTATTTTCATTTAATTTCTTTAAAAATATAAATAAATTAATATTTATTTTTCAAAAAGAAAACCTTATCAAAATATTGTATTTCATAAAATCTTTGATTACATTTTTTGCATAAAAATATATTTTTCTTTTTTTTTCTTATCACAATAGCATAAGAAACTGAGGAATTTCTAGAAGTTACCAGTGAAACGAAACATATATTTTAATTTTTATATCAATGTTGCATATGAAGAACTTTTATTTTCTAACTATTAAGCACATATTCAAAATGCAATGTCCTTTATACTAAGATTACAATTTGATTTCTAATCATTACAAAGGCATCAATAAGGAAGTTTTATAGTCCATTGAGAAATTGTAATATGCATAGAAATTCCAAAATTGTAACTTAAACAAATAAAATTTATTATATATATATATATATATCAATAATTTTAAATTATTTAATAAATGATTAAAGTAACAAAAATATTAGAGATATACGAAAATTTCTCTTACAAGAGTTCTCGTTTAAAAACAAAAATAAATATGAAAATTAATATGACTTTGGTTCCACATTTTTCCAGATAGCTTCAAACACACTACTGTTGGTTGAAGGAACCTTGTGGTTCAGTTTATTTTGGGAAATATTGTGTCATTATTTTTCTATGGATACTTCCTGTTCATGAGCTGATGAAAACAGTTTATTATTAGCAAAAAAAAAAAAAAATGTGATAAAATATACCTCAAATATTTTTCATGGGGTTCATGTCTGAACATCGATTTCTCCTGGAAAGAAACTTTTCATTTTTAACCCTTCCTGAGTGGACTTAGATGTATGGCAAAAAGTATTGTCTTTCTGAAATATCGAGTAGTAGCACCACCTAATAAAAGCCCGAATGATACATATAGCATAGATTAATATTGCACAGAGTTCATACATCAAGAAATTCGCTGTAAATCACACAATCTATCATGAAACATACTAAAGACTCCCCCAACCATCCCTAATACTCCTCCCATTTGTGGATTGAAACACTCTTTCCGTTCGTTTCCACAATCATGACAATAGTGTTCGTATCCATCGGGACTGTCAAGATCAAATTTCTTTTCATCACGAAATATAATTTGTTTTCACTCATCATTCTACTACATGTCATTTTTAGTCCATTTAAATCTTTCTTCTTGATGATGCTTCAATACCTTCGGGATTTTTTTTTCATACATTTTATATCTGTATTTTACTTAAAATTCTTCCAAAATACGACATTAATGTTTTTTTTTCCTTTTCTGAAACTTGACGATATTTCACGATTCGAAAGACCTTTTTAATTGATTGTCAAGGAATTCATCGATCGTCCCGTGTTGCAAAAATTCTTCCAAATTGTTTTATTTCGTTTGAATCATCTTTCATAGTTATGACATTCAGAATGATAGTTTTAAAAAGTTTCATTAAGTTATCTATTTCTCTTTCATATTTTCCAGTACCCATACAAAATAATATATATATATCTCTCTCCTTAGATAACTCCTTCCCCCTTGAAATAAATCATGGATAAAGCAATCAAAAAATGTGCATATTTATTTCTGTAGTTATACGGTCATGAAACTCTAACACATACATTTTATATCTATTCTAAAGCGACGTATAATACACTAATTTTTTCAAGTGACCTAACAGGTATCTTATTTATGTTTTTAGGAAAATGAGTAGATCTTAAAAATATTATTAATTTTTAAGTTGTAATGAATACAGAAAAAGTTTTCCGATGAATTTTAAATACACATGCTTAAAATTTACCTGATATGTCTTCTTCAAAAATGCACAAACTCATTTGTGGTCTTAAAATATCTTAACGCACTGTATTCATAAGTTCTGTCAAATACAATAACAGTACAATATTTCAATCAGGAAAAAGTTACTTTTTTTGTTCCATGTACTTCCCAAAGAAAGTGAAAGATAACATTAAGGGAAAATAAATTAAGACATAGAATAGGTTGCATTAAGATAAAACAAAATATGAACTCTTATTAATTTTCAAGGTTAATCAATTTGAGTTTCTTTCAGAATAAATTATCTGCATTTGCTTAAAGAAAAAATCGTGTATCTTAATTTGCAAAAGAAAAATGACACAAAAGGCTTTGTTAGGTATTAAAATGTTTAAAAAGAGTTTTCGTTGGTCACTATTAAACAATTATAGCTAAATTTACAGAATATATAAATGAACTGAAAATTCAATAACAAATACCAGTGAAATTATACATGTCAGTTCTTAAGCCCATCAGAAAATCATATTTTGTTACATTGCTGTTTTTATACGATGTGGTATATATATATATATACATACTCACACATATTTATAGTGAATCTTTTGGTTGTAAAATAATCTACTTTTGTAGTTATAATTATCATATTTTCATTCATACATAAGTATATTAATTCTTTGAATTACTATAATTAAAATGACCACTTTATTAAATTTTAGGATAGGAATTTTATTTTAGCGTAAATGCATGACAATAAAACTTAAAAATTATACATTTCGTTTTGAAAAAGGCATCTATAAAAAGCGTGTTGCAACTACTACATAAATCTTATTTGAAAATGTTCATATACCTTAGTAATTTTTTTGAAATGTTTTTCTACTTTTTTTGTAAGAAAACTTTATTCAAAACATTTGTGCTTTTTTTTAAAAAAAAATGCTTAATTTACGCACGCAATTTCAAAACCGTGAATGATTAATTAACGTTTGTGTTTATTTAAAATATTTAACGAGAGAAATGAATAATTGCGTGTGGGAGATGTTCTAATACATAGCAAGTCGGTTAAGCAAAAGTTGTTTAATTTACTTAAAATGAAGTGAAATAATTTAAAACATTTTAAATTATTCGATAAAAACCTAAAAACTTTCATAAGTATAAGAAAAGAAATTAACTAAGAATCTTGTAGCAACGTAATATAGAAGTAACATTTATTAAATTTTTTCTCGTACTTTTTTTTATGTAAAACTTCGTTGAAAATACTTTAAAGTCTACTGGATAATATTATGCCTCACATATATTTTACAGTTAAATAAAACTACAGTTTTCAAACTGCAAAATTGCACTTTCTGTTCTCCTTCATATGTCTGGATTTTCTCCCCTTCAAATGTAAAATAAATTTTAAAATTTAGTTTTCTCATTCTAACCATTTGCAGGAAAAAAATTATTTTGAGAATACTTTGCACTTTTGATTGAAGCTGCTTGTTTGATTTAGATGCACTCTACGCTTGAAACATTTTTTATGTTTAAAGTACTCTTATTTTCCTGCAAAGTGGCAAACTTATCTTGGAAATATTTTATAATGCAATAAGCATGAAAACAAAGAGAAAGAAATATAAATGAGATACAAGTGGGATGTTCTGCATATTCAGTGACACATTATTTTCTATTTTACATAATTCTAAAAAAGTAAAATATCATTCCTGTGCTAATCTTTAATTTTATCTTTCGAAATTTAGTATTTCTGAGTTCGCATGAAAAATATTCAAGATAATTATTGTATTGAAAACAAAATAATATTATCAGTTTTAATACAAAAAAAAATACGAATAATTGTCTTAAAATGTCTTCCGTAGAAAATTAAGTACAGGGAGGAAAAGAATAAGACCGAGTACCTTTACTTAGTCGATGAATGATTCCGTCTTTCCACTAAAAATCCAGCAACAAACGACACGATAATTTTGGCGTTCAAATCTTTTCCGCCCCACCATCTGGGGAGATAATTTTTCTACTCCATGCGAAAGAGGTTGATGCGAAAGAGGCTTATCTTGAGTAACGGAGGTGATA
Organism: Nephila pilipes; assembly: GCA_019974015.1. Taxonomy (NCBI): domain Eukaryota; kingdom Metazoa; phylum Arthropoda; class Arachnida; order Araneae; family Nephilidae; genus Nephila; species Nephila pilipes. The sequence continues at coordinate 24,936 of BMAW01050564.1, forward strand.
CAAACTCTCGATCTGTCATTTAGGAGTAATATCTTCATGTCTATGCATGTTCTTCATTCCCCTTGGGTTAGTTATTAAGGTATTTGAACTTCTGTCGTCGTTGTTGAAGAAAGCCACAGCACAAAAATCATGCATACGAAGACTATTAAAATTATTAAAAGTTTGATACAACTTACAGTTCCTCGACTACTAATCGTAGTTATGAGAGAAAAACCAAAAGCTTAAGGTTTGTGGTAGCGACGAGTAAAAAACCGAGTACATAGAGTAAAAGCTAGAAACATACACCCAAAAAAACATTTTGTTTTTAATTTATTTAAAAGTTTAATCTCAATGTTCAAACTTACAGAATTGCAAATGAATATTTATGTAATTCTTTCGAATTTTGGATACAATATCTCGCATAACTTGCTAATAAATTCTTTTTCGACGTCAGAGTCAAGTGCAGGAAATATCATGCCCGTAATCTTTGGAAATGGTGCAAAATAACATTCGATTCGTAGTTACAATGTAAGACATAAGTTAGTCATAATACATACATACTTCACCACCACCTTCATTGTCGGTCGAAGGCAGGCAAGTATTATGTCTCCTCCTCAAAAGACGACTCATCTGCAATTTTCCTTTTCTTGCACTTCCTCCTTTGTTGGTATTCCTTTTTCCCTATCTCCTGATTTCCCATTTTTTTTTATGTTTTACCTTCTTCTGTCAGCGTTTTATCTCTTTGGATGATAAGTTTTTAGATTTATGTAAGGAGTGGAAGTCTAAGTATCTGTACAGTCCCTGTTTTAGTTGGTTTCCTTTATTATTATTTTCTTCTTCCTTTTCTTTCGGTGGAGGTTGGATATGCACTGAGGAAAATTGCAATGAAGATAAGTTTTTCTGCTAGGTCTGAAGGTTCCAGTTTTAAGAGTTGATTAAAGTTTTCTTCTTAGACTTACCACTGATAGAGATCAGTGGTACCTTGATTTACCTTACTGGACTATTCACGCTAAAATTACGTACAATAAAACGTGAGCAGCTTACAAACAACGCAAAAGCAGCAAAAACATGCAAAATACCTTCATAAAACAATGTAGCACTTACCCCGATTATAAAGCAAAGCAGGAGCTATGCAGCCAATGTAATGGAAGGCTTTATGAACAAACCATATCCACTTTTTCGAAAAACAAGAGGATATGACAAGATAATGTTGTTCTCAAACAGGAACTGACAGCACATTATTTGGCTTCGATGAATGATCCTATTTCATGTGTATCGATAAATAATCTATAGCACATGCTACAGAAAGAAAAATGGAAGAAAGCGGTTTTAATCCTCTTTCTCTTACATGACGCCTATTATTATAATTTTTGTAAGAAAAAGATCTTTTTTTGGATTGTGTAGTTGAAAGAAAAATTTAATTCATATAATGATCATGCTTCCAATAAATATTCTTAAACTTCTTCTGAAATTTATATAAATATGTCTGTGTAATGAATAACGCAAATATATTTATTTGAAATGAAGTTTATAAAATGAAATAGGCCATCGAAAAAAAATAATAATCCCCTCTTTTTTTTAATATGCAAAGTATATTTTATGTTCTATTTTTCTATAAATATTGACACTTACATTTATTTTCATTTATTAGAATCTTTTATTTATATTCAATTCCTTATTTACTTCTATTCGTTTTATTGAACTTAAATGGTTGTGTGTTTAAAAACACGAATAAATTCATTGAGCCATTTCTATATCAAGTTGTATATGTTTCATATTTAACTTCAATTGGAAAAAAATACGAATCAATTATGATTTCTTGGATCAGAACATTTTACATTCTTATTTGAATGTGATTATCATAAAATACAAGAAAATGCTCAGTAAAAAAGTATGTAAAAATGTCGTTCTTTTTCACTTCATAGGTAATAAAAAAAATTTAAATGTTTTTTCATACATTTTTTCCCTTAAAACAGACAACAAAACGGAAGGCTTTAGCTAGTTTTCAAGATGATGGAACTCTTGTGGTGTATTATTTTCTTTTAATCCGAAATGAATTTTCTCTTTTACAATTAAAATTATAATTACAAAAAGGATCAAAACTCGTTTTTCTTCACATATTTCTCTATCCATAAAGAATTATTCTAGTTGTAGGGACATATCGAAACACTAAAGTCCCAGAATATTTAATTTTTTTTTATTTCCTGAAGAAAGGGATTCAAAAGATAAAAGTACATTGTTCGATTCATTAAATTTAATTTACCACCAGTAGTAATGAGATGATAATACTCAAGATAACATTTTTCTTATTAAAATATGAGTAAGTATTTATTATAAGAAAATGGAATATATATATATATATATATATATATATATATATATATATATATATA
>BMAW01050566.1:0-25492 GCA_019974015.1 Nephila pilipes
GACTTTTAAATTACATTGATATCATTCTAAGATTAATACTACACTACGAAATTGATAGCTGATAAATTTCATTTTTTTTAAAAAAAATTTAGATTAGTTCAAGCAAAACACGTTTTGGGCTTATCATTTTTGTTGCATATTGCAAAGTACTTGATCTATTTATGTCAATGTGTAGACCTTCACATCAATGAGAACGGACACCTGGATGAAACAATTGTAAAATTAATAAGTAACTGCTTGAGAACAGAAAAATAACAATCACCTTGTCACAATGGATTTATAACATCAAGAAAGGACTTGACCCATAGGTGGAGTCAATAGACATTAAATCTGACCATAAATTGATTAGAGTTTTTTTTATAGAAAATATAATCTATTACAAATATGCAAATTATTTAATTGTGTAAAGGTAACCGTCGTAGCCTAGTGGTCATGGTCGCGAATGCTTTGCATCGAGTCTTGGGTTCGAGCCTGGATGCCATTAAAAACCTATCATATAGAGGGATGTAATGCACGTTAAATCTGTCGAGTCTCATTGTTCTTCCGTGTGGAAGTTTGGTGATTCAAGTGCAACCAAGTTAGGCCTCATCACTTCACCGAAGTTCAAAATTACGGTGCCCGCAATAGCCTAATGGTTATGGCCGCAGAGTCACGGCCGGCAGTATTCGACAAGTCATGGGTTCGAGTCTTGATTCCACCAAAGATACGCCATGTAGCAAAGCCTAATGCACGCGAAATCTGTCGGGGCTTAAAGTCCTCCCTTGGCGTTGTGTGGATATTAGGAGGTGGAGGAACCAGCTCAGGTGTCGTCCTCGTCATTTGATTGAGATAGAAATTTGTGAAGTCCGTTGCCAATGGCCCCCGTATTGCTTCTAGTACGACGTTAATAAAAATCATTCAATCAACCAATGAAATTTAGGAAGTCCAACAGCGTTCTTATTTTTAAGCGCAACTTTATAATAAATATTCAAATCGTTATAGAATATTTTAAGCGTTAAGGTGTAATTAAACCAGTGAGTGAGTGAACGTAAAGTTTATTGGCGCAAGAGCCAGATGGGGCTATGCTGCGCCAAACAAGATGTAACGGTGGTCTAGATGTGAAAAAATTGAAGAAAAGACAAAAATTGGTTGACAAGAAGAAGGGTCGAAAATATAGAAGGATCGCTAGGGTAACCCTTGTTTACCAAAGATAGTAAGCCCCATGGGAAAGAAAAAGATCACAATTGTGTCTCGGGGCCCGCACTTACCAAGAAGATAATTCCCTGAGGTTTTCTGATATAATCCCCAGGGGCAGGGTGCCCGACTTCACCCCCAGACGCTGGGTACCCATTTTAGTCGCCTCTTGCAACATGCATGAACTACAGTGGGACTATTCTGTCATTTCCGGTCTGCGATTAAACCAACATTGCTAATGTGTTAAATAATTTAATACAAGTGGGTGTTTATCCCCTTGTATAATTAATAGACGAAACGAGTAGCTACATAATATCCATTTAAAGTTAAACGTTCTGATGTTCAGTCAAGAATTTTGTTTTCTCTTGGCGTCAATTTATTAAATTCTGAGTTTTCTAAGGAAAAATAAAGAAATCAATTCAGTAACTTTTCTTTATTCCATCACTTGATGGTTTGGCACGTTTTATAATTCGACACGTTCTATTCCTTCTGTCTTGTTGCGGAGTTGTTGCACTCTATATTTTAGTACAGTAGAGTGCCAGCTGAGATGTCTTTCTCGTCACTTGACCAAGAATTAAAATGCCGAGGTCCATTGCGAATGGTTCTTGTGTTGTTTGTTAGCACAACGCTAACAAACAATCTTGTAGAATCGGGAGTATATTTAAATAGAAATGAAATACAGAAGGAATATATGAATTCATGCATTTCACTTCTTATACCATGCACGAAATATTGAATCCAGATTTTGATTTGTTTGATATGTCCGAAAAAGCTTTTGAAAAATTAAGAAAAAAAAAATATTATTTAGTTTTAAGTCGCAAATAAAATAAATTTAAGAGAGAAAGAAAGAATTTCTTAAAGATAAGCCCTCGAATTGAATTGTAACATTTATTTTCATAAAGTTTCTTCATGATTAATATAAATTTATCTATCAGATATTTTTTAGTCTAATACAAAAGAATTATTAGTTAATATTACAATCATTTCTAGGAGAAAACTGAGATTTTAAATAGATCCAAACAATTTTTACTGCAATACTTTGGGTATTGATGTTAATAAATTTTTTTGTTATTAATTTAGTTTTAAAGTTTTTTTGTTATTAGTATAGTTTTAAAGTTTTTTGTTATTAGTTAGTCTCGTAATTTTGAGCCACGGTCAAGTGACGAGGACGACACCTGAGCTGGCACCCCCTCTCCTTACATCCACTCCACGCCAACGGGTGGACCCCGACAGATTTAACGTGCATCAGCCCCTGCTACACGGCGGGTTTTAGCGGCCAAGGATCGAACCCGCGACTGAACGGAAACCGCCGGCCACGAATCCGAAACCATGACCACTAGGCTACCGGGGCCACCGATGTTAATAAAAAGAAGGGTTTGTGGGTCATGGTTCTCAGATGCAACGACGCGGACGCGTGAAACTAGGTTGATAATTGTGAACATATTGAATTAATTTTAGATTCGTAGTATATTTTCTAAAATGAAATGTTCAATCATATTTTTGGTATACACTGTGTCTTCGGTCTTGAACGAAACGTTGCAAGATTACGATTCTTGGATCACCTGAAATCTCTTACTTTTATAAAGGAGGCTGTCTTTGAATCGGGCAGAAAATTAACAAGCCGATTTTTGATTTAAAAATCATATTTTCTTTCTTTTTTTTTTATTCTTGAAACGTCTCATCCAGATATCTATCGAGACCACCGACACAGTATTCACATGTTACACAGAATGAGCATTGTGCCCTCTTTAAAAAAGAAAGAAATGAAAAGTATCAGTGGATTTCATACACATTTTCAATTACACAATTGGAGATTTAGTTTAGTTTTAGATTTTATTAACGTCGCACTAGAAGCAACACGAGGGCTATTGGCGACGGACCTCGTCATTTTGAACCACGGTCAAGTGAAGAGGACGACAACTGATTTGGCACCCCTCCCCTCTCCTAACATCCACACCACGCAAACGGGAGGAATTTGGGCCCCGAAGAGATTTAACGTGCATTAACCCCAGGCTACACGGCGGGTCTTTGGCGGCCAAGGATCGAACCCGCGACTGAAAGAAAGCCGCCGGCCGCTAGTCCACGACCTTGACCACTAGGCTACATACACAATTGGAGAACGACTTATTCTCATATTTTATGCTAAGGAGAATTATGTGACAATCACCCAACTGACTCCGGATCAGAAGGATTTTAAACATCACACAATGAAATTGGCCAAAACACGTTCTAACAATAATTTTTTTTAACATTATTGAAACATTTGAAAGAGATTTAAATCAAGAAAACAAAACATAACCCTACGATCAGATTAGCTAACAATAAATAAATAAATAAAACTAAAGGTGAAGAAAATTCGAAGTGGAAGAGAGAACGTGGTAATTTCCTCGGCGATTCTCCTAATTCTCTGTCATCCAGGGCTACCATACCCACTAACACGAGTATAGCGATAGCAGAAGGATTTCAATTCACTTCAACTGTGGTTTGCTCGACTAGAACAGCCGGTTCATTCTCATAGTGGTTAGAGAGACGGCAAGCATGAATGGTAAGGAATCACCAGCCACGCATCACAATTGCCACTCATTAGTACAGTTCTGGAGTATATTTAATAACTACACACTTATGACGTCACAATCTACTGTGCTTCCGATAATTTATCCTTCATAAAGGGAATGGGAAATCACTATTTTATTCATTTTTTATTATTCTTTGTAGCAGAATCAAGATCTTATTCGAACGAATCATCGCAAAAAGTTTTCTCTATGATATTAAATTTTAGTTTAGGCAATAAGAGCTTTGTATGTTATGTTCTTTGGATTGATGTTGATGGTGGTTTCATCATAGCTAAGCCAATTTTATCTACCACCGGGTTGGATGTTGGTTCTTATTAAAAAAGTTTCATGCTCGATAACGGGATTTTCGAGTTTTATTAAAAATTCATCCAAGCGAAGAAAAAGTTCTTCAGCTAGTTTAATATAAAAGCGAACAAATATCATTAAATGAAGTTCCAATCAAAAATGGAAATGATGAGTAAAAATATAGATAATTATAATATATAATTAGAAAAAAATTATAGGTATTATTTTTCTCTAGCGGTTTTAATAATGCACAGTTGAAAAATTTGAATATCACAAGGATACCAACATTACGATGAATATTTTCTTTATTATGAAACAGTTAAGGTAACAGACACCTTAAAACGTTTCACATTTTCTTAAAACGTTGCTGTTAAAAACACTGAACTTTTAGTCCATTCTATATTATTTATTTGAATGTGATAAATAGCAAGCTATAAAATTGAAATTTAAAGCTGCAAATAAATGTGCCACAAAAACAAACACGCTAACAAAATCTGTGTTTCTGTTATTTTAAAAAAATCTGTAAAGCTTTTGGATTCTGGAACACTTGTCTCAAAATCATCAATATTCATAATGTAACGTTTTCTATTTTGTAAAATTACGTTATTTCACTAAACTCTCACAAATTTTAAATATTGCTGAATAATTGCATAACGATTAAGGGAAATTTGAATCGAGCAATTCAAAACTTTTAAAATTTTATTAAATTTAAATGTTTAAATTATAATTATGTTCAATACTTAAAATGTAATGCTTGTAAATATTCTATGAAACTGTTAAGTTTTAAACACGATGTAATTCATGTAATTAAGATGTATCTGAATCAACTGCATGATTCACGAATGCAAATATATCTAGTGATTATTAGCTGGACTTATAAAATTATTTATGTGCATAATGTGATTTTTCTATAAATAATCAGATGCATTAGCATACAGATAGCTCAAAGATAAGAAAAAAAGATTTCCATTGTGTTTAATCTCAAAAATTGAAGATTATTCAAAATTGGCACATAAATCAACTAATTTTCTCTTGCCGAAGATATCTCAGTGATTTTAGTGTATATTAAAAGCAACATTTTTACAACTATTTAAAATTAAAGTAATTTTAATAAATTCAAAGTAAGTTTTTTACTAACGTAGTTCTTAGAAGCAACAGGAGTGATATTGGCAATGGACCTCGTTACTTTAAATTACTATAAGTGATGTGGAGGAAATCTGAGCTTGCACATCCCTCTTAGTTTAGTTTAGTTTTTTATTAACGTCGCACTAGAAGCAACACGAGGGCAATTGGCGACGGACCTCGTAATTTTGAACCACGGTCAAGTGACGAGGACGACACCTGAGCTGGCACCCCCTCTCCTAACTTCCACACCACGCCAACGGGAGGACTTTGGACCCCGAACAGATTTAACGTGCATCAGTCTCGGCTACACGGCGGGTCTTTGGCGGTCAAGGATCGAACCCGCGACTGAACGAAAAAACCCGGCCGGTAGTCCACGACCTTGACCACTAGGCAACCACGGCCCCTTACACATCCCTCGCCAATTTTACACATACCTACAAATGGCCTTCAGTTAAGCCTTGTTTATTTAACGTGCATTAGCCCTGCTACATGGATGGTATTTAAAGTCATCAGGACTCGAACCCACTACTCGACCAAACAACGACGGCCTTGAGTTCGCAATCATGGCCAACAGAATATTAAGGTCAGATATTTTAAAAAAAAATTAAAGAACACTTAAACGTACACTGAGAAAAACGGGTATGCAAAATCGAGTAGAAAGTGCTCACTTTTGAGTACGTCACATACTCAAAATAGTTCCAATCCCAACATACTCATATTTGAGTCTCGCACATACTCATTTTTGTTCGTACTCAAAATGGAAACTTCACATACTCATTTCTGAATATAATCTTGTATCAATTATGAGTGTGGAATAGAAAAATGAGTGTCATGTATTTATTTGTGAATATGTTACTGCATCAAATATGAGAATCAAACAATCCAGTGAGTATGTTTTGAATTGATTTTCCGATACTGTTGTTGTATCGAAAATGAATTTTAAACAGAAAAATATATATCAATTAAAATTTTCAGGGAAATAAATAAGCGCTCCTTTATTTGCAAGTATCATTTTCTTCATCTTATATATTATTTTACACTTTATGAAGTTTTTGTTACAAAACTTCGGTTGAATCGAAGTTGGAGGGGGCCTGGCGAATTTTAACTTTCTTTTGGCGATAAATCGCTAATGTGGTTACCATGCAGGTTTGTTTATGGTAACCCTATAAAATCTGTAAAAGGGGATTCGACGCCATCTTCTCTCGCTTCTCATTTGAAATACCCGCCTTGGTGTCATTCTGGTACTTCATTTGCCTTCCAGGCACGACGCCATCTTTTTTTTTTCTTTCGGAAGCTCCGAGTTTGAAACACCCGATTTGGCGCCATCTCAAAAAAATCGCCAAGGGGATCCATCAAAGTTCGATTTTACCTGGAATTCTTGTCGAGCATCATCGCTGTATAGTCATCGATAAAAAAAAATGTAGCAAAATGGCTCAAAATTTTAACAACACTGCTTTTTGAATACTGTAATGTTATTCTATAAAATATAAGCTTCATACACAAATATTTACATGCATGAAAATAATTTTAATGCAAATTAAAGTAAGAAGTCACTAAGCTACGATTACGATGCAATATGAATACAGACAAAAAAACACCTGCAAAGCACAAATAACTACTCACAGAAAATCATTTTCAAATCATAAACCAGAAAATCATGATCAATAACATTTCAACAACATTTTTATATCTTAAATAAAAGAATCTTTCTGTAGTGGTGAGTGAGTCACTGGAAAAAAAAAATGTAAACAAACACAGACGCGAAAATGAGTATGCGTACTTACTCATTTTAATATTCCTGTATTCTACCGCGTATAGCGTGGTAAATACGAAATATAGTTCGAAATATTAAAGCAAACCATATTTGTTTTTGAAACCCACTTTGTAAAATACGTAGTCAGTATATAAAAGGAACTTTTATAGTCCTTATATCTGTAATTATTCTTTGAGAATGCTGATTTCCCATTTTTTTTGGTTTTGAATACTTGTAATGTTCACATTCGATAAAGGTATACGCTCAAATCTGATACAAACATACTCATTTCAAAATGAGTACCTCTAGGTATTCATTTTTGAGTATTTCTTTTTTCTCCGTGTAAGGTATGCCCATTTTTTCAAAGTTAAAAGAAATTGCTCGCTTGTTTTTTGTAAAATTATTTGTATCATTTATATATGTATTTCAAACATATCTTTTAATACTTATCAATTCGATAAAATGATACTAATCTATATGATCAGCTAACTATTTCCCCCATTAATTAATAAGCAATTTCCTATTTGTATAATATATATATCATCAACATCTACCGTTGAAAATTTTCATCAATTCGTGCAGTAAACATTAGTTTACTTTTCTGTTGGAACTACAGCATTTATATAAAATTTACCTTATTGCATTCCTAAAGTTTACCTTAGTCACATAATCCTTGATGTTGCAATAAATATTTAAATAAAGAAAAGCGAAAAACATGAATTTTTTTTTCAAGTAAAAAGCATTTGCTTTATAGCCATTAGCTTTAAATTATCTAACATTACAAACAGCAAATGGTTAACGAAAATAAGAATTTAAGACATCGAGAAACAAAAGAAAGAAAACTTTCTTGACGCTAGGCGTAATAAGATAAATGCTTAAAAACATACTTTCAGAAAACATTTTTGTAATGCTTTTCCATTTTCCCACCTTTAAAAGTGACAGTTAAGCCTTTTTTTATTTAAGTTATTTTTTTTTACGAAAATGGAACTTGTTAAAATTCACTATTTGATTCTATTATTATTTTTTTGTTCTTTACAAGAGGTTTCAACGATTTTCTCTTCGAGTTATTCAAACACTTGTTTTGAAATGTCTTCTTTTATTCGGAACATTTCCCCCCCTACTGGATAACAAAACAAAGTAAATAATATTACGTATTCGAGGGCTTACGAGTCAAAAACAAACTACGTAAAAATGAATCGTACAAAAATGCGGTTGCTGAAAATATTTGTTACTGTACATTAAAATGTTTCTCGAAATTTCTATAAAAAGTTTAAAATGTGTGAAATGTGTGTGTTTTGCAACATAATTATTCTTGGAAAAAATGTTTAAACAAATTTAGAAGTCGCATAGGTAAAAGGATTGTAATGGGTGATAATGTAAATCTATGCTAATTTCACAATTACAATTTGTTTCATTCTTTTATCACATTTTATGGCAGCAATTTTATGAAGTTGAAACAGCTGCAAACGAAAGTCATGCATACAAGTATTCCAACAATAACTTATAATAAGCATTTTCTCTTATTAGCTAAACTTTTTGGCGTATTAGCGCTCTTGGCGAAACAGAATTCGCCAATGAGGATGGGAAAAAATATAAATAAAACGGATTCATTCCTATCCTTGTTTTAAAAGATACTAGCTGATACCCGCCCGTTCCTCTGGGCAGAGAAAATAATATAATATTTTGGAACCTATACGTAAAATATCAAGAAATTTTCAATTTTTAAAACATTAATAAATTTTTTTTAGAAATAGATTGTCTGTAATAACGGTTATCCACGACTTTCAAATATATGAGAAAAATAAAATATTTTAGTAAAAAGTCACCCCATATGTATATAATATGGATAAAATTCATTCCACCGTATACATGGTACACCTAGTATTGCCAAAGATGCAACCCTTTGTCAGAAGATTCATCATGTGCTTAACTTTCAAATGAAATACCCTCGCAATGGCATCGTGTCAATCATAAGATTTAAATCCTTTCATCAAGACATCTTTGATTTCTGACCATTTAGGATTTCAAGTGAATGTAATCCTTAAAATAAAGTCGAGCAAGTCGAGACGTCCAAAACGTCTTACTTATGTCATAGCCTCTTGAGTTCGTTCATGCATGTAGCGAGGTCCTCCAGTAAACGAAGATTGTCTTGCGTGTGCGCTACTCCGTAAGAAGTCGCCATTTTAGTATTTTTCAAAATCCCGCTCAGTTTTGGAGCTAAACTACACTTTCGCCAACCGCGGGATTCCAAACTCATTTATTTCTATCGCTAAATCTGTACGTTTCTTATTTTCGACATGTAAGAAATTTCACATAAAGAGCCCCTTCGCCAAAATCTTTGCAATCCTCCATCAGCGCTTCAATATTAAATTATTTGGTATTTTTCCATTTCGTGCGCGCAAATCTCACCAAGTAAACTTAATTGCTGACAATACACAGTATACATATAAAAAATTATATTCCGTTTGGCGTCGGTTATATAATTTTTTGCGATAATGTCGCCAAAAAATAACATAACCGACAGATAAGAGTAGATGAAAGGATGGAAATTACATTTTGGGTAAGACTTCCGTAAAATTGGTTCTTAGTGGGCGACATCGTAAAATGAGTAACTATGCTAAATTTCAAGTCAATCGGTTTTATAGTCTTCGAGATCTTGTGATGAGTCAGTCAGTGGTATTTCGCTTATATATATATATATATATATATATATATATATATATAGATTACGCATTCTCTTTTTCTTCTTTTATTATTTTTTTTCATCAAAAATTGTTATATGTACACTTATTGACAGTTATCAAGCGGAGATGATGCTCCAAAGTTTGCGATCTTTTTGGACCGTTTTGCGAAGAAACGGAAGAAGTCAAAAAGGTCTGTTTCCGCCAAAGGAAAAAATAAATGCTTTTAATTAGTTTAGAATATGAATTCAATAACAAAATTTTCTTATGAGTGATGTGGATGTCTACAAATGTTATTTCCTATGCTATTTTTACAAGGAAAACTCGAAGAAGGATTTTGACTTTGTGTTAGTAAAAGCTTCTTCGTCTGAGACATGGTATAATGAGGTGCATATTAGATACTTATTCAGCTAAAAATTTATTTTAAGTTTATGTTTTGTAATTAAACACATATAAATTATAATTTTATAAAAATCCTATGCTTTATATCGTCCGTTTATACAGTTCGAAAACTAGAATCGGAAGATAAATATTCATTTAAAAAAATTACATCCCTTTATTAAATATTTTTAGCATAATAACCATCCCATATTTTTAAATGAAAAAGAAAAAAAAAATTAAATAAAAATGTCAATTTTAAATTGTTAAATTAAATATCAAATATTATTTATACATAAACAAGACTAATTTTGTTGAAATTATCCAATGAGGACATTAATTTTCTTTTTTTCAATTTAAGTTTTTAACTACAAAGGAATAAGACTGTAGAATTTTTAATAATTGATAACGCTTCTTAATATTAATTTATTAAAAGAACAATGCATAGGGCTATAAGTTTATTCAGTAAAAATATTAATCACTATACCAATTAATGTTTGAAAAATGCAATTAAAAATTACTTGTGAAAGAAAAAACAATGTACATGTTAGATAAAGTACTTTAAGTCATATCATAAATTGTGAAAGATAAACTTGACACATAGGCGTGTTCGTTAGCTCTCGGCCTCACTCTAGATATCGGACAACTTAACGAAAGTCATGGCGAAATTGGAAAATACCTGAAATTCTTATCGTTTTCCGATGTGGAGCCTAACACAGCATTCAAATGAGGAAATAAATGAATAAAGTAACTTTATAATATTGTACAGGATTTTTACAAAACAAAATTCTATCTTTGAAAATTTACAATTAATAACTAATAGGTACAACCTTTTCGGATACATTTTAACACTTTGAAATTTCTCTCTCTCTCTCTCTCACTCACTCATTCACTCACGTGTGTGTGTTTTCGCTTAAACTTATATTTCTCTTTTTATTTATATTTTTAATTGGTTTTAGAATATTTTAGAAGATTCGTTAAGTGTAATTTACGGTTTTTTACAGTGAAATTGAAGATTTATTCAATACTTATATATTTTTTTTTTCTGTGGCTATTTTTTGAACTTTCGTTATGTTACTATATATTTCTTATAATATAATTCACCGAAGTTTGCTGAATTCATCAGTAATGATCGGAATAGACATACATTATTCCATTTGAAAATATAGAACAGTATTAATTACATTATTTTCATAATGATCTCGTAATTATGTAATGATGTCGCATAAAACTAATTTAATTTCCTAATTTTTTCCATTCTATTTCAGAAATAAAGAGTTCATCTCCTTTTCCTGATGCAATTCCAAATTATCCTTTCATTTATTAGATCACGTGCTCTTAAAATTTGTTTAATCCACTTTCCCACTGTCATAAATTTATCAGAAATAATCCATCTAGATTATCAGACGTCAGGGAATTTCCACTGCAATTCCTTGATCTTATACTAAGTGAGTCTACGTGACAGAAAGAAAATCCCCAAATATCCATACTTATAAAATCGACTGCACAGATATTCTTCTATCTTAAGATATTCTCCTATAGATATACTCCTCTCTTTTTTATTCTGACGTACTTATGCGCCTTTCTATTGTTATTGTTACGGTGAAGCTACGAATTTCATATTGTTGTTATGTGATCTCTCTCAGCTAAAGAGGAATAAACAGCAATGAGATTTGAACTTCGCCTACTTATTAATTCCATTAAATAATTTTCTAAATTCTTAACATATAATTTTTATTAGATCAGCTTTTGTTATGAATTATAATAGTTTTGGATTTACTAATTGAAGTAAGTTTATTCATTATAAAAAATTATAAAATTTAAAATGATTACTTCGTACATATTTTTAGATATTTTAAAATCGCTTGAAAAAGGTATTTTTTAGCATATTCTTTAATTTTATACAATCAATGAATCAAACAATAGGACTGATTGTTTTCAGCATGGCGACATCGTGCCATACAGGACTGAGATGCGCACAACAAATTTTTTTGAAGGTAAAAGTTACAACTTTCTAAGTTAAATAAATATTTTTCATCATCAATTAATGTGTATAGTATGTAATTTTATGTTTTATGTTCTAATTTGAATTAAGGTACGTATCTGGAATTTTGATTATTTTTGATATGTACCATTATTGATAATGTAATTTTTGTAGTTGTAATGGTTGGATCCGTAAAACTACCTTAAGCACACATTTTTCGCTCCAAAGTGTGGGACTGTATTTTAATTACTATATCTCCGTTTTTATTCTTCATTAACTCTTTTCTTTTCTCTTATGATTCACAGTTTTTTAGTAGCTTTGTATTTAACTAAATTGTAATTTTTGAGTAAGTGTTCGTATATATTTTAAACTAAAGTCATTGTATAATTCTATTCAAGTTAGTATGTGACTTTTTTCATTATAATATTTCGTATGTTTTTAATTAAGATTTATATATATATATATATATATATATATATATATATATATATATATATAAATATATATATATTTCTTTGGAATTTATTTTAAATTGGAAAGAAACGCATTTTTTTTTAAATCACAAATAAACATAGAAATTCATTCAAAAGTCAAGAATACAAACAATGTAAAAATCAAAACTGAACCAGTAAGAAAAAAACAGAAACCAAACCAAAAGTAGAAAGATAAAATTTTCAAACTGAGAAATGAATAATGCATTAAAAAAATTTAACTGCTAAAGAACATTAAAAATTCAAAAGAAAGTACATTAAATAAATAGATGAAAGCAAAAAATATCAAAAAAACATGTAATAATTGAAATTTGTTTTAAAAAAAAAAAAAACCAAAAATTTGAAGAAAAACTGATAAATGAGAAATAACATGTTTAAAGTTATAACAGGCTTTAAGCTGTTAGGCAAGGTTATGGTAGAATTATTTACAAGATTATCCCCATCAACAAAATATATATTTAAACAGGATCTAAAAGAAAGCTTGAAAACAATAAAAACGAATTAAATAAAAAATGGAAAACAATCCAATCCCGGCCCTAAAAATGCTAAAACCTTTGTTTTAAATAAAGCTAAATAACCTTAAACCAAAATTGTTACTAAAAGCACAAGAAATAAATCAAAAAAGCAAAATAATTGTTTGCATGTGTACATACTTATATACAACGTGACCAACCGCTAGATAGCCGGTCGATAATAAAACAAATCCTTACTTTTTTCACTATATTCTTCGCTATTATAGTTAGAATTGTAGCAGTTATTCGCACTTTCAGTTTCGCCTACGGTGGCAGAAAAAAGCATTTTAAAATTTAAGTAACTTCATCAGAGAAAAAAAAAATCGCTGGAAGTAAAATAAGGGCTTTGATAAAAGGGCAATGATTAAGAACAAAGTCGTCATTAGCTCTGTGACCTCTCTACCGAAGCGGCAATCGACTAGATATGATTCGTGCTTTAAGTGGTGGTCGCACTGAACGTTTACACTTTTGTATATTTTAAAACGTTTTTCTGAATTTCACTTGGTGTGTGTGTGTGTGTGTGTGTCATCAAATTTTCGATCGTTAATTTAACCAACTTCCCATCAAGCTAGAGCTTTGAAATTTTGGGAATCGTTCGTACTCGCCTAACAATGCAATATTTAGACATTTGCGACAAGTTTTAACTAATATTTTCTTTAATAATGCAGTTTAGCCCAAACACTTGGCGCGATTTCAAAAATTGGCACCAAACTTGGCGATTTTTTTTTTTTTTTTTTGGCTGAGCGTTAAATCCGTGAAATGGAACAGGGTAGCCACATTTGGCAAAATACTGCCAAATAATTCTTGTCGCCAAGGATAAACCTTTCCTGAATTCTGGTTCCCATTTTTTTTAATAGAATGACTTACAAACTTTCAAATGCATGTTTTGATTTTATGAGTATTATGAATTTCTTAATATGCTCACAAATGTATCTTTTTAAATAAATTTTAAAGTTAAAAATAACTAACAGTTTTAACTAATATTTCAATAATTTTCTTTAATAAACTTTGCTACCATATAAAAACGTTATTTTTAAAAACGTTGGTTTTTATATCGAATTATTAAAGTGTTATTTTTTAATTTAATTTGTGCAGAAAGGTTGTAGCTTATTTAGTTTTTTACAATAAAATTTCCTTTCAATTTCTAAATATATACTTCAACTACAAAAGAAAGCAGTTCATCTTTATTTCTTAACATCGTTTCTGTTAATCTCTTAATTTATGTAATCACACTCTCTTCAAAAATGATTAGTTCGGCCTTTCTCACAATCCGAACTATGGGATATTACCTATTTGAATCTTTGTCTGCATATAAAATACCTAAAGATCCCTACATGCATTACCATGTGATCTGAATTATCCTTACTTTTACTTCCCAAACAGGGAAAAATTTGTTATTTCGTTCTTAATTGCTTGTCTTGGGGGAGGCGTGTCCACCGCTATCCCGATCAACCTCCATCTTCTCTCGTGTGATATTAATAGATTCCTTTATGGAAAATTGCCTAGTTGTGCCACGACTGAAGTACAATTATGTTTTAAGGTATCCGACTACGTTCGGAACCATGATTCTGAAAAAAAACCCCGCATAAGTGAATACATTTTTTTTTTTGATATTTAGTATCCTCTGAATTAGAATGTACATAAAAAAAAGCATTTCAAAAGTTTTTTTACAATAAAAATTTTTTTAAATTCAATTTTTTAGCATAAAAGAAGAAAGAAAAAAAAAAAGCAGCGCATTTTCAAAATATTCTCCTTTCATGAAAAATCTTTCTATCACATTGTTATTCAGCCTATGTATTGATATGATACACGTACAGAGACTGAACTATGAATTTTTAATAATTCACATTATTTGCAGAGTTATTATGAGTCGAAATAACAACTCTCGTCGCTTTTTTAAAAAATTCCTTCACCCTTATGCATTAAAATGTGAATAAATCCACTTATATACCATACATTACAAAAATCCTATTTCAGGATCTTAAGATTAATACGAAAAACATTTCTACCAAATTCCATCAATATATAGAAAAACAAACTAACATTTGAGTTATTACCTTTGAAAAATATATTCTTCAGAAAATCGATTTAAAGTTAAGACTTGTTCAGAAAACAAAGGAAATGTCCAATATTAAAATACTTATAACTTGATTTCTATGTACCGTAGCTACAAATGGAAAGTAGCTTTAGAAAGAAAAGTTTTCAATTATTTTAATGGATAAATAAAAAAAAAATCGATATTTTCTCCGAAATTCGAGTTTTTAACGTAGTTGGATACCTTAAAAATTGATAGTTAAGGGAATACGGTATTATATATTTTTGTGTGTGCATAATGATTCAGCCATAATTTGTAATAGTTTCCCTGAATAATAATTTAATTTCATAATTTCCCCCTTTCTCTCCTTTAAAAAAATAGCATTCAATCTTATTTCCAGACACTATTCCTTTTTATCTTTAATTTATGCAATCCCGCTTTCTTGAAACCTTAATGTCATCTGTTCCAAAAGATTCAGACTTGAAAAAAATTCCATAATAGACTTTCTGTCTGCAGCTAAAGTCCCGAAGAATCCCTACTCCTATACCACGTGATCTATTACGTGTAAAAAGAAAAATCTGTTATATAAAACTTAAAGTATAGGAAAATTCCTTCTCTTCTGAAAAAACTGCGCACTAGTGTTGTACAATCAAACGACGGATTTGCATTTTCAGCCCCATGGATGTGATATGCTGTCTCTCTTTCAGTTATTGCACAATAAATACAATGGAGTCAACTTTCTTTATTCAATTAAATTAAAACTTTCTATTGCTGGGTATGATTGAATGGGGTATAAATGTAAAATGTTTAAAAGAAGTATTTTTGATGAAAGATATTTTCTTTATAATACTTTAGACTAAAATATAACAAATATCCAAAAAATAATAACACGCAAAAAACGTAAGAGGAAGAAAAAAAAATTGACGTGACAACAAACATGTTGTTTATAAAAATGTTTTCAAAAACCAATTTTATAACGCCTTTTATTTCCCCGCCACTTTGAATTTAAAGTCCTTTTATTTCAAATGGTTTTCTAAAGAAAATGGAACTCGTTAAAATCCTTTCTTATTTTCGCTTCAAGAACTCCTAGATGTTTTTTTTTCTTCCCAAAAGAATCCGAATGCTTTTGTTTTGAAATGAGTTTTTCTTCGAAGAGACGTTCCTTTCCCCCTTCGAATAATGAAAATTTCACAAGACTTGCGGAGATTTTCTCACGTAAGAAAAGTTACGCAAACAAATCGAAAACAAAACACGTTTGTAGAATTGTTTCGTTGAAAAAGTCTTTTTTTTTTCATTTTGGGAAAAAAAACAATGACAAAAACTAAGCAGAACGGCGCAAAATAATCTTCTAACATTTAATAAATTCAAGGTTTCTTAATTTTTGAAAGGAATAGAAATTGCTTTCCATCAATGATTCCTTCCTAACATGTTATTCGCCCCCAAGAGAGTAAATTCAAAGATAAATAGATAATTTATTTGGATACGTAACACAGGATGATGATTTTAAAATAAAAAGAAACAAATGTTATTTGGAAGTCATTGCTCAGACGATTATTTAACTTTCGAATTAAACACTACTTCCCCAATTTTAAAAACCACCCTAAGGTATGCGTACACCTTCGGAGAAAAGTTTTTGAAATACATTGATATTTGTTATCACAATAATTTTTTTAATGCTAAATATAAACTGAAACTAAGAAAAACATTCAATAATTTGTTTTTAATTCAAAAAATAATTTTGGAGTGGAAAACACGGTGAAAATAGTACATAAATTGACTATCAGAATAACATTCATAACTCAAAAGTAAACAAAAATATCATTATTTTGTAAATTTTAGTTTATTCATCATATCAAATTTTGGGGTTGGTACTGAAATCGAATAATTCGAGATAATAAAACCAACGTTTTTATATGGTGGCAAAGTTTATTAAAGAAAATTAAATGAAATATTAGTTATAACTGGTCGCAAATATCTAAATATTTTATTGTTAGGCAAGTAAGAACGGTTCCCGAAATTTCAGAGTTCTAGCTTGATGGGAAGTTGGTGAAATTAATGATAAAAAATATGATGACACACTGATACACACACAGACAGACACACACCAAGTAAAATACATAAAAACGTTAAAACTAACTAAAATTAATTAATTCATCCGGTAAATTAAATGTTTGGAATGCAGTTTAACCCAACCACCCTTGGAGACAAAAATTATTCGGCGGTATTTTGCCAAATGTGGCTGCCTGGCTCCGTTTTACGTTCAGCCAAAAAAAAAAAAAAAAAAATCGCCAAGTTTAGTGCCAATTTTTTAAATCGCGCCAAGTGGTTGGGCTAAACTGCATTAATATTAGTAATATTGAAAATATTAGTTAAAACTTGTAGGAAATGTCTAAATATTGCATTGTTAGGCGAGTAATAACGATTCCAAATTTTCAGAATTCTAGCTTGATGGGAAGTTGGCTAAATTAACGATCGAAAATTTGATGATACACACACACATACCAAGTGAAATACATAAAAACGTTTTAAAAAAAAGTTATAACTATATATGATTTACACCACTGTTACAAGAAACATATCAATTTTACGACCATGAAAGTCGTAAGGATTCTTTAAGACTATATACGGTAGATACTTGCAAAATTTAAATTAATTTGGTTCGTAACCTTTTTTCATATCTACGTTGCCATAACTATATGTATATGTCGAGAAAACTATTTTTGTGAAAAGTCAAAAGCAAACTTTCAAATGCAATTAAAAATTATCTACCGAGTAAAATTCAAATCCCTGTAATTTAAGTTCTAAATAAGGTATAAGCAAAATTCAAACACTATTAGAAAGAAAAAAAGTTTGTATTTTAAACTGTCATTAAAATTGGAAAATCGAACCTTTGAAAAAATCTTTTTAAAGGTGTACGGATATCTTAAACAGCAGAGATTCTTGAGAAATATTTACTGAATTTCTTTAAGAAAGTTTTTTATATGAATAATTTGAAAATTTTGTATTAATTCTCAGCTGTTCGTTTCATTGGGACAGTTTTTTTTTTTTTTTGTAGCGACAGTCATGAAGAAAACAAAGTATTTATCTGATACTGAGATTTTCGAAATAGTGAATGAATCTGATAGTAATGAAAGCGAAAATAATCCAAATCTGTACACAGACATTAAAGTAAAAAAAAAAAGGTCTAAGATGTGCCCTTTGCTCAAAATCTTGCGTGAAGCGTCAAAATATGTGTGTAAGACATGTGACGTTGGACTATGCATTGATTTTTTTTTTATAAATATACCATACAGCAAAATAAGATTTATCTTTTGTATCTATATATTCTATATAATGGTGCATCATTACGCCATGAAATTTATATAACATATGTAAATATAAAAGTATGATTTTTTATGTAATTTTATATATAAAACATTCAATTTTCGATTAAATCTTTTTTTCGTTTGTATATAATAAGTTTAATGCATTTTAAATAATATATGTAAGTACCAAAATATTTTAATGAATAGCCGATTTTAGAGGAGTTTTTTCACGAATTAGGCTTAGTATCTAAAATCGTCTGGGCATAGCATAACACTCCGCGGTAAGAAGCCGCGGGCTCAGAGAAGCACTTCTTTTTTCTCCTTCCGGTCGAGAAAGGGTTATAGATCAATCTTAGTAGCAACGGAAATTATATTGTACAAGAAATGTTATAAAATGTATGAAAAAATGTATACTTTGCATTCACTTCACAAATGGATAGAACTTTCCAGTTAATCTGATATATTTCGGCTGAGTGAAAAACTTTTATTTTTTGGACAGCCCGATACGTTTGATACTTCATTTAACTTTTCCCGGAACTGCAAACACATCAACTAGAAATATAGCACTTGTTGAAACTTCTTTCCTTTCGAAAAATTTGCCCTCTGAAGGAGAAGGTTGGTATTCGATACGTCTTAGCAGCCGTTCGATACATTGTAACTTTTGTTACTCAAATTATTGAACACCTATTTATCGACTTACTCTGAATTGGTACCTTATGTATGACAAGTACGTACTACGTAAATATAGAGTATTAAACAGGAAATATGAATCTTGAATGAGAGTTGAGAAATGAATATTTATTATACTAGTATGCTTATATGGCGCGATTGCCAAGGGGGAAGATGGTTGTCAGCTGTTTCAAAAAAGGAATATAACTTAAGAATTAAATTATTAAATGACATATTGATGCGTGTGCAGATTTTTTAATTATTTAGTATTACATATTTTTTGTTTTAAACATTTTACGAGGTGGTCCGAAAAGTATCCGTGTCAGGAAATGGAAAAGAGGTAATGAAGTTTTATTGGCGCAAGAGCCAGATGGGGCCATACTGCGCCAAACAAGGTAAACCTGCGATCTAGACGTTGAAACAATGAAAAAAGATGGATCGACAAGAAAGATCAAGTGAGAAAGTAAAGTTTATTGCCGCAAGAACCAGATGTGGCTAAGCTGCGCCAAACAAGATTTAACTGTGGTCTAGATGAGAAGAAATTGAAGAAAAGACACAAATTGGTTGACAAGAAGGAGGGTCAAAAATAGAGAAGGATTGCTAGGGAGTCCCGGGAGAGCGTAACCCGTGTTTACCAAAGACAGTAAACCCCATGAGAAAGAAAAAGATCACTAGGGTGCCTCGGGGTCATAATGTCCTTACTTACCTGAAGAAGGCAAGTCTCTGAGGTCCCCTGATATAATCCCCAGGGGCAGGGTGCCCGCCTATAACCCCAGACGCTGGGTACCTATTT
Organism: Nephila pilipes; assembly: GCA_019974015.1. NCBI lineage: Eukaryota > Metazoa > Arthropoda > Arachnida > Araneae > Nephilidae > Nephila > Nephila pilipes. Next base: position 19,758 of record BMAW01050566.1, read on the forward strand.
GAGTCGCCTCTTACGACACGCATGAGTTACAGTGGGAATATTCTGTCATTCCCGGTCACCACACGGGTCTGGAAAAGAGGCAAATCACACTATTGTTATCAGCAGATCTATGCATAATCGTACATAACGTTCATATCATACGATATGTGGCTTTTAAATAACGATATGACACTACTAAAGAATAAGTACTCGTGTGCCAAACGCAAGAAACCAACAGCTGTTTAGAAGTAAACCTTCTCTTTCGAATATAGTGCCTCTCCTTTCTTTTAACAAATCCCTCTAGCCATAGAATTCGTTCGCATTGGAGTTATTTTTTTTTGTTTTGCCTGAAAAATGATAAGTGAGCAACGAATTGTTGTGAAATTCCACATGAAACTTGGGTTGGTTGGTAGGTTGGTTTTATTAACGTCGCACTAGAAGCAATACGAGGGCTTTTGCAACGGACACATCGTAATTTTAAACCCCGGTTAAGTGATGAGAACGACACATGAGCTGGCAACCCTCTCCTAACTTCCACACCACACCAACGGGAAGTTTTTGAGCCATTATAGATTTAACGTTTATCAGTCCCAGTAACACGGCGGGTCTTCAGTGGCCTCAAGTTTCGAACCGACAACTCGACGGAAACCGCCAGCCTCGAGTCCGCTACCATGACCACGAAGCTGACGCGGCCACCATGCAACTTAAGAAAACCGCTACTTAAAAGTTATAAATTATTGAAAGAGGTGTATGACAATGAATGCGTATCCCACGCACGTGTTTTTGAGGGGTTTAAGCGTTTTCAAGATGGCTGAGATGTTGAAAATATCTCACTTTCGGATCGCCTTTTTACGTCAAAAACGGATGACAATGTCGAAAAAATTGGTCATTTGATCCAATATGATCGTCGTTTAAGTATTCGTGCGATTGCTGAGATTGTAGGAATTAACAAAGAATCCGTACGACAAATCTTTCCACAAAGACAATGCACCAGTTCATTCCACATTGTCTATCAAGAGTGTCTAGCCAGTGTTAGACCATTCCCCTTATTCGCCGGATCTTGAGCCATGCGACTTCTCTCTGTTTCCTGAGGTGAGATCTGCATTAAAAGGAACAAGATCTGAGTCTATCGAAGCTGTGAAAGAGAAAGCGGCAGATGCCCTGATGGAGCTGAAAGAACACTTCCAGCACTATTTTGAACTATGGAAGATTAGAATAGAGCGTTGTAAGGACCGAGAAGGGGTGTTTATCGAAGGAAAAATATGTAAATGTATATGACATCAAAATAAGATGTTTTACAGCATAAATCTCGTTATTTAATAGGCACACTTCGTATGCGAATTAAAGTTGGACATTTTGAAAAAATACTGTAATACGTTTCGTTTTAATATTTTAAACATTACATTAGAGTCTTATGATGAAGTCTTAGTGCTAGGAAATGAAATATTGCTTAAGAAATATATACTTTTAAAGATATCCAGTTGTCGAAACATTACTTCTGAAATAAATGGACAAATTATGTTAAAATAGTAAAATTTTTCTTCTCAATTTCAGCATGAGCCAAGTATATTATTTTTACGTGATATAACATAAGAATTAGTGATCCCTGGAGTGCCTAAATTATCAAAAATATGGTACATATTTATAAATTCAGGGGAATCTGGCAATTATCAAGGAATTCAAATCATAAAAAAAAATAAAGTTCTTTGAATATTAGCATAATAATTCAAAAACGAAACGTGAACAAATTTAAAATGATAAATGTCACTCTGAAATAAAATTTGAAGTCGTAATTTCGTTCGAAATGTCTCTTCTTGTTATTTTAGAGACGAAACGAAAATTTACTGCTATCTAATTACCAGGTGAGGTTATACATTACTTCCAAAAATTGAATTAAGTTTCCGTAAAGGAACTGTGAAATGGTAAGCAATAGTATAGAAAAATAAATTTTACAGTTCTTTCAAATGTATCATTTCATCTCATATAATATATGTATTATAATTTTCTTTCGTATCTTATAAATATTTTCGGCGCTAATTAACTTTAATAAGTAAGTAAATTCATTGCACATAAAATCCATTTGAATAAGGTACGTGCGAGAAAAACCGCTCTTATTTCAAACTGAATTAAAATAGCGTGCAGGAAGTTGAAATTTTTTTAGAAAACACGTTGATTATTAAAGCTATTGTGGTGTGTGCCTCTAATTATCAAGCCCTACAGCTATCTTAAAGTCTAATTAAGTAGTGAATAAGTTCCAAAATTCCATTTAAGAGAATGGGAGAGAAAGGCAATACAATTTATTACCTCTTTACTTAGAACATTCAAGCTCCTTCTCTTTTTTGAGTCTCTCTTAACTCAATTAATTCTAGTTTATATTCTAATAATAAAGTCTTAGCTTGCCAAATCCCTCGTTCCCATTAAAACAATTTTTATTTTTCACAGATTAAGCTGATATTACTTTAACTAGAAGTGACTTCAATCCAAACGAATAATTACTATAAGTCAGTTCAGTCTACAATTATCTATCAGCTTGCCGTTATCGTTTATCTCATTTCTTATTCCTTTCCGCATCACTATTCTTAATTCAATGCACTACACTTCTGAAATTCATTTAATTTACCTAATTGCGTTTAATTTGATTGGCAAGCAGTCGAAATTTCTTACAATTAAAATTACTAAAAGTTCTCCAAGTTTAGTGATGAGAAAAATTGCGAAAAAACATGCGTTACACAATGTTTTCTTTTTAAGTTTTTATAAAATTATGATTTTAACTATGAAATGCAATATTTTGTAAAACATCCTTTTCTGCATGTAATGCGGAAAGAGAAGATAATAAGGATATTCGTGATAAATCCATTTCTACCAAGTTTCATCAATAAAGAAAAGACAGAATTGTGTAATTTTTACGATTGGTTGGTTGGAAGCAATACGAGGGCAATTAGCGACGGCTCTCGTAATTTGGAGCCTAAGTCAAAGACGACACAGGAGTCGGCACCCCTTCACCAATCTCCCACATTAGGAGGACTTTGAACCTTGGCAGATTTAACGTGCATCAGCCCGGGCAAGTAATTTTTACGAACAAAGCCTAATATTTGTTTGAAATTAACCGAAAGAAAGTAAGAAAAGACAAATTCATATTCTCTTAGCTCCAGTTCTACATAAACCTCTGCCTGTTAGTTGACCAGGCTATGAAAAAAGAAATATATCACACGAAAAAGAAATAAGCATAATATTAAGGGGACATAAGTCCCTAAATTTTCAATATTTTCAATGTTTCGTAAAAAAATATATTATAACCCACGTCTTCTGAAAATTTTTGTGTCAAACATGTAATGATACTAACAAAATTTGCAGAATTATCGAGAACAAACTAAAATTTACTCACTTCTTTTTTTTTGTTATTTTACAAATTTAAATAATTAATTTAAAAATGAAAAAAAAAAAAAAAAAAAAAAAAAAAATCATAGCTAGCGCTGAGGATTTTTTAGAAACTGTTAATTATATTAATTTAGAATTTCATACACATGTTCTAAATAAGTTTCTTTATGACTTATGCATCGATGTTTAGACAAATAATTAATAGGAAGCATTTTGTATAAATTTTAATTAGATTTTTTCTTACAAATTAATAATTGTATTTTTTTAAATAAAAATTCTTAATGTTTTAAAAAAATATGCATTACTTCAAAACTGAATATTTTTCTACTATATAACTAATACTTTTATTAGTTTTGATTGATGTTATATTTCAAAATTCTGTCCACAGTAAAATGTGGAGTTTCGTAATTTTGAAAAAAAGTGTCCAATGTACACGTTTGTTAAATTATAACTTTTGAGATTTCTTGAAAATTACGTGAAACGTGAAAGTAAATATTTATGAATATTACGTGGTAAAAATATCAAGCTTCTGTTTTGTTTCTTTGGCAAGTTGTATTAGTTTGAAAATAGATGTTTTTCTCATACACTGGTGATTTTGTAAAGAGTCATCTAAGATCCCTTATATATAATGTACAAATGAAACAAAAAGTTCACACACGGGTATTACAGCCACTAGTGATGTTGATTCTGCTCTCAGTGGCAGTATTGGCTGCAGCTACAAATTTCCGTAAACACTGAGATTCATGTATGAACCAAAAACAATTTGAAGAAATCGCTCACATATAAATAAAGAGTATCAAAACACATAGCAGAGTCAACCCATTGCCATTCTTTGATTTTTCAAGCCCCCCCCCCCGCCGGGGAAGAAATGGCGACCTTACCTGATCAAAATACACATGACTGTCCAGGGAAACAACAATAGCCTCGTTCTGAAAAATTATTCTATAAATAAATCTCAGTGTATTGCTAATGTAACGTCGTGATCCAGAATTTATGGAATGGATCGGTAGCGTGAAGGAATCACACAGCTTAAGTGAAATTACTTCTTTATTGTACAATTGTGTGACTTATACTCAAGTCAGAAGACGTTTTCGCCCTATTACTCTTCACACAAAGTCCCGAATAAAGTACCTCATACAAGATACCACGAGTAGGAATTTGTCCACATGAATTAGTCCCTAAAAGATAAAATTCACCAAAATCGCAAGAACAGGAATCAGCCTAAATTGCATCGTCTCTCACTCACTCCTTCGGGATCCCCTTCTTTCGCTCTCTTCGCCAGGATCCCCCTTCTTTGTTTTTATCTGTCCCTTTTAAATCCCAGGGTAGGGCTGAATCACGCCCCCTTCTTCGATTCATTTTCCTTTTTCATTGAACAGCCAAATTTCACAAACAGCCTCCGTTTCTGTCCCCCAACACCATTCGGTCTTTTATGCCAATACCCAGTTTAACGCACGTGCATGCAGATGTCAGACGTAAAACGGCTAGGCCCTAATCCCCATATATATCAATGACATGGGTCACAATACCTCACAAAGAGGAATCAACCCTATCACATCTGTGTAGCAGAGTTAGGTGTTCATGAATGCAGCTGACCCAGATTTGGCTCATTTATTGATTTGGAGTAGTAAACTTTTTATTACGTCTTTGAATGGGAAGTTGGGAAGCGAAAACAGAAGTTCAATGCAAATGTCTCTATCTATAGCCTACGTTACACTATAGATACTTCCTAACTTCCTTATCACTGTAGATTCATATGCTGGTTACATTTGAAACTACCTTTGAAAACACCAGTTGGCTGTATTACGAATATTAGACCTAATATCCTCATATATCTTATGTTTAAATATTACCAGTATTTTGAATGCAATGATTTAAATAGAGGATTATTCAAAATGAATCATCAAATTTCAAAATTCCGTAATTTCAAAACTAAGCGACACAGAACGACAAGGAATGCATGAATTCGGAGGGAAAATGTGAATATTTTACATTTTGAACAATAGATGGCCTCAGTATGTTCGTGAAGCTTCTTTGTCCTTCACGAAATCTGTTTTCTAAGCTTTCCCAGAGCTACCTCGCTGTTGGATTGATCGCAGTGTACCAGATGATGTTACACAGCTAACCACCTAAGTCACCTGATATGACCTCATGGGATTTATAAAAGAAATAGTGTATAGGCCCCCCTCTATTCACAGATTTATGTGAACTTAACGGATCCCTGCTTCTGTACAATTAATTACCATTGAGGCTTTACAATGTGTTTGGCTGGAAATTACATATCAAATAAGCATTATACGAATAACTGAAATAAGTTATATCGAACTTATATCGAATATTGAATAAGTTATATCGAACTTATATCGAATATTGAATAT
>BMAW01050571.1:0-69681 GCA_019974015.1 Nephila pilipes
TGTAACATTTGTAAGAAATACCATAGCACGTGAATTCGTGCAAAACGAAACGAAGAAATAGCGGAAAAAAGAAAATTAGGTTCCGCAAATTAAAAAAAAAAAAAAATTTGCTTTTATGTATTTATAATTGAGAGAAACATATTTATTAAAGCTATTTTCATCATTTAAATCTCAGGTTTTTGAGGCATACATAAAATGTTTTTTTGTCTTGCTAGCAGAACTAAAATTTGTAATTTTTGTTCTAACAAGATGAAATGTCTTTTAAATGGTATTTCTTTTTCTTTTTTTTTTAATTCAGCCTAACCTGTGTGTATTAAATTCTAAAATGAAAAGTCCAGGGCTACAAATTAATTCACTAAGATGAAAAACATAATTAGATTGAATAATACGCACGCGAGAGCCCTAAGGTTTTTTTTTTATTATTTATTTTTAAATACGAGTAGAAACAAAATGTTTGCAATTAATATTCTACAAATAAAATAGATTTCAAAATCTAATAAATTTTAAAATTCCGCAATACAAATATGATACAACGTTTGTGGCGGCCTTCTTTCATTATTAGCCCCACAGACATTTTAAAGTCTTATTAAATAATCAGTAAGTTCAAAACTCCATTGAAGATAAAGACAATGAAGTTTATTAGGTAGCAACATAAAATATATGCAAAATCATTCTCGCTCTCTTTCTCTCTCGAATTTCTCTAAACTCAGTTATCCTAGTTTATATTCCAAAAATAATGTTTTAACTTACCAAACCAATCATTCCGATTCAAATACTTCGCGGTTGTAGCATATTCGACTCCTATTATTATGATCATGGATCATTTCCAACTACTCTAAAAAAAACCCGATTAATTATGATGATTCATTCCAGTGTGCAACATTTGATAATTTGTCTCTATCCTTTATCTCCCTTCTCTTTCCTTTCAATTCTCTTTCACTGTTTATCACTATCTCTAATACAATTCACTGCCCTTCATCTAATTTACCTAATCACGTTTCATTCAGTTGGCAAGAAGTGGTAATTTTATGAAATTCAAATGACTAAATGTTCCCTAGGTTAGTGAAGAGAAAATCACGAATAACCCAACGTTACAAAATGAACTTTATATTACTGAGTTCATGTTTATGTTTTCTGTAGCACACTCATTATATTGTGCAAAGGAATATGAAAACAATTTAAAATTTATAGTAAAATGTATTTATGTTTTCTCGAGTATATCTTTTCCTATTTACTATATGTTAAAAGGGCTTCGTTCAATATTGTTTCATTTACTTCCTAGTCGTCTAGGAATTCTTACTAAGCGCTAATTAGAACTTATAATGTACCATTCTTTGATAGGATCCTAAAACAGTAAATGCTCTTTAATCCGGCAAGTTCGGTATCACGGATCTACCGGATTATCGAGTGTTAATATAGTTTTAACGGGGAAATCAAAGATAAATCCTTCTAAATAAAAATTTAAACGATTGAAACATGTATGTATGTACATGTATGTATATATATATATATATATATATATATGTGTGTGTGTGTGTGTGTGTGTGTGTGTGTGTATGTTTGTATATGTGTGTGTGTGTGAGGAATTCGATTTATCACTTTTTTTTTTTAATTTTGAATCTTGTTACGTCATTTAAAATTCTCACCTTAAAAACTACTGCTAATTTCATTTTTCGAGTCACGGGGAGCTTCCAGAGCTCCGTTAGAAAATTCAAGAATATTTTGCAATAAATTGAGGTAAAATGCATTGAATTGAATGTATTTGTACAAAATATTATTTACAGAACTGTCTTGTAGTTGCAACACTGTGCAGGAGCTAAATTATTAGCGACCAAAAGATATCAGGCAGTCGATCTGTCTGGAACAAAAATTTCTGGATCAAATATATTAGGTTTGCTGGAGAAAACTTGCTGTTGCTATTTTGCATGATCCGCGCGTCGCATTCCCTCCCCGGATCAAGTATTGCATACTCACGCGCTTCAGTAGGTTTGCTGGTTTGTTATACATTGCGTATAGACGAGTTCCCGCGCGCTGTTTAAAATGAGCTGAACTTACTAATCGTCCCTGAGCAAGAATATGAAAGAAAAATTGCGATTACAATTGAATTAGTCGACAGAGATATTCCCGTAGTAATGGGATATGATTCGAAAGATTCATGTTGGAGTGTTCTTTGGTGCTTTTATGTACAATAAAAGTTTAAATTTTTGTTCAGGTGACCCAGCTCCGCGGGTTACAGGTTGACACCAGGTGAGCAACATGCGGCTCACAGGCTGCGAGTTGGTCAGGCCTGGTATAGACGATATAAATATCTGGTAAAGTATTTCATCATTCTAGCAATATCAAAATTGAACTCAGACATAGAACATTAATTCAATCGAATAAATACTCTTGCATCGAAGAAAAAATGATAACACAAAAGAATTAACAAAATAAAGTAGTTAAAATACTTTATGATTGGCTGCTCTAGTCACATGCTTACGATATGAATGTCATTGACATTTGAATAGCACTTGCCGGGCTTCGGAAACATTTTACTGTATTTTACACTGTATGCACGCAATTATAATATTGTACAAACAAGAGATGTAACTCACTAGCAAACAAGAAACACTGTTTTGAAATAGAAATGATCAGTTACGATAAACACTAAGTGAAAATGCGAGCAGCTCTGTATCGTGACCTGGCGATCAAGGTCAACAAACTCCAAAATCCACACGAAAAACAATCTGAAACAGAATGGCTCGAGTTTTGCCATAGGATGATCAATTCATGCAATTGGACGCAGAAAATCTTCCGAATTATCGCCAAAAATTGAAATGGCGTCTCAGTTCCGTGTATTTCCCACTTTTTGTAAAACTATATTGTTTTTCTTTGCTTTCTGAAGCCCAATCGGTTACACTAACCGAATTATAATTCCTTGTTTCCTGTATTTCATCAATCGTTAAACCTATTAATTATGTTTTTGAAGATATCTTATTATACGAGGGTACCACAGAAAGTTCTTGAATTTGAAGACAGATGGCATCATTCAGGTGAATTGTTGTTACCATTGGGGGCTGTCATTTATTGAACGGAGCCGAAACAAATTTGACATTGATTGATAGGTTAGTTTTGTTTTGGTAGACATTTGCTGCCGCTTCGAGTTGTCATCACTGTTGAGACCTGAATTCATCATAAAACCTCAGAAATCAAGCAAAAATCAAAACGTTGGGTTACTTCCGATAAATTTGCTCCAAAGAAAGCGAGGATACTCACATCGGCCATAAAAGTAATGACAAAGAATTTTTTAGGTGTGAGGTAATCACAAATACGAGTAACTAAGACTTAAACAGCTGTTTAGTAAGTCATAATGCTTACTAAAAGCAAACCATTTTCGATTATACGAGTGCCATGTCTTGGAATTTCTAAGGACTTATTGAACGACTCTCGTAGTAAAATTTCTCTTTAATCAGGCATTCGATGGTTGGGCACATTCTTTTTTAATTTTACAAAATCCTCTTTTTTTTTATTTATTATAGCTATAATACTATCTATACCTACATAAGATATATTGAAGGGTTTTTTTTTTTCACTCTAGATATAAATTTTTTGATGCTGTCGTGTCTGATAATATTACAAAAGAGACAATTTCTGCTGTTACATTATAGTCGCGAACAATACTTTCAATGAAAATGGCAAAATAGAGCTGTAAAAGTAGCATCAGTAAGCTCATTAATTTCATTAACATTTTCCCTACTACTGAAAGGCTTCAAAAACATTCTATTCTACACTACCCGATTCAGTTGTCATAATGTGAAAGTATCATATGTTACCTGCAGAAAAATAAATACTGTACTGAGAGGAAAACCTACAGTTGCGATATACACCGAATGAAAATGCGAGCAGCGCTGTGTCGCCACCTGGTTGTTAAGGCCAACAAATTCTCGTATCCGTGCGAAAAGATTCGATAACGAACGTCTCGATTGGTGCTGGGTTATAGAATCCCGAACCACCGAATGTCGGAGTAAAAAGTGCAATATGTTTCCTAGAAAATGATAAAGTAAATTATTCTGCGATCATCCTACTATTCTTTCACTATCCTCATCCTCAGAAATAAAAAAAAAAAACTGTGATTTATTTCAATTATGAAGGGAATTTTTTTTAAAAAAAAAAAAAAAAAAAACCTTTTTTAGCTCTCCCATTACTATCGTGATTTTTCGTTAATGTTAGGGTATCATTTTTCAGACTTAGTCACACCTCTTCCCGATCCCTACACAAATAATTATTCTCGCCCACCCCCTTCTGTTTTGCAGCTGATTTCAATTATAGACAGTTTAGAGGGTGTTAAAGTGGGGTTTAATGGTGTTAGTAACTGATAACCTCCTCCTCTCTCTTTCCCCCTTCTTGTTAACAGAAAATCACCGTTTCTGAAAAGTTACTATCCATAAAGTTGAAATCCATTTTATTTAGAATGCTCAGTGCTTCAAATCACTTCATCATTATTTATCGCTCGATGTTTTTTCGCCCTTTAATGTGATGTTTATGTAAAGCTAAAATCTTTTTCTCATTTTTTTTACTTAATTTTCATCATTACACCGAGAGAGAATTAAGCTTAATGTTTCGCTTTCTTTGTTCAATGACGGCATTCTTATTCATCATTACATATTATGCTCGCTCTTTATTCATACAAAATATGTGAGAAGAATACATTGGTTGTCTTTTACTCGTGATTTGATAAATTATTTAAAACAGCAACAAGAGGAGTTTTAAAATTCTAGAGACGGTTTCTTTCTTCTAAATAAAAAATGAAAGCTGTCTACCTTGAAGTTTGGCAAAATTGTCTTTAATTTGAATTTTAAACAATTTGAAGTCATCTTAAAGTGTTCTTATGACTATCTTTAATATTCTTATTATATATATATATATATATATATATATATATAGAGAGAGAGAGAGAGAGAGAGAGAGAAAAGAGAGAGAGAGAGAGAGAGATTCATGTCTGCTCTTGGAGTGTTATCACAAGTGATGACTTATCGAGGGAGCTATTGCAAAACTGACAAAAAGGGAATAAAGGGGTCTGACTGTATGTGAAAATCTTTAAAATAATTGTATTGATCAATTACTTCAAAACATAAATTAGAACAAATCAATTATTTCAAAATATAAATTGGAGCAAATCAATTTCATCAGAATATAAATTAGAATAAATAAGTTTTTTCGAAATATAATTTATTCCTTCTAATCAATTTCTGTCCTCAAAGAAATTGAAATTCAGCGCAACTGTTTTTGTATGTATTGTAGTCATATTTAAGCAGAGCGAGAGCTATGTATGCACAAATCTGTTGTTTCCTTTAACTGAAAATATTTCATATGGTTTTCTGGTGTATTTTTGAGGTATTGACTAGTGTTACACTCATACACACAAAGGGAGAGCAATATTAAAATTGTTCAAAAATATTATATTAGAATTAGCTTTCACTAAAGGTTCTAAGGATTATTATCATTACTGTTTTTTATAGTGAATGAAGTTACATTGAGTAATATTTAAAAGCATTCAAAATTATTATAATATTAGCTTTCTCTAACGGTAAACATTATAACATTAAAAGTTCTCAAGTTTTTGTACTGTAAGCTCAGATTTTCATTTTTAATACCTATGTTAAATTCTAGTTACATTAAAATTGGTGATAAATCTCTCATATTGTTGTTAATTGTCGAATAAAAGTGTTGTTAAATGAACATTTTCTTTTTGCATCTTGTTTATTTTTTTATAAATGTGTGTTATATACTTGTAATTAAGTGAATATTTTGTTTCAGAGAGTATTTCTTTTCATTTCATTTTCATGAATCGCTCCAAAGCGAATAATCGCCTAGAATTGCAACCACTCTCTCACCTGCGAGGAAAAGCAGCGTTTTTAACTGCCCTATTATTATCATCACACCCTCCACTAAACACGAAGTGGAAGCGTGCTGATCACTTTCAAGTTTGGGTGTAAAATTCCCGAATTAATTACAAAGTTTCATATTCGTAATCGTCACCTGCCTCCGATTTATTAAGCACGGGTTCCGTCAAAATTATTTTTGTGACCTTTGACTGAATTCTGCCTATCCAGCTATATTCCTGGCCACGAGTAATTGATAACTTGCCTCTTTTACTCAAAAAAAGAGGAGGACTCTTTGCGAAGTGTTTCATTTCATATCGCACGGTCTACCATCGACACAAAGGAAATTGTTTCTCATCGCAGCATCGCCACAGATATTGATATCTACCAAATTTAGTAGTAATTTAGTGTGATAATAGCCGTGTCATCAATAACCGCATCTGTTGTTTGTCAGAAAAACAAGAAAAAAAAAGTATTTAGCCTTGTGACTGTAATATGTTTTTTTTCCTTTAAAAAAAAACAGGCTTTGAACATTGCACAATATGTCAGGCATAGTGAAGGCTGTACTTTATATGCATAAAGAATTAACAGAACTAAATTTTTTTAATTAATCTGTAATTAAGTCGTGGCACAATGAAGGAGCGTTAAATAGTTGAAATTATACCTTAATTAAATTAACACGAGAGAGAGGCAGTTACATCGGGATAAATTACATCAGGAATTTACGGACGTCAACAGCGTCGTTTCACCTTTGGCTAAAGCGGAAGAGATAAACATTTTCCCTGTTTAAGATTTATATGCAAGGATTTCTTTAGATCATGTAGTATTGGATTTTGGAATCTCAGTTATTTAAGTGCAGAAAAAAAATCCCCGGGCCCCCCCCCCCCCCCCCGCCCCCCCCCCGGGGGCCCCACTCATATCTGAGCAGATTTATAATATTAGTTTACAAAAATTAGTAGCAAAAAGGATTTATATCAGAAAATAAGATGAATTTTCTACTAGAAACGTTAAAAGTATTGAAAAAATTAGAAAATTTAATTTAATTTAAGTGAAATCTTTATTAATATATATATGCGTGTGTGTGTTATTAAAATAAAATTTTATTGATATAGTAAAATTGCGGAAATAGTTAAAAAATATTAAAAAAGATTAAATGAAACAAATAGAATTCCTTAAAGTTACAAAATGAAAACTTATATATAAACTTTTCAGATTGTATCAAAAGTTTTTAAAAAATGATCATTTTTGAATTGCAAAAACATAAAAAAATACCTCGCAAAACAAATGAAATAAAAAATAAATAAATACATGAAACAACACATGACAAAAATAGCAAGAAGATAATATAACTTCAAAATTTGAAAAAATACCAACTTAGGCTTGAGAGAAATAAAAAAATAAAATGAACCATAATAAAAATGAATCATAACGTTTTTGAATTCTGAATCTTTCTTATAACATATTTGATGGATTTGACATGGTTTTACAAGCCTGTTAGTGACGTATAAAAAATATTACATAAGAATATGGAAATTCCATAACATTCAAAAATTAACTGAATACTTACCAGCAGTCCAGGATAACTACGAATATGGGCAGTAAAAAAATCGTAAATTAATTTAATTATTTCACGATATTGCAATTAAAAATACCTTTAATAACATACAAATTTTAATATATTGTTAATATATAAGAGACGAAGTTTTGGTTTTATCTCATTTTTGAGCAATAAATAATTCATAAAATTTCACTCAAATAATTGTATTTATTCCTTTCTTTGTGTGCATAACTGCCATGGTAGTGGGCGTGAACGAGAGTTCATGGCCAGCATGATCTCTTTTAAGTCGTAAGTTCGAGTCCTGATGCCTCTGTAACCCGTCGTTTGGTGAGGCTGAAAAAATCCGTCGATGCTCGATGTTCTCGCTTTTGCGTTGTGTGATAGTTTGTAGCTTTGGATTCTAGCTCAGTCACCTGATTGAGTTTGATTGATTGATATCTTCATCACCTGATTGAGATCCAAAATTGCATGGCTCATCATTGGTTGTCCTTTTGTTGCTTCTAAGTGCGATGTAAATGAAAACAGTCACTCAAACACTATGGGCGTAATATACGCACACTGACATAAGATACTTTTTCAAAAAATTGCTGCCCTCGCAAATAAATGTTTTTCTTCATGAAGCGAGTAAATATACACTATATAACAAAACAAAACAAAAATGACGCACCAAGAAGGAGTTTTCCGATGAAGACAAAAATTGGTGGGTAGGAAAATTATGTACAGAATAGAAAAAGATTAAAATTTTAGAAAAAATTCAATCATTTATTTCAGAGTTACATAGTTGCAAAGTAACGAGCTCAATAAGGTGTTGATCCACTTCTAGCCTGGATGCAAGTTGCCACACGACGTGGCATAGAGTGATGAAGCTCCCTGATGGTCTCCTGCGGTATTTCTTACCAAATTTGCTCCAATTGTCGGTCATCAACATTCCCTGGTAGATGCAGTCGCCTTCCCATCATATCCCAGACATGCTCGATTGGAGAGAGAGATGGCTGGCCAAGGAAGTGTTTGACATGCTGTAAGACGGTTCATAGCAACACGTGCCGTATGTGGTTTGGCATTATCTTGTTGCAAAATAAGGCCAGGGTACTGCAAAAGGAACGGTAGCAAAATAGAATGTCGTCGACGTATCGCTGTGCTATAAGTGTGCCTCTAATGACGACCAAACAGGTCCGGCTATAAAGGGAAAGGGCACCCCAGACCATAACTCCTGGTTGAGGGCCTGTGTGGTGTGCAGTAGTGAAAGCAGGATCGGCATGCTACTCTGGGTGTCTTCAATAACTGTCAGGACACAGTTGGAATCAGGATTCGTCGCTACACACTCTACGTCCCCACTCAGCATCATTCCAACCTGATCCAGCCCTCTCTATCAGCTGTCTGTGAATGGTCAGGGTGGACACTCGTGTGCGGGTCGCACATCTGATGCTTGATAACGATAAATCAGATGCTGTGACTGCTGATCTGGCAATCACTCTGTCCTCCCGATCTGCTGTGGCCCTAGGTCGTCCGCTACCATCCTGACGCTGAAAGCTGCCATTGTCCACCCATTTTTGCCAGCATCTTCTAATCGCCGCATCGCTTCGACCCATGTGACGAGCGATTCTCCTATTTGTCCAACCTGCCTCTTTCAATCCATTGATACGACCTCTTTTAAACTCTGACAGTTGCTCGCAATGAGTTCCAATCCTTCGGCGAGGCATTTCTTCAGTCGTTGAAAGGTATCTTAAATCGCAATTCAACAGAAAATTTGAACATCAGATTGAGGATCGCTTCTTATATACAACTGCCGAGTGAGCAGTTCTGATGCGCTGTAGCTCCCGCTATTCATTCATTAGACATCAATTTTTAATCATTTGCGTGTTCGGTCGAAATGTCTTTGCATACAGAATTTCATTACAATCAAGCAAGTCCTTTTTGTTGCGTCGTGTTTTTTTTTTTTTTTTTTTTTTTTTTATAGAATGTAGTATGGTAAAGCTCTCTTACTTCCTACTTTTGCCAAACTATAAAACATCACAAATGTTGTTTATGGCGATTTGGAGAACAAAACTATGATTATTGATAATACGAATACTTCTTACTACATTTTCAGAAGTAAGATGTTTAAGTTGAGGTAAAATGTTGAGCATAGTTGATGATATGTGAAATGAAATCAAGTCCTTTATGAATTAAAAATAAGTTTTATATCAAAATTGGACGATGGAAACGTGCTCACCTCTTAAAGATATTAAATAGCCGTAACGGCTCATTTAAACGGGATAAACACGAGTTTTTCAGGGGATGGATGACTGATTAAAGCAATGTTTTAAACCGTAACAGCGTTCGAAATGAAGCAAACAATGAAAATATTAAAATAAAACAAGTAAGTCTAGGCATTCCGACTAGTTGGATAAACACGATCTTGAAAACACTGAAAAAGTAGACGACCTTGCTTTTCTATTCGATACAGTATTTTGAAAACAAGCCTCAAACATTCCAGAAAATTCATCGAAAATGTGATACAATCCAATTGACATAAGCATATTATGCACCAATTTTCAAATCGATTGTAAGGAACTGCAAACTGACAGTCATTTGAGAGAAAAAGTTAATGATCTATTTACTGGACTTCATAAGATACGATTCCTATTGCTGTCCTGTCTTTTGCAATACAAAATTCACGATTTAATGACTTTTAAGTTATTTAAATATGCTTGTATATCGACCAGTATAACAGTGGCGGCGATTGGAAATTAGATGTTGAAGGCAAATAATTTATAGACAACAAAAAATAGAAGCACGGAGTGGAGATGAGGAGGCAATGGTATGTTTTTTACACTTTTTGGACGTCAAAACAGAGAAGTGAAAGTTAACAGTTTTTTCCAACTTAACCGTGGTTTAGTTATAATATTGGCTTGGTTTTTTTTTTCCTTTGAAATTTTGATTAGCACTGTACAATATGACTTTCATAAAAAAAGAAACAATATTACACATGTATTACAATTCAATAGAAATACTTTGAAAAATTATAAACAATCAATGATAATTTTATTAAAAAGTATGGATCGTGTTAAATAATATTAAAAGAAAATAATTTGTCAATACCCGACCTGTGACTTTTATGGTACTTCACAAAACGAATTCACTGCCATATAGAGGGCATTACATTTTGTGTGCATTATGTCGCAAAATAATTTATTTAATAATTGAAGAAACTAAAGGAAAGATAATAATAAAACTATTGGGTTTACACAAATATTTTGTTAATAATTCCTGGTTTTAAGCATCTGAAATGAAATAAAAATTTAATTTTTTCTCGAAAAAGTGAAAGGGCTGACTCCCTCTCCTCCTGTCGTTGATACAAAACGATTCGTCTCATTCTTTTGTGACTCAGAGAAATTTAAAAAGTTGGAATCCTAGTACGGATAAAAATTTAATCTCATTTGAATTTGATTTTCTGTATGAATAAGATTGTAGAAATATTAATACATTGAAGATAATTAGAATAAAAAGTTATTCGAATTCTTTATTCGATTAGTTTTTGAAATTTAATTTAAGAATGAAATAGAACGTGGAAAAAGAGAACAAATTGTTATTCAGAATTTGTATTTTAATTTCTTTGTTTCAAATTCTTAACTTTGAATAGAAATTTTCCTGGTTTTTAAAATTCTGAGACTTATTAAAACCCACAATGTCTTGTTCATAATTGAATTTTTTCTCTAAATAGATTCTAATTTTATTTATTATTTCTTCTTTCAGAGATCATTCACCTTCATATTAGATGCTTTGGATATAGTCAACAAGGACGTTCCATGTAAGTGTTTCCTATGTTTGTATTTTACAAAATTCCATTCCATCAAATAATTTCTTAAAATTTATTATTGAAAAAATTCTGAATTTATTATTACTTTTAAACTTGAGTTAAGTTGTACACAGAAGATTTATAGCAAGAAATTTAAAATGTCATTTTTGCATATATACATATAATTTTATTTTATTTCAACACAAATATAGGTTTTATTTTGAAATAGCTCACTGTTCCACAGATAAGTTTAAATTCATCTGTAAATAAGTTTTTTTATATTATTATTAATAGTTCAAATTTTCAGATTTCACTTGTGCCACTCGGCGATATTATTTTGAAACTTTTTTTTAAAATTATTTTCCCCAATCAATTTTGATAGTTAAAATTGCTTAATAAACTTCACAGTAACATATAAATTTCTTAAGATATTTTGAACTACAGTAATTCTGTAACTTTTAAACTGTGATTTCAGCATTCCTTAATACAGTCTGAGAATTTTCATGACTTGAATAATTTATAAGGAATTACAATCTGATCACTTAACACGCGGTAGTTAAAACTAAACCGCCGTTTAAGTGAACCACGGGTAAGAGTATTAATACAAATTGAGCAAAAATTCTCAAAAAAATTGACATTTATCTGAATGAATGCTGTTTTCTTCTGTCCTAGCCCTTTTTCTGGTCGTATGATCAACGTTAAAACTGATGAAATTTATCTTGATTTTTTTTTTTTTTTTTTTTTGCCTATCCACGTGGTGTAGACTTGGATAAATTAAGTTCTTTGACAATTTTTGCTTCTTCTGCCTCTTTTCGATTTCGCCCGATAATATTGAGTTTTCCTTCGATTGTATTAACTTTTTCTTTACGCTTACATTCTTTCGACAGTATTTTTAATTATTACGGAAATTTCGTATACAAAAAAAAAAAAAAAAAAAAAATCTTTACAACTCTTGGAATTTGAACAATATAAAAAAGTTGATCGTACAGATAATCTCGCTAACTGCGAAATCTTGAAAACAATCTTTCTCAACAAAAATGATTCAAACTAGAACATTTCACTTTTTAAGAAATGGGAATTCATATGTATGAATTAGAAAGAAAAAAAAACTCTTTTCATGAAATCCTGACTTCACATGATCAATAAATTTTATGAAGTGATGAATTTATGAATTAGAACTATTTAGATTTTATGAATTAGAACTATGCTAGGGGGAGGTCACAAGTGATTGTTTATCGAGGGAACCGTAGTAAAACAGAGTGTTAACAAGGGCCGATTGTGCATTATAAATTTTGAAAAAGCTTAAAATCTTTTTCAAGTAAAAGGGCACACACACACACAAATACAGACAAATTTCTTCATTCATTGTTTGAACATACAAACAAACAAAAAAGAAACGATAAGATGATTACAAAGTAACAAATGATATATGCAGTGCTACTGAGATATTTATGGTACTCAGTTAAAATTATTATAACATCAACTTTTCAAAATGTAATATTATTTCGTTTCACGTGTTCCAGGATTTGTTTTTTTTAAAATCGTTGGTTTCTTAGCAATGATTTTTTTAGTATTTAACAAGTAATATAAAAAAAAAAATTAAAGTCAATTCCTGCTTAAGTCAACAAAGAAATTTTTTATTTTAGTTACTTTTTATTGAATAATTACAATTAATATAAATATGTATATACATATGACAGAATCACAATATTAAGTGGCAAATTTTTTTCTCTCATATAAAACTAAAATTAATTAATTCATCCGGTATATTAAAGGGTTGGAATGCAGTTTATCCCAACCAGCCTTGGCGACAGGAATTATTTGGCGGTATTTTGCCAAATGTGGCTACTCTGGTCGCGGACTTAATGTTCAGCCAAAAAAAAAATCGCCAAGTTTGGCAATTTTTAAAATCACTCTAAGTGGTTGGGCTCGACTGCATTTTCACCAATTAAAGTTAATTAGATGATTTAATATTTGAGAAAATTGTATTAACATCGTCATCCACTACAAGTTTAAAAAAAATATTTTTGAACTTGAGTGGATGAATAAAAAGTATTTTATGAACGATTCAAAATTTGAATAAGATATATATATATATATATATATATATATATATATATATATATAGAGATAGAGAGAGAGAGAGAGCTAATAGTAGGAATTTAAAAAAAGTAACTCGAATCGAAAAAAATTCATAAATTACATTTTGTTTTTAATATGAAAGAAGTGATTTTCTTTTCATGCATGTTGAAATTCCCACCAAATTACTGTAAAACTGAGGTATTAAATTCATTTTTACCCACGAGCCAATTTCAAATGAGTAAAAGTAATGTGAACTCTAGTATGTAGAGATAAAGTATTAGTTTTTTTCTTAACATACCTTGTAGTATGTGTACTGTTCACTGTGATTTGCATCACAGTAATTTGTTATTTATGATGAAGCTTTGTTATATGACTTCGCACATTAATGCCATTCTTACGTATCAAGCAAATTATGTTATTTCTTATAAAACAGCAAAAAGTCAATAATTTCCGCATATCTAAGAAGTACCAATGTCCATCAACAAATTTTTTGTTTAGCTTTACCGCGATAAATGAATAGGGAAAGTAAGAGCTTAAAATACACGAGTAATCTTTAACACAAAATGATAAATATTTGTGACAAAAGTCAATATTTTTCTTAAACGTTCGGTGTTTTCGACCTTGGAGTGCCTGGGGCGTTTCGAACCCTTGACCACAGGGTTCGAAGAAAAGTTGACCAGTCGATTTTTGTGGCGCTCCTACCAACTATTCTGAAAGGTAGTCCCTTTCGGGACATTTATTAAGGCGTTTTAACTTCCGTCGTTGCTGTGAAAGAGAGCCACCCCTTTCCAGTATCATCGTGATGATATGAATAGAAACATCTAACTGATATTTGTTGAGAAGATCGCTTTTCTAGCCATTAGTGAAATTGATACACATACCCTGCCAATTGAATGGAGTTTTTGCTTGGTTTCCATTTGACGTCATTGGTCGTCTGTAGTCGAGTGGCGAGTCTCGTCGACACCTGCGCTGTAGCCGGTGTATTACTAGTTGTGATTTATGTGCAGTTGTCTTAGACTTACAAAGATGCGTGTTTTGCGTCGGAGGCATATGCAACCAGTAGTTCTAGGCTGTGCTGCCATTTAATGTTTGGGTCACCACTTCGGCGGCTGGATGTTTTTTTACCCCGTGGGAAGGGAGAAATTTTACCTTGGAGTACCGGCGGAGTTTCGAATCCTTGACCATAGGGTCTGAAGAAAAGTTTACCGCTCTATTTTTGTGGCGCTCTTATCAACTATATTTAAAGATACGTCCCATTCGGGCTAATTATTAAGGCGTATTAACTTCTGACGTTGCTGTTGAAGAGAGCCTCTGCAAAACCAACCAGACTCGGAATAGCTGCGCAAATTAATAAACTTATTTTTCTTGTTCTTTGAAAGCGGAATATTTAATGTTGGGCAAGCCAGACAGTAGGAGGCTAATGGCATTTTAGGTTTATTATTTTACTACCGGTTGCTAAAATATTCCTTACTATTGATGGGAGAAGTTGTGCATCGATTATCAACACGATTACGAATATTTAGTTCACTGATTTAGTTCACGAATGTTGGGGCTTATTATCTGTTATCTTGCATCATTAGAAATTTCAAAAGTTAAGCCTCGATATTTTAGACACACTTTCCGTGGAACAATGTGAAATAGATTAGATTTAATTGTACATAAACTTTAATTCTCAGGCGCCTAAACTCTAAATCGTTTCACTCTTATATATAAAATAGCTGAAATTCCGGATTCAATTTCTGTTTCATACTGATATGCGTCATAGTCACAATTTCAAATCGCAAATACTGAAGTGATGAACTTTTGCCCATGAATTAAAATATTTTCATTTTATATCGTGACAACAGTCCTTAATTATTTAATTCTACTGTTATCTCTCTCTTTCCTTAGCATGGTCAATAATTATTAAGATTCCAATTGAAGATTCGTAAGAGCGACATAAAATACTTTATTAATAATCAATGAAGAATAAAGATAAGGTCGCTTTCTCTCAATTCTAAATGAGGATCAACTAATAAAGTCTTAGGTCACCAATTCAAACTTGGCTATTTTTTTTGGCTGAACGTTAAGTCCGCCAAGCAGATCAGGGTAGCCACATTTGGCAAATTACCGCCAAATAATTCCTGTCGTCAGGCTAAACTGCATTCCAATTTACCGGATGAATTAAGAAACAAGTCAATGCTTCTACTATGTCATTTGTCTTGCAAAAGCAAAGTTGGTAGAGCGTAGGCGTAGAATCTTAGGATCGAATCTAAAATAAATGATTTGATTTTCAAATATTTTATTTTAGTTTTATATGGGTGAAAATTTTTTCTCTTATATAAGATATTTAGCAGGATATAAATTTGGGAATAAATACATCATGAAGAAGCGTGCAGATCGCTGGAAAAAAATTTCTCTAGCCACTTAATATTGCGATTCTGTCATATGTTTATACATATTTTTATTAATTGTAATTATTTAATAAAAAGTAGCTAAAATAAAAAATTTCTTTGTTGTCCTATGTAGGAATTGACTTTAATTTTTTTTTTTATATTACTTGTTTATATATCACTGTTTCTAATCCAATTCACTTTATTTATATCTTCATCTAATTTATACCTAATTCTGTTTTATTTTGGTTGAAAAGAAATTGTAATTTAATGCAATTCTTATTACTCTAAAGCCCCTAAGGGTAGTGAAGAGAAAATCTCTTACATGATTGGGTGAACTAGAGAATCGGATGACTCTTTCTACATTTGCTTTAACAGTTAACTATTTAGCATTTAGTGCACTTCTGTAGAGACACTTTTTAAGATTCTCAAAAACTCTAGATAATAATCTTTTTTTCAAAGTTTTGTTGATTATTTACTTATATTTTAAAAATTTTTATAACTTTGCAGTTATTGTTTCTTTTGATATAGTCATTACAAAAAAAATCTCTTTTTTTTTGTTTGTTTGAAAATTTATCTCTAGGTGGCAGTGTCTTGGAAAGTGCTTTAAAACATTTAAAAGTAATGATGTGTACTTGTCAATAACTTATAAATTATCCATTGTGATATGTTTGCAACATTTGATTTTACAGTATGCTTGTTCCGCTTCTTCATATTACAGTGAAAACGATGTGATAGATTTATAAATTTATAGAAAATGAATTTGAGAACAATTTGGAATTTAGAGAGAAAATAAATGAAGACAAAGTAGTATGAAGAGTACTAGATTAGAATCGCGTTTGCCTTTACATTTCGTTATTATTATTATTATTATTATTATTATTTTAATTTTCATTTTCATGTTTAACCGAAGTCATAGATATAACTACCATGTAATAGTGTTAAAGGAATCATAAAAAGGAACTAAGAGAGCATATTAAAAAATTTAATACATTTAAATTGTTTAAAGATATTAAACATCAAAGTGATACATTTCTAGAAAATGTTTAATGGAGGTAAAAAAAAGTATAAGAAATTTCATTAAATATTTTTATTTCTTAATTATCTGCTTTTTCTATTAAATTGTCTATATCATTACGTGGATTCTTCATTACATTCTTCATATTCTTCGTATTATACTGTGAATTCTTGTAAAAAAATAAAAAATCTATTGAAAATTTAATTTATGTGATTTTATACTGTCAGTTGAATTAATATCTCGCATATTTTTATATATTTGGAAATCGCAATAAGGATAGAGAGGGAATTTTTCCTCTATGTTATATTTTTTCCCTTAAACGTATTGTTCAATCGTGCTGCCATCTATTGGGAGTTTTTATAACTGTTTTAACATTCCCTTTGTAAGTAAAAAATAATAATTAAAACTTTTAGTAACATTGTTTACATCCCAAGAGCTTTGTCTTTTAGCCTTCGTTTGGACGACATTTACATCTAACTTTCAAAGGCATGAAAACTTTTTCAAAAATTATATGTGAAATTTTGGTTGAATTTTTTTTTTTTTTTTATTTATTTATTTTTTTGCATTACTTGTATTTACGGAAGTAGGCTAAATTGAACATTTGTCTCTTTCTAGATACAGCTAGGATCATCGAACGGAAGGTGTACTCTGGCATTATTTTACCAAGCACCGAATGGCACACTCTTCTATACACTGGAACTGCAGCTAGAATTAATTTTAGGATCCGGGTCATATGCGGTCCATATTATTATAACACAACGTGTACCGTTTTCTGCAAACCCCGAAACGACAAATTCGGTCACTATATGTGTGATGATAAAGGTAATAAGATTTGCTTAACGGGTTGGACAGGAAGCACTTGCGAAGAAGGTAAATTTATTATTTTTTTTTTTTTAATTTTTTTTTTTTTTTTATAAAACTTTTTAATTTTTTTTTTTTTTTTTTTTTTTGAAAATATAAATAGGAGTTTTTATACATATCATCCTCCATCACATGAAATGTAAAAAAAATTATATCAATTATAAAACTGATTAACACTTATTGAGGTAACAGTACGCCTTCGAAGAAAATATATTGAATAAACATAATTGTTGTCTACAAATGCATATTATATGACCTTACGGGGCATCCAAATTAAAAAAAAAAAAACCGCTCAAGCAAAGTCTTTTATTGCATATATTTACTGTCAAAAGGGCATTTTGCTCATATATAAGTAAAAATTATGACTTACAGCAAAACATGGTAACTCAAAAGAAAATAAACATATAGACATTTTGTATAAACTGAATAGTACAAAATATAATCTTGTCTAAGGAATACACTATTATTTTGATCATAAAGCGCTTACGTAGGAAGATATAGTTATTCGAGTTCTGAACACTGAAATTTTATCTAAAAGTTATTGTGTAATTTTTACTGCAAGAAAAAAAAAGCTTTTACTCCATATAATAACACATCGATCAATAACTCCCGAGTCTAACATTGAAAACAACAATTTTTTTTGCAAAATTTTTTTTTTTTCATCAAAATAACACCTTTTTTTAATAACCTTTTTGGGTGTTACAATCGTTCCAACGCTTTTCCAAATCTTTTTTTTTTTTTTTTTTTCGCAAGAAATCTTTTTTGTTGCGAGTAAATAGCGATAAACAGCTTTCTGAATCATCGACTCGTTGCTGTTTTTGTTCCATCGAAAGCAATCGCGGCACCCACTTGGAAAAAACCTTTTTCACTTCACTTCAAAAAACCCTTTTTCCTGGTCCGATCGACTTAAAATTTTGACACGTTTCAAGCAAAGGTTAGTACTCTAGAAAGACCTGGTTACTGGTATACTACGAGCGCCATCTCTGGGTTAGTTTCGGGAGTTATTGATCGATGTGTTATTTCAAAAATAGTCTATTATATGTAAGATATGCTTGCTAACAACACACACACACATATATATATATATAAAATTTTAATTTCGTTGATGCATAACATTTTGAAATACTGTGTTTTGCAATAATAATAAATGTCTTTTTTTAAACCATTTCCGTCAGAGAAATTCATGAACAAGTAATATATTCAAACAGCTGTAGAACTTAGCTTCTAAATGAAGCAGAAACAAAGTTGAAACAGACTTTTAAAGTTAAAAGATTGATGAGACCAAAAAAAAAATGATGTTTTTGACCAAAAATTGTGTACGAAGATGTACTATCACCTTAACACCGATTGACAATCAAGTTTCACATCTATTAAGAAAATAGTGATCAGTGGTCATGACAAGAGACGTTGCTGAGTGCTGTACTGAAAGATAATATGCAAATTGAGAGAATTTAAAGAGGAAAAGATGCACACAGACAAAATAATAACTGTTGTGGTTAAGACACAAATGCTTCTTTTAAACTAAAATTAAGCTCTGTGCTCTTCCTTTCTATTTTATAATTTGTGTAATCAAGAAATTATTAAATTATAGAACTTTTGTTCTGTAAAAGAACTCGGAACAATTCGTTTCATTTTCTTTCAAAAGAAAATAAAATCAGATTCATTTTTAATCCAACCATTTTTCACCAAAGCGTTTTCAAGATTTTTTTAAAAATGCTTGATGTATATAATTTCGCCTTTACTTTGATAATCGTACTAACAGCTTGTGTGTATATTTATTGAATAACACATTTGTTACGCTTTGTGTTCATTAATGGTTTTAAAAATGATTCTTATGGTCTTTTTTTTTTTCTCTCCTTAGCTGTATGTAAAAAGGGTTGTCATCCGGAACATGGATATTGCGAACAACCTGGGCAGTGCATGTAAGTGTATTAAATTACATTTTACTCTCTATAACATAAAAAAAAAATCCTTTTCCTAATGATACCTTCCGAATGCTAATGATACGTAATAAGTTAGATGAAGGTGGAAGTGAAGTGAGCTGAATTAGAGAAGTGATATGTAAATGAAATATAATTGAAAGGAAACTGAAGATAGATAGAGGATTACGTCAAGCTTATTGTTATACGTAGATTGTACTGAAATTTTGTAATTAATCTTTTGGTTTGAAAGAATTCTTAGTCTAAGGTACAAAGTGATTGTAAGTGAGCATAGTTGTAATCAGAACGAGTGATTTGGTAAGCTAAGACTTTATTTGTAAATCATAACTTAGAAGTGGCTAGTTAACAGGGATTCGAGAGAAAGTGACCTTATCTGTGTGATGAGTGTTAATAAAGTATTTTATCTTGCTCTTGCGTATCTTCAATTAGCGTCTAGTCCTTATTTATTTCAAGTAGACTAAATGATGTCAGCGGAATTAAATAGCAAAGAAAGGGCGTTACAGCTTATAATACTAAATTTTATTGTTTCTTTTTTTACTAAACCTTTCAACTGCATTAATGTATTTTTTACAGCAAATATTTGATTTTGTATTGTAACTATTCGATGAAAAAGCTCCAACAATAAAAAAAGTTTTAATTTTCACAAAACCAACAAAGAAAATATGATTTTTCTTAAAGGTAATCAATAGCGCAAACACAAGAAATGATTAGGTAAGAAAAGAAGTATACTTTCGTATGAGATCGAGAAATGTCAGAGGCAACCTGAGATATGGTTCTTACAGAGAAAGAAATATACTTTCATATAAGATCTAGATATTATCATCATGCTGGAAGAAAATACGGATATTAATGAATATACGTACAAAAAGTTTTGAAGCAGTAGCAGAAAATTTACATGAATTTGGATAGTTACCATAACAATAAAAATTAACTGATCAGGATACTAAGAAAAATCGTTTCTGCAATAATTTAATCCATTCAGTTTCAGTTACGTAATTATTAGAATTTCAAATTTTAGTTTATGACGCTGAGCTGTTCGTGATTTTCTTTTCACTAACTTGGGGCCTTTTTTTGCAATTTGAAATGCATGAAATAACAATTCCTTCTCAACCAAACGTTATTAGGTAAATTCGATGAAGATAAGAAGTGTAGTTAATTGATAGTGATGTATAAGCGAAATAAAATTGAAAGGAAAGGAAGGAAGATAGAAGATGATAGATAATTGCAGATTGGATATATAATTAATCGTTTGGATTGAAGTGAATCCTAGTTTGAGTATTACTGGTTGAGAATCTGTGATAAACAAGAAGTGTATAACTCGAAACGAGTGATAAGATAAAACTTTTTTTATGGTAATGTAACCTAGTATTATCTGAGTAAAGAAGGATTCCAGAAAGAGAGAGGTCTTGAATATTCTATGTTTAGAGCTAATAAATTGTTCTGTCTTTCTCTTACGCATCACGAGTTGGAGTCTCGAACTTATTGACTATTTAATTAGACTTTAAGATGGCTGTAAAGTTAAATAATGAAGGAAATACGTTACAAAATATAAACATTTTTAGTCAAATGTTTTTTCATATGTATATGACCTCCCATCAGAAAATATTATGAAAGGGTAATTACTGGTAAATATATTGAAGAAAAAAGTGTTATTGCCGAATTTATTAAATCTGTGAAACCTATTCTAATAACACAATACTCATATTCACACATGCTCCTTTTATTACGATTTTTTGGTGTAAACAATTAAACTCGGTTAAAGATAATATAGTAAATAATAATCTTCATTTTAATATACTATGTAAGGTAGTTCGAAAAACTCCGCACAGTCTTGTAACACATCGATCAATAACTCCCGAGTCTAACATTGAAAACAACATTTTTTTTGCAAAATTTTTTTTTATTCATCAACATAACACCTTTTGTTAATCACCTTTTAGGGTGATACAATCGTTCCAACGCTTTTCCATTTTTTTTTTTCCTTCCAAATTTTTTTTGTTGCGAGTAAATAGCGATAAACAGCTTTCTGAATCATCGACTCGTTGCTGTTTTTGTTCCATCGAAAGCAATCGCGGCACCCACTTGGAAAAAACCTTTTTCACTTCACTTCAAAAAAACCTTTTTCCTGGTCCGATCGACTTAAAATTTTGACACGTTTCAAGCAAAGGTTAGTACTCTAGAAAGACCTGGTTACTGGTTTACTACGAGCGCCATCTCTGGGTTAGTCTCTGGAGTTATTGATCGATGTGTTATTAGTCGCAGAATTTCGATAATCCTTTTGGAAAGGATTCCTCTTCCGAGTTTAATCGTATGCTTTAAAATATTTTTGTTTATTAAGTTAATTGTAATTAACGGCCGATTTAAGTGATAGAAATTGTCCTAATTGTGATTTTTTTTTCTTCCTTTTTAGGTGTAGACATGGTTGGAAATCAGAGTTATGCGATCAGTGTGTCCCATACCCCGGATGTAAGCATGGATATTGTAATGGCAGTCCATGGCAATGTATCTGCGACGTAAATTGGGGTGGTATAATGTGTGATCAAGGTACTCTATGGCTTTTGATATTTTCGAAGTTTTAATTTTTTTATTCTATTTTTATTGCTGGAATAGTTTTTTTCCTGTTAATATACAGAATTTCTTTTAAACGGAGTTCAAAGCTTTTTTTTTTTTTTTTTTTTTTTTTTAATTTGGTTATTTTTTTTTAATTAATTTAAATAATTTTTTTTTAACAGTTTTAAATTTTTTTTTTTTTTTTTTTTTTTCGTTTTAATTCTGGTAATTTTTATGACTTCATTTAAATTAATTTTTATATACAATTCGAAATTGCATTAGAAATCGGACAATCTTTTAAAACATGTTTTTTTAACTTATCGTTCCTGATGATAATGCAAATTCTTCCTTTGGTGTGGTATGGAAGTATAATAATTCGATATAAAAACCAACGTTTTTATATGGTGGCAAAGTTTATTAAAGAAAATTATTGAAATATTAGTTAAAACTGTTAGTTATTTTTAACTTTAAAATTTACTTAAAAAGAGACATTTGTGAGCGTATTAAAAAATTCATAATACTCATAAAATCAAAACATGCATTTAAAAGTTTGTAAGTCATTCTATTAAAAAAAAATGGGAACCAGAATTCAGAAAAAATTATTGTGATAAGACACGGCGCCAAATATTGGAATCTTTCTTTCTTGCGAATGATTACTGACTAAAAGTCAGCAACCCTTATTATCTCGGAGATAGTAAAGGGGAGATAGTATCTCCCCTTTGTGAGTACAAAAGTTTTACGATACCTCATGCGGCGTGGGGAGTGCCCGGCATTCCCAGAGGGGGAAAGAAATTTTTTCCTCAATCCTAAAAGCGCCGAGAGGAAAGAATATTTTGACTTTTTAAAATTATTGAAATATTAATTAAAACTTATCGCAAATGTCGAAATATTGCATTGTTAGGCGAGTACGAACGATTCCCAAAATTTCAAAGCTCTAGCTTGATGGGAAGTTGGTTAAATTAACGATCGAAAATTTGATGACATACGCACACCCCAAGTGAAATTCAGAAAAACGTTTTAAAAAGGGGAGGGGCCAGCTGAGTTATGGCTTTCGTCAATTGACCAAGGTCCATCGTCAATATCCCTCGTGTTGGTTCTAAGTACAACGTTAATAATCAACCAATTAAAAAAAAAAAGTGCAAGCTACGCAATATACTCTTAGATAAATTTTTATAAATTTTTGAACTAACTTCATTTTCGGTTTTGTTTTATTTGAACAAGTGATATTTTCCAACACATTTTATGCACAGTATTATAGTGAATGACAAATAAATATTGATGTTTTTAAATATCAAATTGTCAGGGATCATTCGCAACTTCTGCTCTGAGTTATTCGAAGTGTGGTATATACTTACGCATTTTATTACTTCTTCCCTTTCTAAGTTTTTGTTGTAATTGATATTCAAGAAATGGAAACATTAATCTAAATAATATTATTATTATAATATATTCTCTGCAGATTTAAATTACTGTGGTAATCATCACCCATGTAAAAATGAAGGAACGTGTGAAAATGTTGCTCCAGATGCATATCGATGCGTTTGCTCTCAAGGATTTTCGGGAAGTAATTGTGAAATAGGTACTTGAAATTTTAGTGTTTTTTAATTTCTTTTTTATCTTTAAAAATCTTGGTACGTTCTCATCTCAGAATAATTAGTGTATCGTTTTTAAACATTGATTTTTTTTTAAAGTTCCTTAAACATTATATGTGGGATATTAATTTTACTTCATTTTAAAAATTCGTACTTTTTAAAATATTTCAAAATTAAGAATCTTACATGAAATGAAGGCATTGGTTTACATGAAAATTATATAAAAAAAGAAGCTCATTTTTAATATTTCCATTTATTTAAGAACGATAAAAATTATTTTAAGAAATCCTGGATTTCTTGTTGCTGAATACGTTAGCGCATCACGTATGAAATTGAATTTAGCGTTATAAAAATATATTTTGCAAACACACTGATATAAAAGCAATTTAATTTAGTTCTATCAATGCATGATATGTAGATCTATTTTTATTGAAAAATCTTTTAAAGTTCAGTTCAAACAACCAAAATAAAATAATTCCTCATTAAAGTAAATATTTAATGAATTATAAAAACAATATTTTTTTTATCACATTGAGAAATAATTGCTAATGATTATCTTCTATTAAAGTTTCATGTATACAAGGGAGGTATCGTAAAGATTAATTATTACTGAGAAATAATCGAGGTATTTGAATGAAATTTATTCTACATTTTTATTGATTTTTCTGTACTATAGTTATTAATTCTGTTGTAAACGATAGTTATTAATTCTGATTTGTTTTATTTCGGGTAGCCACAGATGAAAGTAACCGCAGCATCGCAAAGTTTTAATAATAATTAAATATAATATCTCTAGTGATATATAGAAACATATCTTTTATTTATTATCTTAAGACTTCTCTACATTGTCATTCTCCAAAGTTATACATTCCTCCCAACGTTTCTTGACCTTTTGAAGGCCATCATATTACAGAATCCAGCAGATTGAACTCTTTATCTTCGCCATGGTGCGAGTTTCTTTAATTTACGGCTTCCTGAAATCGAAGAAATCATCATTAATAGCTTTAATTTACAATATTATGTACATAAGAATACATTAAAAATAGGTAAAATAAATTTATTCACACATCTCGGTTATTTCTTTGTGTAATAATCGGAACTTTATGATACTTCTTTGTGTGTTCTATCTGAACTTAAGTTTATTATAAATCGTACCAATATTAAATTCCTTTATAGTGATTAATTAATTGCAGAGGCTAAAATCTTCACTTTTAAATGTTATTTTCTTAAATTTTAATTTGTATGCACACATCAGTGCGACGCGTTGTAAATTTTTCTTATGTTTATAAATAAAAATGTAAGTTTTATCAGTTGAGAAGCCTGTTTAGTAATCGAATGTGGATGTTGTTTATTTTGATTTTCATATTCATTCATTTTTCTTTTTGTAATTTGCAGTGGACAACCCCTGTATGATCAATCCATGTTTGAATGGAGGTACGTGTTCCGAACTTAATTCAACTTCCAGTTGTGCTTGTGCTCCAGGTTGGTCAGGAACCCATTGTGAAATAAGTACGTAATAACTTTTTTTTTTTAAATTTATTTGAATCTTTTTAAAATCAAGAACTGAAATAAAGTGAAATTCAAGAAAAATTGTAGAGATTCTAATATTTTCATAATTACAATAAACCCTTGTTAAGAGTCGAATTGATTGAGACCAGATCCTTTCCTGGTTATCGAAAATACGGGTGAACCGGAGAGAGAGTGAAAATTGAAGTAATATAAAACGTACCTACAGACGATTCTTTTTATATCGAACAAATCGAATACATATCATATTTGCGGAAGATAAAGATGTCTACTTTGTGAGTAATAGAAATGTGCTTAATTTTTTTTGAATTGCATTTTGCATTAAGACTGTGAATCTCTGAATTTAAGACGCCCTTTGTCACTGGTGATAAGAGATGTAACTAAGGTATTGTTGACTTTGCACAGAATACATGTAATGTTCTCCCCGCCCTCTCCACATTTTCCTTTTATACATTCATAGCTGTTAGAAGAGTTTAGTAAAGGAAATCATTTTGCTATGTACGTGGATGAAACAAAAAAAAATGTTATAATGGATATTTGCTGATCGTTATACTGTACTTATTTGAACTAATACAGAGGTATTCAACCTTTGACACTTTGGGAAACCCTTTGATCTTACCGTTTTCTTGAAGGAACCCCTTGATTAAAGAACAGAAAAAAAGTAGGATATCAATCTTACTCAAATTTACAAAAATATTATTGCATCTTTATGTTATCGCAATACAAACATCTTGAACATGATGAATGGTATGGTAGCTAATGAGTTTTTTTTTCTAAAATATATTCTAACAATAGCAACAATATTTTAAATTATAGCAAATTAATTAAAAAAAAAATTAATGACTTGGATGTGATGCTTTTCATTATAAAGTATTTTTACGTCTTGAGTAATTGTTGAAATCTGCAGCCTAATGTCATCTTCAGTGTCCAGTCTATTTCTGCATTTTGTTTTTGTCGCAGCATACAAAGGGAAGGATTTTTTGCATACATAGCTTGAAACAAATGACATTAGATGTTTCATAGCTCTTTTTGCATTTTAATGATATTCTTTTCTAATGTCAATCTAAAAATGCATGATATCAACTTGACTAAAATTTAGTTCCAATTGATTGTCGTTCGATATATTAGTTTGTTGTTCTCTTTGTTTTACTTGAAGTTCGGAGGTGTCACAGTCTTCAGAAGGATTTTGGATCCAAGATATTTTTTTCTTTTTGAACAGGGAAATATTCAGGAAATGTTTTTTGCAGATCTGATAAATATTGGACCAAACTCATTATTATATTTTTATCGGGATTAACGTTACCGTCTTCTAAAATATTATGCAAATTAGGAAAGCATTCAATATTTTCTTTCAAAATGCAATCTGCCCAAAATTTCAATTTTAAAATAATAGTATCAATTTTACTTAATACCTCGAAAATAGTGAAATAAGTGTCCAAAAAAATGAGCGATTCTTCACATGAGCCAAAAATGAAGACCAATATGTGACCTAATGCGCCTCGATTAATGTACTTGAAGTACGTGACTTTTACGAAATTAAGATTTTACTTTATCCATAAAATATTTATATTTATTTTTGCCAGCGAACTGCCTTTAAGAATTCGATATTCATAAAAATTAAGATTTTACTAAAATTTTTGGGCTTGGATTAAGCAAATAGTGATCTCTTGCGGAACCCCTGTCAAAGTTCCAGGGAACCCTGAGGTTCCACGGAACTCTGTTTGAAGACCTCTGAACTAATACCTAGGCAGTTGCGTCATGAAAGCAAGAAATTTAGATGTTTGTCTTCTGTTATCTTCATTATTAACAACAAGGATACTATTCACTTTTGTACATTTTGTATTCAAAATAGCGAACTTATATTTTGTGGAGGTTTTAAAAAATTAATAAAATCTATATCTTTTATTAGTGAGTGAATGATTACATATATATAGGCAGTTGTGAGTAAAATGTAATGACAGAATGTATTTGAGAGATATAGATTACTTTTTAATTGCCCTGTTTTATATAGATTGGGCCCCTGAGAGGCTTAGCTTCTTTAGATAAGTATAGGATTTACAACCCTAAGGAATCCTTCTTTTCTCCTGTGGAGTAAGTAGTCCTTGATAAATACGACTGACATCCTTCCTTTCCTTGACATTCTTCCTCGAAACGCACATTTTAGGAATGCTCGAATGTAGTGAATATAAGGGTTCTAAATGCGAGGGTGGTTGGAGAAATACTTGTATTTGAAGACAAATGGCATCATTAAGGTAAATTGTTATCATTTTGAGCTGCCATTCCTTAAACGGAGGCGAAACAAATTTGACATTGATTCTTAAGTTATTTTTTATTTGATTGTCATTTGCTGCCAAATCAAAATTTGATTGCTGCCTCATCGAGCTGTTGACGTCATTTTGCATCGAGTTGCCACAGCCGATGATAACTGGATTCATCATTATGCACCGGAAATCCAGCAAAAATCAAAACGTTTGGTTGCCTCCGGTAAATCTTTTCCAAAAAAAAAGGGGGGGGGGGGTAAAGATGGTCTCATCGGCCGGAAAAATTAAGTCGAATTTTTGAGGTGCGAAAGGCGTCATGATCACGATTACGAGTGACTGAGACGTCATAGCTGTCTAGTGAGTCTTGATGCTTACTATAAACAATTTTTAACGATGCGAGCGCCATCTCTTAGAATTTATAAGGACTTGTTGTTTAAATTTGTAACATTTTTTTCCCACAAGGTTTGAGTCGCATGCTAAACTATGTTTTCAATGTGTGTGCATGTCGAACAAATTGTTTTAATAATCTCAGATAATTAACTGATTATTTTTGACTTGAAAGCTTTCATAAGTATGATGACTACTTGTAGCTGGTTTCAGCTTAAAAACATTGAAATTTAATAATTTCAGATTTAAACGAATGCGATTCCGTCTCTTCGCCTTGCAAAAATGGTGGAACGTGCGTTGACTTAATAAACGGCTACCACTGCATATGCGCTGCCGGCTGGGATGGTTCCACTTGTGAAAAAGGTAAGCCTAAAAATTTGGGTTTTTGAAATGCGATTATTCTATTCATTATTCCAAATGTTATTAAGGTATCCGTACACCTACGGAGAAATTTTTTTTGAAACACATTGATATTTGCTATCAAAATATTTTTAATGCTAAAATATAACCTAAAACTATGAAAAACACATTTAATAATCTGCTTTAAATTCAAAAAAAAAAAAAAAAAATTGGAATGGAAAGCATGGTGGAAATAGTAAATAAATTGAATATCTGAATAACGCTCATAACTCAAAAGTAAACAAAAATATCATTATTATGTAAATCTTATCTTATTCTTCATAACATTTTTGGGGGCTGGTACTACTTTCATGATAAAAATCGTATTACTACAATTTTTATGGTGTTTCGAGTCAAATAACAATGAAAAAAAATAGTTATAACAACACATGATTTACACCTTTGTTGTTAAAAACATATCAAATTTACAACCACAAAAGTAGTACGATTCTTAAAATCTATATAAGGAAGATACTTGCAAAATTTAAATTAATTTGGTTCGTAACTTTTTCTGATATCCACATCGCCATATGTAAATATGTCGAGAAAACTCATTTTGAGAAAAATCAAAAACTTTCAAATGCAATTAAAAATCAGCTACCCAGTGAAATTCAAAACCCTGTAACTTAAGTTCTAAATTAGGTATAAGCAAAATTCGAACACTATTAGAAAGAAAAAAGTTTACGTTTTAAACTGACATTAAAATTAGAAAATCGAAAATTTTGACAAAAATGAGGTTTTATAGGTGTACGGATACCTTAAATAAATATTTATAAGACTAATTTTTTTTTTTTTTTTTATTACTTCTCTGAAAATTTTTCCAGATGTTGATGAATGTGAATGGAATCCTTGCGTGAATGCTATTGGATGTGTCAACCATCATGGTGATTACGTATGTCGATGCCAAACTGGTTGGGAAGGAAAGAACTGTACGTTTAATATCAATGACTGCGTTGGACATTGCCAGAATGGAGCAGTGTGCATTGATTTAGTAAATGATTACCATTGTGCGTGCCTTCCTGGATTCACTGGCAGGGATTGTCAAACGAATATAAACGAGTGTACCAGTAACCCTTGCACTAATGGGGGCGAATGTGTGGACTTAATTTCTGGGTACCGATGCATTTGCCCGGTTGGGTTTAAAGGTTCTGAATGCGAGGTACGAAATTTGTTTTAGTTCTTTGTTTGTGCAATACTTGTAAAATAAATATGGTACTAAAATATCTTTGAATACGTATTTGAATGTTTTACATAATTTTAGAATATAATGATATGGTTGAATATTCGACCCAGTAACTCACTCTTTCTTTAATATCACTAAAGAAAGTCTGTAATTATTTTTCAAGGCTTGAACGCTCTATGAAAAAAAGTTTGTTTTTTTACTTTTATTATTTAAATTAAATGTTATTAAAACCTCCATTTGTGTGCTGAATAATTTTTCCCATCTAATTGAATTTGAATATTTTATGCATTTGAATACAAATAAAGGCTGAAATATGTTTGAAAATTATTACATCATTCAGAAAATCTTTGTTCAATTTATCGTGGCCACGGTAGCCTAGTGGTCACGGTCGCTGACTCGCGGCCGGCGATTTTCGTCGAGTTGGGCCTTGATGTCACTGAAGATCTATCTGGTAGTGAGGCTTTTGCTCGTTAAATATGGTCAAGGGACCAAGTCCTCCCTTTGGCGTGGTGTGAAAGTTAGGAGATGGAGGTGCCAGCTCAGGTGTCGTCCTCGTCACTTGATCGAGGCTCAAAATTACTGAGGCCGTCGCCAATAGCCCTCGTGCAATGCGACGTTAATAAAACAAATCCAATCATTCAATTAAACTTAATTATTGTCAGAAATTCGGAAGAGTATCGTATATGTTTAATTATTATTTAAAAATAACCGAGATATCTGCATAAAATGTAGCTTGCATATTAATTGGTTGCCACCTTTTATGCAGTTTAGTACTGCAAATTAAGCTATAGTACACTCATAGCCAAAAAAACAATATTATATCTATGAGTGTTGATTTGTGTGGTTTCAGAAAGTCGTAGACTGAATGTAGTACTATGAGGCAGATAAAGCTCAGTCTGTTCCATAGTGTGAGTGATTTCTACGATGACGCCCTTCGAAAGGTCAAGAAACCGTGGGAGAAACGTATAACTCTGGAGGGTGACTATGTAGAGAGGAATAAGAAATAAAAATATAAAAGTACCAAAGAACATTCCATCATAATTCATATCCTAGTACCACGAGGAATATCACACTACCTGACTGAACTTTTATTACAGTTTTTCCTTAATCTTGTTCAGAAACAATTACAAAGCTCGTTTTAAAAAGCACACGGGCCACCTGTTGCGATTGGGCGATACACAATGTATAACTAACCACTCAGTGTGCTGCAATCCTAATATATTTGACGTAGAAGCGTATTGTTCCAGACTGACTGACTGTTCGGTGTCTTTTGATTCGCTAATAATTTAACTCCAGCGTTATGTTGTAACTGCAGGACAGTTTTTTTTAAATATTATTTCGTGCAAATATATTTAATTCAATAAAATGTAATTTCCCTTAATTTATAGCTGAATGTTCTTGATTTGTCTAAAGAGGTTCGTGAAGATTAGTCGCTTCCCACGATTAGTTGTAGTAAAAGGTGAAAGTTGTAGTAATTTTTAACGTGAGAATTTGAATCGGCGTCGAATTCATCTCTTGCGCGCTCGCGCGCTCACATATGCGTTTGTGTAATACGGTCTGCCTTTATAAAATGTGTTTCCAAAGCGGCCCGCTAAGTCTTTTGGGTCGAACAGGCCTGAATTAAATCTTATAGTGCCCCGATATAATAATTAAAACTTTACGATATTGCGGGTTACTTCAATCTATGGCTTCCTGAAAACTGTCAAATCAACATGAAAAGTTGTAATTACAAAATTGTATTTGCGTAAGAATCAACTAACGTGCAAATACACTTTATCCATATATCTCGGTTATTTCTTAGTAATAATTGAGCCTGGAACATATCTACTCGTAATTAAATATTTTAATAAAATTTTTATCAGTGTGCTCTTCTATCGTATTTCTTGTGTGCAATGTACAAAGATATGTATAATATGAATTCTAGATTGACGTCGATTTGTGTAATCCAAATCCATGCAAGAATGAGGCCGCCTGTTTTAACATGAACAGAGATTATTATTGTCACTGCTCAGAAGGGTTTTTCGGAAAAAATTGCTCTCACAAGCTTAGCGATTGTCTACATCCATCTTGTGAAGGTAAGCATATCATCAAATTTGCATTAATAAATGAGTAAAAAAAAAATTTTAAAATATCTTTCAAACCTTGTGTATTATTTTTTTAATATGGAAATTAATATAGTGTTTTTTCGGCACGAAATGTGAGTTCTAATAGTGCTGTCGGATTAAACTTAAAATGATTATCTATTTAAACTGAATGAATGAATCCAAAATAGAAAAAAAATGTAATTTTTTCACAACTTTTTTTTAAAAATGTACATTGTTTAACCTGGGAATAAATAAAGTTTCCAAATATGTTGATGTTCTTTCCCCCCTTCTTTTTAGACATGGATAGCTGTGTTGCATTCATTGGATCGAATACATCTAATGCGCAAATTGTGAAAACGAATGTTTGCGGGGAGCATGGGAAGTGTATAAGTGAACCTTTTTCTGATTTCAGTTGCGTGTGTGACTTAGGATACACCGGACGTTACTGCCACGAAAGTATGTTATACGAACTTTAATTCTTTGAACTTCATTTTAAATAACTGTATTCATCTATATTTTCCCAATTAATTTGTGGTATGTCTCATAATTTATATAAGTTACCCGAAAATCGACAGCCATTTTAAACTGTTTTTATTATTCGTGTCTTATAAATTTTTGCTTAGGTTTTTTGATTTTTAGATTTTTGCTCAGCATAATATTTTATCATATGTTTGGAAATTATATTATATCGTAAAGGTATTAAAAATTAACCCGTCATTTATTCCACATTTGGATACATTTTATTTCAGATATCAATGATTGCGCATCCTATCCGTGTCGGAATGGAGGCACTTGTATTGATGGAGTTAATTCCTATCTTTGTGTTTGTCAAGATGGTTGGGAAGGTCCGCAGTGCAACATTGGTATGCGTTTATTAAAATATATTCTTGTCATTAGAACTTACGAAAAGATAAATTGTGTCTTCAATCACAGAATGATGGAAGTAAAAAGTTGATTATGTAATGATCATTTCTTTTTCAAAAACATAAAAGTTGAGAAATATAAACAAAGCACTGTTCTTTTGTTACGAAGTTAATTATTATTATTTTTATTATACTTTTAGTGTTTGCAATGCCGATATACAGTGAAAAACTTTTAACACGAAACTGAGGAGACAGAAATACTGTTTCATGTGAAACGACACATAATTGAGAAAAAATTCACCCAAATTTTTTATATCTTCATGTTTTTTTTGTTCGATGTTTTGTTAAAATTTAACACTAGTGAATACATTCATTGAAAGTATACGCACAAATATATATATGTGGGAGATACCAACAGATGGCGCAGCGGCAGATATACCTCGATGTTACACAGTCGGCAGAGAGAGAGATGCTCTGAGGTTCGCGAGCAGGCGACTTTAACTGACCTTCAGCTCCCGCGAAGGAAATGGCTTGGTACATGTCCATGCTGACCGAGAGAAGGCGATCAGGATCAAGGATTATCTTATGTGCTAAGAACGGCATAATGAATCTCCGACGCCAAAGACAATCATCAGTATTTCAATTTTCCTACTAAAGCTGTAATCATCATCTGCATATTTAACTTTAATAAACGGACATTGTTACTTCAAATTGGGTGAATGATATAATTTCTAAACAAACACACCTATATAAAATATATATGTGTGTGTGGTGATTGAAATTAAAAAACAATTTAATTTTCTAATTTTTGCCATTCTATAACACATCGGTAAAGAGTTCATCCTCATTTGCTTGTACAACTCCAAATTATCCTCTAATTTATGCGATCACGCGCTCATAACATCTGAGGAATCAACTTTCTCTCAATCGTAAATCTGTAGGAAATAATCCCTACTAGGCACATAGACAGCATCAAAACCCCTAGAATCCCTCCCATGTGATCACTGCGTAATCTGAATAAATCCCTTAATATAAATTCAAAGGCAAGGTAAATTCTTCCTCTTCTTCTGCAATCGAAGTGACGAAGCTGCGTCTCTCACATTATCCATTTTAATAATGTATATTTACTGCTTCTCTCTCTCTCATCAAAATGAATAAACAGTCTTAATTGAAAAAAAGTGTTCTCATTACAACTCTGAATCATAATGCAATTTTACACCCCCATTAAGCTTATATATATATATATATATATATATATACAAATTTGTCCCTTAAAAAGAGGTGTTCTTCTTCAAAAAGGTACATTCTAAAAATATGATTTAATTAAAAATTCAAATTCTATCATGCTTAAAATAAATGATATAAATAAATAGTAGCACAGTCACATTTATTTATTTCAAGTTTATGAAAAATGAAAATTGTTACCTAAAAAAATTAAATTATTGCAAAAATTTATGAAAGGAACTACAGAGTTTTGTTCTTACAGAAATTAATTATAAATAATCCATTACATGGGTTTATTTGAAAGTCTGCATTACAAGCATTTTTTCCCCGTGGATATTAGAGTCACTGCTGATCGTAAGTCCATATCTGTCGCCAACAGTTATCTTGAATTGTTTTTAATTGGGAGACGTATAGTAAAGCATCTGAATAGTTTAATGTTAGTTATTTTTGTTAAAGCTAACATCGCCAACTACAGTTGAAATAAAAGATTTTGTATCGTCATTGGTGTCTCCAGTTCATAAGTTTTCATCGATTTCTAAACATTCTTGCCTTTGAGCACTGCCATTGATTTTGACAAGCTCAACTAATTCATTTTCTTCTGTAGTATTTTTACAGCAGCTATTGTTAAAAATGCTTGTACCTTGGTTAATAAAGTGCTAGTATCTTGAAGACGAGTATTCCATTTCATGCACTAACTTGTCCACCTTAATTCTTACGAAAAAATATGAAAGTTAGCTAGGAGGGTTTTGTAAAGATAATTTTCAGTGACGCGCATATAGTTTTATTTTAAAATGCTATATTTATTTCGAAGAATAATTTTGTCTAGTGAGAGGTTAACACTACAAATAGTAGCTTCGCAATGGATTATTGTCACAGGAATTTTCAATCATCCGATAACAAAGATCTTGAAAATTTTCTTTATAATTCTCTTTCTAATCTATTTCGTTGTATTCTGCCATAATCTTAATAACATTTATTTCATTATTCATTGTTTCAATTTACTAACTTTTTATGTAATATCTATTATGCGATCTGCATTTGTCTTATTTTTATTATGATTCAATTACGTTTTTCTTATTTATTTCTATTTCTGTACCATTTTTTTTTTCTTTTGGTACTTATTAGTATTTATAATAGTTGTGTGTGTGTGTGATTAATAACTTCATTATAAATATTAAAATAATTCGATATAAAAACCAACGTTTTTATATGGTGGCAAAGTTTATTAGAGAAAATTATTGAAATATTAGTTAAAACTGTTAGTTATTTTTAACTTTAAAATTTATTTAAAAGGAGACATTTGTGAGAGTATAAAAAAATTCATAATACTCATAAAATCAAAACATGCATTTGAAAGTTTGTAAGTCATTCTATTAAAAAAAAAATGGGAACCAGAATTCAGAAAAAATTATTGTGATAAGACACGGTGCCAAATATTGGAAACTTTCTTTCTTGGGAATGATTACTGACAAAAAGTCAGCAACCCTTACTATCTCGGAGATAGTAAAGGAGAGATAGTATATCCCCTTTGTGAGTACAAAAGGTTTACGATACTCATGCTGCGTGGGGAGTGCCCGGTGCTCCCAGAGGGGGAAAGAAATTTTTTCCTCAATCCTAAAAGCGCCGAGAGGAAAGAGTATTTTGACTTGTTAAAATTATTGAAATATTAGTTAAAACTTGTCGCAAACGTCTAAATATTGCATTGTTAGGCGAGTACGAACGATTCCCAAAATTTAAAAGCTCTAGCTTGATGGGAAGTTGGTTAAATTAACGATCGAAAATTTGATGACATACACACACACACTCACACACATTTACCAAGTGAAATTCAGAAAAACGTTGTAATAATTCGATATAAAAACCAACGTTTTTAAAAACAACGTTTTTATATGGTGGCAAAGTTTATTAAAGAAAATTATTGAAATATTAGTTAAAACTGTTGGTTATTTTTAACTTTAAAATTTACTAAAAAAGAGATATTTGTGAGCGTATTAAAAAATTCATAATACTCATAAAATCAAAACATGCATTTGAAAATTTGTAAGTCATTCTATTAAAAAAAATGGGAACCAGAATTCAGAAAAAATTATTGTGATAAGACATGGTGCCAAATATTGGAAACTTTCTTTCTTGCGAATGATTACTGTCTAAAAGTCAGCTACCCTTACTATCTCGGAGATAGTAAAGGGAGATAGTATCTCCCCTTTGTGAGTACAATAGTTTTACGAGGCCTCATGTGGTGTGGGGAGTGCCCGGTGTTCCCAGAGGGGGAAAGAAATTTTTTCCTCAATCCTAAAAGCGCCGAGAGGAAAGAATATTTTGACTTATTAAAATTATTGAAATATTAGTTAAAACTTCTCGCAAACGTCTAAATATTGCATTGTTAGGCCAGTACGAACGATTCCCAAAATTTCAAAGCTCTAGCTTGATGGGAAGTTGGTTAAATTAACGATCGAAAATTTGATGACACACACACACTCACACACACCAAGTGAAATTCAGAAAACGTTGTAAAAACACATTGCTTTGAAGGTATTATTACAGATTTTTTTCTTTTAAAATATATTTTATTTATCTTTTTCAAACTAACTGAAGATATTAATACGTCATCGCAAAGATCATGAAACTAAGGAATTTTAATTTGGAGTCATCCGTCTTGGATACTTTGAATTTACTCATGAAGGACCCGTAGAGGGTTATTGCTCGTTTAATATTTTGAAGTGTGAATCGCATTTTCAGGAGGAAAGAGTACATCCTTCTTGGAGTCACACATGAACAAGAAACCCGACGTGAACAAGACACTCACACGAACAACTTATCACAGACATGTCGCAATCGCAAATCACACATAAAACGCTTATACTTCCTAAGTTATAAGCAAAAACTTAACTTAAATGAATGGGACATCTTTGTCAGCCTCCTCCAGATAAGAATTATTGACTTTAAATCATGTTAAATTAACTAATTGATTGCATCAAATGAAAGTCATTTTATGTGAGTCGTTGTTCAATCTCTAAATTCTCTACGCTCATTTATGATTTGAACATCTTATTTCACTGCACGATCTCATCATTTGGCCTTATTCATTAATTAGGAATGCTGTTAATCTCAAAATTCAAAATATAATAATAATAAAAAAAAAAAAAAAAAAAAAAATCGGAGAAGAGTTTGTAAATAAATAAATCAGAAAAGAGGCGGTGTTTCAATATGTAATTTAGACTTTGAAAAAGTTACTTATTATTCTATGTTAGTATTTAGACCTTGAAAAGGTTAGTTACTTATTATTCTATATTATTACTTTGACTTTGAAAAAGTTATTTACTTATTATTCTATGTTATTATTTAAACCTTGAAAAAGTTACTTACTTATTATTCTTTGTTATTAATTAAGACTGTGAAAAAGTTACTTATTATTCTTTGTTATTACTTAGACTTTGAAAAAGTTACTTACTTATCATTCTTTGTTATTACTTAGACTTTGAAAAAGTTACTTACTTATCATTCTTTGTTATTACTTAGACTTTGAAAAGTTACTTATTATTCTATGTTATCATTTAGACTTTGAAAAAGTTACTTACCTATTATTCTATGTTATTAATTACAGAAAAAAACGAGTGCGAGTCTAATCCCTGTCTAAACAATGGAACGTGTATCGATGCTGAAGCTGGATTTTGGTGTGACTGCAAACAAGGATGGAAAGGAAAAAGTTGCAATTTAAGTAATATATTATTTAATTTCACTTCAGATTTTCGATAATAATTGCAGATATGTAACTCAAGAAAAGTACTAAAAATAACTTTATTGTAGGACACAGTCATTGTGATGTTAACACTTGTCAAAACGGAGGTACTTGCCGAGATATGGGCGACACATTCCACTGTACCTGCAATGAAGAATTTGCTGGTCATTCTTGCCATATACGTAAGCTATTAAAACCATTGATTTATAGTTTTCTGGGGGGGGGGATTGTGACTGATATATTACGAATGCTTACTTCTTCATTTATATATATATTTCAATTTCAGCTATAAATCCAAGTTGTCGATCCAATCCTTGCCAAAATGGAGGAACTTGTATTAATAAAGTTAATACATTTTTATGCATGTGTAAGGAAGGATTTGGCGGTCAACAATGTGAGCACAGTAAGTGAATGCATTATGTTAATTAAAAATTTTAAAGTCTGCTGTTAAAAGATTCTTCACACATTGAAAATGAACGAAAATTCTTTCAAATATATTTCACCTGTACTTCATTATACTTATACGGGGGTGGTGCAGAAAGTACAGTGTTAGATATTGGAAATGACAATTGGGTAATCCACTGTAGAATTTTAATTGATTGTTTTTCCATTTTCATTAAAAGTTCATGAGTATGACGCCCTTAGCATTTCAAAAAATCGTCACTTTAAATTTTTTGTCCGATGAGATCATCATCGCCTGCTTCAAAGCAAATGCACCAAGGGCAATCCATTGCATTGATTTCTTCATGGTTTCCAGAAAAAGGTCATGAATTCTGTTTCCATCGATGGTAGTGCGATGACCACTCTTTAAAAGTCCGTTAGAGGGGTTTCCCTTATATCCGGACAAGATTCTCATTAAAGATAGTCGGTCTCGCGTGAAAGGTCAAGCAACTGTTTTCTGTATCCCATGAACTTTGACCTTTTTGAGTCCGATTCTCCTAGCAATAAAATACTCCCCCGCACCAGATGTACAGTTTTGCAGGTCTCATTTCCTGACCTGGTTGGGATGCTCAGTAACCAGTAGTTAATTTAATTAATGCAGCTATCCAATCAAAAGAAAGGAATATGTCCCCTGGTTTTCGAAGAGGCGTGGTCAATCTCATTTCACACTAAATTTCAGAAAAGAAGGGACGTTAGAGATCTACTAAACGTCGACTAAAACATAATGTCCGAGGCCATTGTCCTACCATTTCTAGCGTACGACTAGCATTAAAAAACGTCATATTTGCATAGCAAATGTAAGTATAACGAACACATTGTCTAACTGTAAATATGAACTTAAGTATTTTAAATTAATTACAATAAATTAGTGTAAATAGTACTATTTACACTGGGCTCCTATCATTTAACGCAACTTACGTAAATCCAGCAACCTAAGTGACAACTCGTCGTAGCAGCAATCAAATTTTAATTTAGCAGTAAATGGCTACCAAATTTGCCTGTTTAACAAATAGCAGAACATAACGGTAACACCAGCTTTAGCAACGCCATCTGTCGTTAATAACAGGTACTTTTTGAGCCACCCTCGTATTTGTCCACGTGATTTCTAAAAAAAAATTCAATAATAAAATGTTTTTGTTGCAGATATAGACGACTGCGAACCCAATCCTTGTTTTAATGGTGGCCACTGTATCGATGGTATCAACTGGTTTATGTGCGAGTGCACCCCTGGATTTACAGGACCAGATTGCCGCATTAACATAAATGAATGTGCCTCCGCTCCCTGTTTGGAAGGTTCCACATGTGTGGATAGCATTAATGATTACAAATGTCTGTGTCCTCCTCTGAAGACTGGGAAAACTTGCGAAACAGGTACGTTGTTTGCACAAAATTTTTACCTAGTAGCTTCAAACTTCGACAAAGCTTCTAGATGCTCACATATACTTAAATACGGTCAGGCCTCGTTAATTCGT
The DNA here is from genome assembly GCA_019974015.1 of Nephila pilipes. Lineage (NCBI taxonomy): Eukaryota > Metazoa > Arthropoda > Arachnida > Araneae > Nephilidae > Nephila > Nephila pilipes. Next base: position 39,193 of record BMAW01050571.1, read on the forward strand.
GAGACCACTCAACTTACGGTGGATCTTGTAATGTTTGTCTCTTTCCATAAAAACACCAAGGCTCATTATTTCTTTAATATTTATGTATTTATATTTCTATATACAACAGGGGAAGAAAGCTTTTAGACAAGTGCGTGGCGTTACGCTAAAATCAGAAATATTTTTATATAAAACCTTCTCTAATAAAGAAGCCGAATGTTACGCTGTGATCAGAAATGATTTTTACACAGTACCTTCTTACTAGATCTGTTAATCTGATACAGAATGCATCAAGTGTGACAACTACAGAAGTGTTGTAGTGAAAATCATCTAAAATGTTATGATGAAATAAGATAACTCTCTCTTTTTCTCTCTCTGATTCGTGTCTTTGAATAGAGTTGATTAGAAACGACTTGATTTGCATCTCCCTCACACCATCCAAATTAACAATTTATTAATGATAATTTTCAAATCATCATGGACTGCAACAATAATAATAACCGCGGAAGTCTAGTGATCATGGTCTCGAACTCGCGGCAGTCGAGTCGTGGTTTCGAGCTCTGATGCCACTACAGAACCGTCATGGGTATCTTGTGGCATCTCCGTTTAGGTCCCAAGTCTTCCCGTGGATGTGTTGCGGAAGTTTGGCGAGGGAAGTTTCAGCTCAGGTGTCATCCTCGTCACTTGACTAAGGCTCCATCGCCAATAGCTCTTGTATTGCTTCTAAGTGAGACGAAAGTAAAAAAATTAATCAATCAAGAAGCTACAATAATAAACTTTTATTAAATACTTCAGTTTATTATACTGTTAAATAATTAGTAAAAGTTGTGTTATTAAAAGGAATTCTTAAAATGAACAATCTGCCCTGCTAAGAGGTGCAGTAAACGTTCATTAATCCAGCACTGATCGAGTTGTTCACTTCCAGATTTTTACGTGCGAGTTCGGGAGTTTTGTTTATTTTCACTACCAGGTGGCGACGCTGCTCTGCTGGCATTTCCGATTAGCGTTTGTGATTGTAGCGTGATTGTCTGTTAACATAACACTGAGAAGTATTACGATGTCTATTGGTTACGAACATCGTAATTTTAAACCTCGGTCAAGTGACGAGGACGACGCGGGAGCTGACATCTCCCTCTCCAAACTTCCTTCACCGGTCTCCCAACAGGAGGTCTTTGAGCCTCGACTGATTTAATATGCATCAGCCCCGGCTACAAGTCGAGTGGATGAATTTCAATTCACAACGTGACGAAAAACGCCGGTTGCGACCATGACCACTAGATTACTGCGGCCACCCTACTAGTGTTTATCGTGACAGTCTGTTTTCATTTCATAATATTGCTTTTTTGTTTCCTAACGAGTTACATGACACATTTTCCCAATATTACAATTATATATACATACGGTGTAGTGAACACTAAGATGTTCTCGAAACCCAGTCTTTTTCAAGTTCGAATGAAATTAATAAACGCAAACATACGACTAGAGAAGCTTGTCGCAGTTTGTTTTAATTGCCATTGCACTTTATTAATCTTTGTTTTGAGCTACGGTATTTTTTATCAGTACAAGAATATTCGATTATATTAATGTTCAATGTTTGAATTTAATTATGTAGCTGCTAAAATAAAACGAAATACTTTGTCGGTTATTTAAATAGTCAACACGCCTCAGAATGTACGTAAACACATTAAATACATGTTTTAATCGTTATCTAGTTATTTATCTTTGGGATACTCTTTAACATTATATTGACGCTTGATAATCCGGAAATATCGCCAGTCCGTGACGTAAGTGGTCCTGAACGTGTACGATTAAATAGTGCTTACTGTATAAGACAAATTAATGAATGAAATCATAAATGAGTTCCCACGCATTCAAACAAATCTTTGTTGAAATTAAATCGAATAACAGAGCTTACTAGCTCTCTTTCTGGAAATTTTTACATAATACGTGTACCTTTAGCAATATCATCTTAAACAGCTGCGAGATGTAAAAGTATTCTAAGGGTGGTGGGAATTTATTTGCTTACTGTATCTTGACTCAACATTATTATTGAAAATTCTATTCTGCGATAGATGAATCAATATAGCTGGACCGAGAGAGATTCCTAATACACTCCTCATAAGGGAAATTGCAACACCAAGAAATAATGTACATAGTGTCGTGTAAATTTGCAAATGAGTGGATTTGCAAATGATTGACAAATAAAATCATTATAAACCAATTTATTCAGTATCTAATGTGCTAATGATACAGGTCTCAATCCGGAGAGGCATTCTATCAATTAGTGTATAGATGGTTGCCTGAGGTAACCATTTCCAAGCCATATCCACTGATGTGCGCAGATCATCCACGGTGGTACTCGGTTTATGTCACGTCCAATGAAATCCCACAGTTGTTCGATGGGATTCAGATCTGGAGAGTTTGCCGGCCAGGGAAGGATGTCAAATCCAGTCAGGTTGCTAAGAGTTCGCCGTTAGACAGGCGGCCTGAAATTGTTTTGCTGGTACACCGTGTTGGATGTGCCCTGCAACAAGGGCAGAACAACAGGCTCCTCAACTTGAGTGACGTAGTGGTCCGCTGTTAAACGGCCGTCTATGTGTACCAGAGGCGTCCTGTGACGAAACATTGCGCCACCCCAAACCATTATGCCCAGTGTAGGATCGGTTTGACACTCGGCGAAATGGATTAGTTCGAAGCGTTCTCCAAGTCATCGATGGCCATCATTCCTCCACAGACAGAAACGAGATTAATCCTTTAACAATACCCGATGCCTTTTGATATTCCAGGTACGATAACGATGACACCACGCCAAGCGTCTAGCTCTGTGTAGAACGGTCAACGGTATTCCTGTTGCTGGTACCCGTGCACGTAGCTGTACTTCATGCAATCTGTTGCTTATGGTTTGGGTGGACACAGATCCACTTGCTCCTGGAAGCAACCGGCTTCAGATGTCACGTGCCGTGGAGAAAGGGTCTCGAATAATCAACTGGCAAATTCGCCGATCTGTGCGCTCTGACGTGCACCTGTGCGCACCACTTCCTCTTCGGCGTGCACGCAGACCTTTCTGTATCCATCATGTGACACAACGTTGGGTGGTACTCAGGTTGTGCCGGACACGAGCTGCTATTGTGCGCAGCGACAAATCCAGTTCATGGATTTGGATAATATGATCACGTTCCCCGGTCGTTTAACTGATGACATTGAGCTCATCGACGTCTCAGAAGCATTTTCTGCGCTTCTTCAAATGTCGCCAATGCTACGTAAAACCTCAGATGCTGTGCATGGGAAGGAAAGTTGCTGGTATTTATACCCCGAACATGAGTATCACGTGATCAGATGCGCGCACAAATTTAATCATTTGCATATCCTTCTCCCATCTATCGCTCCTGAAATTTGCATGACGTTAAGTGCATTATTTCTTGGTGTTGCAATTTCACGAGGAGTGTTCCATCAGTTGCACTTGTTAGATGGAATTATAATAGCAATTTCACTTTTAAGGAGTGTATAACCGATTTTTCACCAATCTGAAAAATACTCGAATCAATAAAACTGCTCAAATCATTGAATAGACAACTGTATTTTGGAATAACATGTAAAACTACTGCATCACATCGTAGTACAAAGTTTCATATGTCGTTAATAATTCCTCAAACATACAAAACCTTTAAAGTACGAAAAAAAAGAAAAAAAAAACATACCATCTTTTAACAACAAAAAGAATAAAACAGACGATTATGACATACAAAGCAATTATTAAATTAAATATTAAAATTGGAGTAAACGATAAATAAAGTAGATAATAGTATTCTTTTCAGATATTAAAATGAAAGATATTGAATTAAATATATCTTAGCAATGTAAATATATCTTAAGTAAACTAATTGTAATTGTTGTTGCTGTAAAATGAAAATATATAAATCTTTGTACAATAATTGATTTTCAACAATTGCATCTAATGCTAAAAAATGCCTTTATCAATGAATATTATTAGCCACCCAAGAGGCTATTGTTTATGGTGGATCAATTTTGGCGTGCCATATTACTTTTAATTTTTTAATTTTTTTTTTTTTTTTTTTTTTATATTTTATGAAATTTTTTTTATATTTAGCTTAAATATATTTAATTTAATAATTTATCGTTCCCTTTAAATTTAGAATCGGAAAAGGTGCCATTGTCCATTTTTCGATGCTTCATCGTTTTTTTTTATTCTTATATTTAATTGAGTAATTTAATAATAATTATAAAAAAGCGCACCTTGGGTGGCTAAACTTTGCTTTGAAACTTTGTATAAAACTTTTTCTTAAATTTTCCTCATAACTGTTTCATTATTACTGCAATTTATTTTATTAGATCTGAAGAAAACGTGCGAATTTCAAGGTGTTATCCACATGGATGGTAGTCAATGGGAATTTGAATGCAATACATGCTTGTGCCAAAACGGGAAAGTCATTTGTTCAAGAGTAAGTGAAACTCTTTTATGTTTCTTTTCTTTTTCGTTTGTATTTTGTGGTGTTATTAGTTAATATTTTTTATATTATTTTTAAGTTAATGTTATAGTGTAAAAAAGAATTTTTCTGTTATTCATGTAGTACCATTCTGATATTATATGAAATTATACTTATCTCATATATTTAATTTTTAAATATGTATTCTTTAAATCTATAAATGTTTAACTGTAATTCGTTTTACCTAAAATCTGGTTTGATAATTGAATGAATTGTGTTACCTTTCACTGTATAGGGTGGGAATTGTTTTAATGGTCGCTGCTGTGTGTATAGAAATGGATATTAAAATATAAGAAAAGGGTCTTCTCAAAAATTGACCGATTTTATTCTACATTGACCTTTGAAACTACCAACACTGATGTACAATAAAAAATGTCGGATTTTCAGTAAAAAATAAGCGCCGGCCTTAATGTAACAAATACACTGTGAACGCTGGACGTATTTGATTTTTATGAAAAGGTTTGAAAGTTCTATACAGGAGAGCAACTTATAGATCTTTTTTGTGTCTTTTTGACTAACAACCTGCTTGTTAATGAATATTTTTCTACAATTCCTTGCACATTTTAATTCTTTGGACTATTGAATTTAAAATTTTACCTTTTTTAAAGCGTTATTACTTTTTTAAAACTTTACTGATTGCTTTTCAAAGAAATGGACATAGAACCACTGACGCAAAAAATATTGAGTTGAAGGTCATGGAATTGAAAATCGAATGATTAAAATTAACCTGGAGACAATGAAATTGACTGTCAAATGATTAAATCAAGTTGTAGATGGTGATCCTTTTATCAAGCATATCTCATCAAAGTGAAAAAAGGAAGGGAAGAAAAATTAAAAAATACACGAGTCCTTCAAAATGGATTTAATTATGTAATGCCCTTTACGTATTTCTAGCACTAAAAGTTCCTGTGTTGGAAGTTTTTAGAAAATGAAAATTGTGAAATGTGCCTCTCTCCCTCTAATAACTGCGCTCTGTTCAAGTAGTGAAGGAAATTCAAATTATAACGGTTAGGAAGCCTAACAATTTTCAATACTTAGCCTTCTTGGAGAACAAAAGGTATCACAAATGTGTTGATAAGGAAAATACATAACACGCACGAAAAATCGTTAAATGTTTTCATTATATTTTCATTGAACTTTTAGTGCTTAAAGTGCTATAGACAGTTTTTAGTCTTCAATTTGAAATGCGCTTAATGTCAAATTTGGTTTTAAAAATTTCAAGAAGAAATCTTCTATAAGTTAAATATTTATTACTTAAATGCTTTTTTCTGAGAAAACTATTCGGTCTACCGGGAAGCTCTTTCCGTTTGTGAATTGAAGAAAATAATATTTTTTTCATACATTTAATAATATTATTGCACAATTTTATAATATTATTACAATTTTTGAAAAATGTCTTGTCTTTAGAAACGAAGAACTCAAGTAGTGCTAGGTTGACGTATGCTTCAGTTTTGAATTTTTTTTTTCCTTTCAAAAAGTTTTGATGGGAGATAACAAAAGATAATTAGAAGGTACTAGGTCTGAGGAGTAGGGTGGATGCGACAGAAATTACCAGACTAGCTTTGTGATTTTTTGGCGAATCTTTAAAGCAGCACGTGGTTTTGGCTTTATCATGATGCAATATATTTTGGTTCATATTGAACATCGCCGGCCTCTTTTATTTCAGTGCTTTGCTTAAATCATCCATTTGCAGACGGTATCTCTCCGCATCGAGCTTTTTGTTAGGTTTCAAAAGCTCGAAATGTGTTCGTTTTGGGGTGTCTCACCCTTTGCACAGCGTTCTCTTATTTACGCTTAATCTCGATTTATAGGGGGAGGGAACAAATAGTCAACGCTGCAAGTATGCTCTTTTCCTTAAGATGTATTCGAAAATAATCCATTTTTCAACTCTAGTTATTATCCGTTCCAAAATGTCTTTGTTTTCGTACCGAACAAAGCGAGATGAGTGTACGACGATTTGAGGAAGCAAAATGTTCTCTCTTAACTCACGAGCCACACGTCTAGAATGTTTATAGACCAATCCTGATAACGACGGAAAATATATTGTACAATTATTATTATTACAGGTATGAAATGCATTATTTTCTTTCACCTCACAAACGGACAGAACTTTCCGGTAGACCTGATAGTTTTTTTTTTTTTTTAAAGTTAGCAATAATATGTGTTATATTTGCAGGTCTCTTGTGAAAATCAGCTCTGTGAACACCGTGGAAATTTAGCGGAGGAATTCGGTAAACAGTGTTTCGAAGGACAGCTCTGTGTACCATTTTTTTCTACACCTTGCATTACTAAACCGTGTACAGTCACCGGACGGTGTTTGTCGGAAGCGAATGCGAATTTGTATTTGACCAATCATCTTCCTCTGCGCTGCGAGCCAAACAATGCCGTGAACTCAGACAATTGTGCAAAATTATCAGTGAGGTTTTCTGAAGGGGTTTTACCGCTGGTAAGTTTGTAGTTTAAATGGTAAACTGTAGTTTTAATGTAGTTTTAATGGTACTGTGATTGTTGGGGATATTCTATTTTTTGCACAACTATATCGAAAATATTCAGTGGTGTAAAATTATTTTTCTGTTACTATGACATAATTTCTCTTTAAACGTCGTGACGTTGGGCTGTTCGAGATTTTCTCATCACTTACCTCGGGGACTTTTATCGAGTTGAATTGCATAATATTGCTCTTCTCAACCAAAATGAAACGTGATTAGGTAAATCAGATGAAGTAAGAAGTGTGGTGAAATGATTAAGATATATAAATGAAATTAAACGTAAAGAAAGAAAAGATAGGTAGAGGATAACAGCTTGTTGAAAAAGCTTTATAATTTGGATTGAAGTTGTTTAATTATTTTTATGAATTGAAACGAATTCTAGTAGAAGTATTAATATAAGAATCAGCTGCTTGTAAGAAGTTATTTAATCAAACGAGTGAACTGGTAAGCTAAGACAGTATTTAATTGATCCCAATTTAGAATTGATAAGATAATTGAGATTCGAGAGAGAACGATTTTAGCTATTCTACAGCGATAATTTAATAAAGTGTTTTGGTTTGTCCTTACGTGATTTCAATTGGAATTTGTTCAATATTGCTTAATATATTTTATTAAGACGTGTTACAAACGCAGATAATTGAAGTTCAGTCGTCACAAACGTTACAAATTAGGAATCCAGAAACAATTAAGAAACAGAAAAATAAGGAAATATATAACGCGTTTCCTCACGTATTTCGCTACAACTAACACTTTGGGCTCTCGTATGATATTAACTGTCCAGTGAACCGTTTCATGTAAAAAAACATGATTTATGTAAATTAAATAGAATTATTAAAGTGTTAGGATTGTTGAGTCGTGATTATTTATTAAGAAGAGAAGCTATAAGCACTGAGAAGCTATACGCAACTGGAGGATTTGGAATCTTGACTAGATTTAACGTGCTCACTCCCGCTACACGGCGGGACTTTGATGGCATTAGGGCTCAAACCACAACTCGATGGAAACGCCGGCATCGAGTCCGCGACCATGACCAATAGGCTACCACGGCAACTTGAGGTTCGTCTTACCCCTTTTTTAAATTCCTTAATTTTCTCCAATTTTTAAATTAACTTTTTCCAAAATTCACACAAAGCTCCAAATTTGTGTGAATAGGAAACCACATAGGAAACCTCCCTCTGGCTCCTAGTCGAGCTGAGGGAGAAAATTTCACACCCAACACAGATCATATCCAGATTGATCTTCTGCTTTCTGATTGGACAACGAAAAAAAAAAAAAAAAAAACTGTACTCTTCTACACCTATTGCCAGAAACAAATTTTCAACTTCATCTAGATCTCCAAGCAATTCTGAAGTAGTTTCCACTTAAATTTTTTTTTCCATTAAACTCTCATTTTCATTTAAATTTATCAATGTATTACTTTTAAATGTTTTTCATGCAATACTTTAATACTTTTTTAAAATATGCAGCATTCTTTAATTGCACTGGGAATTATCAAGTGGAACCTTCAGACGGGAGATTAAAGCCCAGCAGTGCTATGAACTCTAATTAAAACTTCACTACGCACCGCGGCCACATGAAATTGAAATATAAATATATAAAAATAAAGAGAACATCTGCAGAACAAAAAAGTAAAGAAAAAATATTATTGTAAAAATATTGTGGAAAGGAAAAACTTAAGGCAGAGAGAATAAGACAGTGAAAATATGGTGGATCTGTGATCTAGAAGGAAATAAAAGAAATGTTGTGACTAGAAAGATGGTCGAAAATAGTAAAAGATCGCTAGGGTATCCCGGGGCGCGACGCCAGTGTTCACCAGAGACCGTAAATCCCGTGGGAAAGCAGATCACTATAATGTGCCTCGGGGTCAGGACTCCTTTACCTATCTAATAATGGTTAGTCTCTGAAGGTGTTAGTAAAAGAAGATATATTGAATGTCAAATAAACGTATTTGCAGTCAACTGGTCTTAGATCCTTTTAATTTCTTTTGGAAAAGTAAATGATAATGATATTAAGATTCATTGATCATTACAAATCTTTTCCAGACTCTTCGTCGCATTTTTACCTAATTATAGGGATATCATAAGTCTAAACACCGACCTTCATTCCACAAATAGACATGCAATGCACATCAACAGTCAAGATCTATAATGTCAGTACTTTAAACCTTATTGTCGCGAAATGTAACATAAATATAAAATAGAAAAAAAAATCATGAAATCATCCAATCAAAAAATTAATCTGAATTTCATAAAAAGAAAAATTAGAATTATGCTTCTATGTCTATGAGCGATATCACAAACGATCGCTTATTGAAAAGGGCATAGCAAAACCACGTGTAAAGCAGTACCGCGTGTTACTAAATGGCGTGTCAACGGAATCCGATTTTGGTATCTAACATGTATTGCTTAATATATATTGGGTATTATGTATTGTTTTATACCTGAAATTTATGAGTGTTTGTTAAAAAAAAAATTACCTTCATTGTATAAGAAATAACCTCACGTTATGTTGTGTAAAATATCTCCTATATGGATAAAATAGATTTTGAGGAAAGAGTATCAAAATCTTAAAGAATGACACTGCGAGAAAAGCAATTACAGAAGCAAAAACGGTTTATTAGATTAATGCAATTTTTATCGGCTTTTCCACGTAATTCCCACTAACTTCTCTAAACTTTTCCCATCTTTTTGGGATTCTTCTCATACCCTCATCAAAGAATTCTTTATCTTGATCTCGATGCTAGTTTTGTGCTTTTTTCTTTACCCCTTCGTTACCATTGAGCTTGATGTTACGCAAAGCTTCTTTAGTTTGGCCTAACAAATAAAAATTCGAAAGGGCGAGATCAGGGATGTAAGGTGGAGGAAATGAAAACTCCCAAATTTCTTTTCAAATGTTTTTGTGCCGTATGAGGTCGAGCGTTGTTTGGCTGGTGAAGCGCGCCTTTCATCCGCCATCTCGAACATTCCCTCAACAGCGCAGATTTGACTTTCTTCTCAATCATGTCTTGTAATATAGGCTGTTGATAATGTGTTACCTCGCCAAATAATCAAATTGAAAATCAAACCATGGGCAGTCGGAGATCGTCGATGTCGCTTTTGTGAAAACTTTTAAAATTTTCCAGCCTCACGCAAAAACTCTCGCTGATCATGCAATTTCAGCTGATTGGAGATTTCTGATGTTTTTTTTCACTTTACCACAGTAAAAATCGGAGCACAGAACGCTATTTTTGAATAGTATTTAATTCGAGTGGACACTCCATCGTAACTAAGACGTCAGAGGTTATGTTAACGAAGTTAAAAATCGAAAAGATAATAACACTGCAGCGACTCTCTTCTACAACAACGCTAGAAGTTAAAACACCTTGCTAACTAGCCAGATGAGACGTCTTTTCAGCTTAGTTGGTTAGAGTATAACAAAAAGCAACCGTCAACTTTCTTTCGAACCAACTGGACCAGGTTTCGAAACAACAGCGGTATCCAAGGTCACCGATCAACTCTCTTCCCCTCTTTGGGGTCGAGAAACATCCCCTGATGCTTTGGAAGAGACGTCCTACGCCGAAGTGGTGACCCAAGACTTGAATACTAGATGGCAGCACAGCCTATACCTACTAATTGCATATGTCCCCGACTCTAAAACACTTGCATCTGTATGTCTAATAAAGAAAACAGCACACAAAATCGTGACTAGTGATATTCCGGCTCTGGCGCACGTGTCGACGAGACCCACCACTCAACACGAGACATCCGATGACTCTAAAGGAAACTGTCCCAAGCAAAATTCAATTCAACAGGGAGGGGATGTATATCAATTGCAGTATTGGCTGAAAAAAAATCCAAAAAAGCACCCTTCTGTACAAAGAAATATCTATGTCTCTCTTCGTATCATCACGATGATACTGGAGGGGGAATATGCAGCGACTCTCTTCTACAACGACGGTAGAAGTTAAAACGCCTTGCTAACTCGCCAGCCTAGTATATCTTTTCAGCCTAGTTGGAAAGGGCTTGACAAAAAGTGATCGGTCAACTTTCCTTCGGACTCACTGGACCAGGGTTCGAAACAAGGCTGCCGCATCAAGGTCAGCAACAGTCTCCCCTTTCCACGGGGCACGGGGTAGATTAACAACCTCCGATTTCGGAGAAAATGTCCTATGTCAAAAGCTTAAAATTAAAATGATGTATTTTAAATATCATTTGGCAGCACTTAATATTGTACAAATTTGGTAGCACACGTTTTCAATTTCCTGCACCAAGAGTTTCCTCTACTAAAAATGTTTGATTATTTAATTATTGATTGGCCATCATTTTTTATTTTTATTTTTAAAACATATTATGAGTTCTGACTTTCGTTTTAAATGGTTTTAGTTTGAACGATATTACGAAAAAAGTATCTAGTGTTTAAATCACAAGCGATGAATGAATTTGAAATTTATATCTCCGTATTTTAATTTTTATCAAGATTTTATTCTGCCTATATTTATTACCAGAATGCTACTCAGTTTAATGAAAACCGATGTCACAACTGAATTATTTAATAAAAATGTAACATAAAATGTTCGTAGATAAAATATTTGTCAAAGTTTCTGATACTTTTCCTAAAACTTTTTTAATACAAATTATTATTATTATTTTCAGTTTATCAGCAATAACAGAATTTGTCTGGAAGTTCAGAAGTACATTTGGTCTCTTGATTTCGTCGATGTACCCGTTTTCGCTCAGTGTGTAACACAAAAGAATATAGTGCAAGTGATAGAAATCACGATTGTAAGTATTAATTTCATTAATGAATGACATTATAATTGAAATTTCCATTGGAATACAATTTCCAGTGGAAATTTCATTCGTTACGCATTTTACTTATTAGCTGCAACATATCTACTAGAAGTGATTTTACATTCTTTATTAGATGGGTTAAATTATTTCTTTCCAAAATATAAAAAATTTTCAACCTGCATTATTCGTTCATGAATCACCATTAATCAACAATTACCAATCACCATTAGTCGGTTTTCATAAGGAATACACTTTTATTTTTGAGTCATTAACTATCATGTGCAAATTATTTAAAGAAATCGAAGTCAAGATTTTCAAGCAGGGTAAAGACCACAGCAAATAATTAATTAATTAAATAAGCGAAAAATATTTCGATGATTCATTAATTCGCGAACAGTGGTCATTAAAAAAGAATATCTTAGGATTTTTGTTATTTTAACTCTTGATATTTTGTTATTATAAAAGTTTTCAAATATTGTGTAAGAATTGTTCAGGGAAAAAACGTCATTTTGTATAAATAAAATGTGATTTTATTTAGGAAATATTATGATTTTTCCGCATGCTTTTTTTGGTTGTAGTGTCCTTGTTCTATTGAATTATAATTTTTATAAATTTTTGTTGGAAAGAAATTTGCTGAGTGGTATGATTAAGATCCATAAAACTTGTGTAACCACGCATTTCTGTCCAAAGACGAAAACTTCATTTTAAATTACTTTATTTCTTTTGTGTGACTTATTTGTTTTGGTTCATTAATTTGCGAATAGTGGATAATCTTGCTTTCTTCAATTTGTAACCTTTTAACGGTTACTTTATTTATTAAGAATGTTTAGTATTTAATTAAGAATAATTTTGTTATAAATCATTTGCATTTATTTAATAATTTTTTAATATTATTTTTACCGTGTGTTTAATTTTTGCTACATTTTTGTTATTTATTATTAGCTTTTATATATGGTCTTTTGTGTGCTTATATAGAATGTGTGGGTGTGTGAGTGAGAAAGGTCAGTAGCGTTATGTAATTTTATGTTTGTGTTGGGGATACAGATTTTTCTGTCTGCTATTTCCCACTTTAAAGAACGATTTATATATAAAAAAATTTAGTAATTTTTGGTGGGAGGGAGTTCGGATATTTGAAGACATTTCTTGCGTGCACGCCTACAATGTAGCTTAATAGGTATGAATCTAAAATTTGCTACAGTTTTTTCTTTTATGGAAATGTAAACATCATTGAAAAGTATGTTAATGACGTAGCTAACCAGATAGTGCATCCTGTTTGCATAAACTGCATAAATAATTAGAACAAATTGAAATCGAATATGTCGAAAATGTGTGTATTGAATACTAATCCAAAGTTTAAGAGAGGGAGAACGGAGTCTCTCTACCACGTTTATTGCAATATGTACGCGCCAATTATATACATGCAACTAATTTACTATTTACATTATATATACAATTATATAAGGGCCTCCAAACATTCTATACATTCCTTATCCCGCTTTTGCGGTCACTTGGACAAATTACTGTCCCATGATACCTTGCGCTCTCATACTTTAGAAGAGACACGGCGTCTCCTTTATTTCCGCGGTATTGAAATAAATTATTCCCAACAAGGTGAACTCTTTAATTTGATTAATTGAATTAAATATTTCACTCAATCACGTACACGATAAATGTGTGAACGCGATTGATTAATAACATGAAAAACATGATTTGATAATTACATTTATAAAAAATTGTGTTTGAAATGTATTTGAATTTGATGAATACTTTTTAGTAAACGTGTTACTTTTTATGTAGTCTATAGAAATGGAAAAAACTACCAAAGAGAGAGAAACAGAATTGCAAGGCACATTAATGAAAGTTGTTCAAAACTTGGCGGAGTACATGAGAAAAACTAAGCTGAATGGCAACTTTCTGGAATCCGTTATTGAAGTAATGACAGAAACATATGCAGTTGGACCGAAGAGTAGTGGTAAGAATTCAATAATTTTCATCGATATTGTGTGGTGGACATGTTCATTGTGGTTTAGAAAATTTTTGATGCAAATTGCATCATGAGTCAATAAAACTCTTTTTTTTCTTTCTTGCCTTTATAAACTTCAATTAATCAATTTTCATATTCAGGGCTTTTTAATAGGCTAACTTTGTGATATTGGGTTATTCGGGATTTTTCCATTAATAACCTCAGGAACTTTTTGGTAATTTGAATTGCATAAAATTTTAACTCCTTTCTCACCAAAATGAAACATTATTAGGTAAATAGTATGATTATAAGAAGTCTAATGAATCGGAATTGGGGCTAGTGACTTATATAAGCGAAATAGAATTGAAAGGAAAGAGGAGGGAGTTAGAGGATAACGATAAGCTGATAGATATTTGTAAATTGGATTGAATCAACGTAATTAATTGTTTGGAATGAAGTTAGTTAGAAGCGACTCCTTGTTAGAGTAACAGGTGCTGATCCCGTTATAAACAAGAAGTATCCGAATCGGAACGAGAGAGAAGTTGAGATTTATTAGAATATAAACTAGAACTAACTGAGTTAAGAAGGATTCGAGTGAGAGAGAGACCTTCCGTGTTCTGTGTTGACATATAATAAACTGTGTTATCTTTTTCTGGCGTCTCTTCTATTGGGTGTTATTAATTTATTGATTATTTAATTAGAATTTAAGATGTCCAGAATTAAAACAATGAATGAGGGCCATTACAAATTCATTTGTCAGTCTCCTTCTTTTACTGGCTTTTATATTATTTGACGTTGAAAATAAGGTCTCATAAAATGTGCAAAGGAAAAATTTGTCAATAAAACAATCATTATATATTTCAGTGACTGGCAGTAGGTTTGAAGCACTCCAAATGTCCAATTCGTAGTGGTATTCGTCTTCATTCTGCAAACGATTTCTTTCCTTAAACTTCGACCTCAAGTCGACAAACGCTTGAGCTTCTGAAAACCTAGATGTTGTCTTCAAATTCTGTAGTTGCTTCTCCAAATTATAAATTTGCATTCATTGGAATCCATTATATACCAAAATACTGTAGACTACAGCATCTGGCTGCTTAATTATTTTAGTTGTTCGTTCCGGACTTGTTGCGTGTTCTGTGTATTTTTAAAAAAATACATTACTTCTTTAACTTTTAATTACTTAACACCATTTTGTGACGTAATATTATTTCTCGTCTCTTCTGTCTTCTAGAATATCACCCTAATCATAAATCTAAATTTCAGTTTTAGTTCAAGCACCGATAGAGTGAATAAAATAGTTATTTAATTCTCTAAAAAAATGAAATGCTCTCAACCAGTTCCAGTTATTTGCCGCGAGTTCTAACAACTTGTTTGATATATCAAATAATACACTTACTGGAATACGATGTGATTTAATTCTCCAAGTAATCAATCAATCAAACAACATCGAGTCCCGGTCTTAACAAAACAGATATACACGCAAGAAACTTCCACGACGTCACACGAACACTCTTTCTATTACCATCATCTCAACAACTTATACAAATAGTGAAATGGATGGCTTGAGAGTTCGGAAGTAAGAAAAAAAAAAAAAAAAAAAGAGAGAGACAGTAGTTATAAAAATGTAAAATGTGCTGTCTATTTAAATAAAAACAAAAATAAAGCTGCATTAAAGTATTTCTTAGAATCAAGAACAAAAATAAAGCTAACTAGGTTTAAGGGGACTTAGTACCTTACGAAATCAAAAGTAGAACATTTTGACAAACTTTTTTCGATTCTTCATAAAACAACAATTTTTGCTCCTTTCAGTATGAAACTTTGCCAGTTTGTGTAATAAAGTGCATAGTTTAAAATATTGCGTCAAGTTTTGCTATTAAATTAATATATTTTCTTATACAACATGAAATATGCGTACAAAAATTTGAAAAATAAATTAGCTTACGTTACCCACAAGATAACATTGAAAGATGTACAGTAGAACCATAATTCTTATACCAAATTAAAGCTAAATAATGACCTAATTCTGTAAATTTCAAATTTTAAATTTATCTTACATTAAAAAAATTGAAAAATTAAAAAACGTTATCAAATTTGTATTTAATAACTTTTTTTCATGCATCATGCTATAAAATAAAATCTAATCACCCCATTAACAAAATTGAGGTTCACAGAATAAAGATTTACAAGTACAACACTCATGTAAAATCTTAAGGCTCTGCATGCAAAAGATTTTTTTTAATTCTGTGGGAAAGTGTGAAAATAGCAAACTGAGAAAAAGAGGTTTGTTTACATTGCATTACATAGAACAAGCCACTTTAGACATTTACATTTTTTGTTGCACAGGGCGTAATAATTGTCGGATTTTGACGCGGTTTGCTTTAAAATGCTCCTAACATTCAGTACTATTTTTTAAAATCAAATTTGAAAAATCGAATTTTTGAAGGTGCAAAGGTACTAAGTCCCCTTAAGCAACCTGTAGAGGCAAGAAATAACTATTTTTCAACCGAATATGAAGGTTAAAGGAAGAATAGTGAAGAAATGATGTAATTTACCATTTCATTTTTACTGTATTAATTAAATTTAGATTAGTTGACCGTTTTTTCGCTATTTACAATAAATACATTGAAAGATGATTACCAGTTTCTTAAAGCTTAACATTATTAAGAAAGAAGTTTTCCCCCTTATGATTTCTGTCTTCATAAAACTATTCATAAAGTCTTACAACAAGAGAGAGAGCGAGAGCATTTGGAATATTCTTATTATATCTATTCATTTTTTTTTTTTTTTTCTTTTTCAGCAGCGGATCAGCAGAAATACTTGGTGCCTTTTGTTGTATCATTATCTATTGCAATGATTGTTGCCATAGCAGCCTTAACTATTTTGTTCAAAGAAAGATGCCACCAACTTAAGACGTTTTGTATATTTCCGCATTCCGATGAAAATGAAGAGGATGAGCATCCTTCATCAGTTAACAATCAAAATGCTGATAACTGGAAAAGATACTTAAACAAGCTGCATACATCTACTAATTCTGAAGCACTAAACGAGAACATGTCTGAAACAGACTCTACTTTCCATCATGTTCCGGGTAAAATGTATAAAACTCTTCCAACCGAAACTAAGAAAAACAGAAATATTCCACTACCTTTTAAAAATAATTTACATAAAAGTGACTTATCTATTATTCAAGGAAAAGAATGCTATCCAGAGAATGAATTAATCGTTTAGTGAGAAACTGAATATTTTAGAAGTGTTTCATGCAAAGGTGCAGTCGTATAATATGAAACTTTATATTTCCGAAGTTTCGTCCAAGATATTTATTGAACACAGCTGTGCCATTAATAACTTCGAAATACAAATTGTGGACACTGATAAAAAAAGAAGGAAAACCAGATTGCATTGTCCCGATGGATCATGAAAGATTGAGGAAATAATTATGCAGTATACTTCCATCTCTTCTATTTAGAAGAATGGAGAATTTCAGAAAAGCGGTATTATTTCCAGTCATAAAATTATCTGTGATAAAATTATTGCATCATCTGTGGTAAGGAGGACACTATGAACCATTTTATGTAGATTATATTAAAAAAAAAGAGAGAGAGAAACTTTTGGTCTTTGGTTACAAAAACTATTTTTTATCAGCAAATCTTTATCTACGACATTACATTTAAAGTAGTGTCTAGAAAAGGATTAATTAAGGCCAAAGAGTTCACTTTTCATTGAAAGTCGTGCATACTAATTGAAATATTCCATAATTTGGACTTTCATGGCAATCTTGCGATAATATTGAGTGTAAATGTGTGTAAGTAATTTATAAGTATCATCAAGAGAAATTGTCATATTTTAAGCATAAATGAAGTATCCATAAGATCACGAATTCGCACTAATTTTTAATTCTAAATTACATGAATGGAAAGAGCTATGCATCAGTTAACTTACTGAAAGGGAGCATTTACTTTATATTTGTTATTTATTTTTTTTTTTTAGTTTTACTTCACAAAATTTGTATATTTTATCGCGATTACTAGTTATGTATTCCGGCGTAGCTATTGCCATGAAATTATACAAAAAAAAAAATTAATACTAGCAACAAACACGTTTACAAAATTTTGTTCCAAACTTCATTTTGTTGTGATTTCTTAAAATTCAATAAAAAAAAATAATAAAATAAATTTTTTTTAACTTTATAGACATGCGAAGAGTGGTATCTCTAGTATATTTTGTTTTAACTAGAGACATCCTTTTTTTATAAATTGAATGTAAGAAAACAGATAAAAGTCGCTGTAATAATGAATATTTAGCAAGAAAGGGTTTTTCAGCTGAAAAATGGCTTCGTAGTCATTTCCAATTTACCAGGTTTACGAAATGCGATTTCGGTAAAACAACTCTTGTTAATGCTGGTAGAAGCGAATTCTAAAATTACCGATGCTGTATAAGATACATTACATGTAACTATTCTAAAATTCCACTATCATATTTTACTGAATGCTTCTGTGAAAAGGCATTGGATGATTTCCAATTACTGAAACGGAACGGTACAAATTTAGAATCGCACTTTTGATAATGATTAAAATAACTTTCTTATCAATGAAAATAAAGGCAAATATTTTATATAGAGAAAACAAATCGATAATATTTTCAATGCATTATTTTTATATAGTTTTTTGATAAAAAAAATATCTTACGTTCTTTTTTTTAAAAAAAAAGTATACGTTCTGAGTTACTTACGTACAATTTATATTTGTGCCATTCACATTCATTAAATGATTATATATATATATATATATATAAAACTGTATCTGATTATAATGCTATAAAGGCATTTTTTCACCATTTTTTTTTTTTTTTTTAATTTCTCCGTATAAAAGTGTTACAATATCACAAAAATTACTATTTAATGATATTTTTGTTGTGTATGATTTTATTTTAGAATATTTATTTCCTTTACCTGTAGTTCTTTTTAAAGTCACATTCGTGAAATTATTTGCACATAAAACAAAAAAAGACATGTTTATGTGTATCATGTTTCAAACCTTATAACATAATACAGTATATCAATCTGAAGTTGTGTTGAACACAAAAGCTGTAGAGTGTATAGCTAAATGCGATTTCATGCTCGCGTATTTAAATGTATATAGAAATAATTGTGAATAACAATTCTAGTCAGATGCTTTGCAATGTAGATGCCACATCAGTTGTGATGTTTGTTCATCAGTCCTAAAAATATTTTAACTTTTTAAAGTAAGAAATTAGTTAATGAATAAATTAATTGAGTTTTAGAGAACAAAAAATGCCTGGCGCATTAGCAACATACAATAATTGCATTTTTTCTTTTTGAAAAAAAATTTAGTTGTGGTGTTAGTTTTCTTAAAAAATTCGCCATCATGATGAATCTGTGGTGTAAGTGTCCAAGAAATATATACGAAAAATTCTAACTAATCACTTACTGGAAATTCTATTTGAGGAAAGTCTTTATTAAAATTCCCAAAACAGAAGTATAAAATAGCGAATGAGTTCCAGAACGATTTGGAATGTATGCCATTCAGTACTCTTTCGATAATCTGGCAGATATCGGACCAAACCACCGCCGGATAATCGAAAACGCTGGCTTACTTATAGTAACTCATTTAAAGAGCAATGATTGTGTGAAATTTAACACAGGACAGGCAAATAAAGTGTCAAACATACGAAATAACTACAGCAACAAGAAATGTACTATTTTGTATAGATAGTCTATATTATTCAATTGAAGCAGAAGGCGTAAAATGAGGTCTGTAAGATTTACCTGACAGTTTAAAAACACTGGATCATTTTCACGGCAGGACAGGTGAAGTGCCGGATTATAGAAGGAATACTATTTTAATGTTTTTGTGCATCTGCATGAATCATATATATCATTTTTCTGAAAATTATATAATTAAATCTCAATGTATAAGTATTTAGTAATTCGGAAAATAAAATAATCTTATATTTGAATCACAGTTTAATTTTTCAGTAATATCATTAATAAGTTTCAAGAATATAACTAAATTTCAAACTACGAGTATTAAGAAAATATTAAGTGTTAAAATACCCTATGGTACTTTTTTACAAGAGAGAATCTATTAATCCTATGTAACACATTCCTAATGTATATTAAGTAATTGCATTTCGTTATTAATAACTCAAAGAAATAAATAATTCAAGAGGAAGCCTGTATTATTTTTTATACTTTCTTTTTTACCACTTTTGGCTGTTCATTTTTGTTATAGCTTTATAGTATTCCAAAATGATATCTATCATTCTGTTAGTATTCATTTAAAATTGTTTGTTGACATAAATTTGTGTGAGTAAATTCATTCAAAATAAGTCAACAATTCTTAAATAAAATTAAAAAACAGTGAACTGGAACAAATTTTCGGTATAAAAGAAACTAGGCACTGTTCTTCATATTGTAACTTTAATGTTGTCTATAAAATTAGGAACTGCTTAAAAATGTATGAAAAAAAATATTCGTGAAGAGTTACTTTGTAGGTTTAATTGACTTGGGAAAATAATCATAGGTTTTCGTAATCTTGCAATTCTATTTATATATGTATTTTTAATTTACTATTTGGATATAAATTCTGTATTGTTCGAGTATTTTACACGTTCTGTATTTTCTGTATCTTTGTGTTGCACTTTTTTTTGTTAATAAATATTTTATTAATTACAATTTTGTATTTTTTTAAGAGTATTACACTTTCAAAAAAGGATATTTACTGGATAAACTACGTTTGAAGCGCACGCCGTGACATCTTCGTGATTATATCTTTAAGAAGAGAATCTCATACTAATCAACACTCAGAATGTTTAACTCACAACGTTTCTTTTTAAGGTTGAAGACCAATATTTGTAGTTGTTACTTTCTTTCTAATTATAATAGAAAATGCTTTCTTTAAAATACGTGTTTATAATACTCTCTAATAATTTGTTGGAGATGGTATCCACCAAGCCAAAATAGGGAGAGCATTTAATTTAATCACACGTTTATTAACAGTCTCTACGTGCCAATCACACATAAACAAATAATTATACTATTTACAAACTATACAAGGCTTCCACCTAGCCCATATTTCAATTTAACCCGCTTTTGCGTCAGGAGAAATAACCCGTCTTACGCGTTCAAGATCCAAGAGCACTCTGAAAATATTACCCATGAACCCTTGCGCTCTCACTTACACGAGACAAGGCGCCTCCTGGCGGGAGCCGAGTAATTTATTTCCAACATAATTTAATCTAATAATTTAATTTCTTCAGCAAAAGGGACAAATACTCATAAAATGATCATAGTAATACGAAAGCATCTTTCAAAATGCTAGATTAAAGTAAAATAATATGGAACTATGTGCTAGCACACACAAGTATGACACAATTTTTGCTAAATGAGTTAGTTTTAATAATGATTATTGGTTTAAGATTATACAGAATTATTTTTTTACAGTAGGAAAATATCACTCATACAATCTAGCAGAGATTTCCTGTACACTATCACGTCTTTCCTTTGCTTTTTAGTAGCATATAATGAATCTGAACCTCGCTGAATATATTATAAGAAAAATTACCATTATTTTGGTCACGGGTTGTTTCTTGCGTTTGTTTTTCTATGTATTGCCTACGGAGAAAATATTGGTCAACTTTTTTAATAACATTTCACATATTAAGATATTAAATTATGTGCTATTCTCATTTTCAACGTAGTAATATTTAATAATTTATTTTATTCAATTTTTATGTCACAGTTCATATATCATTTTTACTATTTCAGAAATAAGAAAATTTCAATTATTAAAAAATTTATTGAACATTCTATTTTCCATTATAATCTTGCCTTTTTCTATTTATGTAACTATTTATAATATTTACGTATATGCACATAAGCGCTTGATTTTAATGATTATAGCAACTGCTAGTTTAAAATTATGTGTTGTACATTTTCTGTGTAATCTAACGAAGCACTCAATTGAAAAAGAATGCAATGGTTGGAAAATTGGAAGCTAAATGTTATTGGCTGTTATTTTTTTTATGTTTTGAAGTATAGAAATGTCACACGAATAGTAGAAATAAAATATAAAATTAATCTTTAAGATTTTAACAAAAAAAATTGTTTTCAAATTATGCAGTATATTTTCTGATCATGAAGGAGTATTTCTTCCTCATCACTTGTTAGTGTTTCAAAATTGCGAGGTCCTTCACCAGAAGCCCTCGTGTAGTTTTTAAATGCGAAATTAATAAACAATCAACAAATCAATCCTTTCATACTCAATGTATTAAAACTTAGTGTTAATAGATTTGCATTAATAACACTTTTAAAATTCTTTTTTGATTCTCTTAATACTTATGCATGAAAGATAACTCATTTACATAAAATATCGAAGTTAAATTGTATCATTCTGATGAATACAACCCATTGGATGTGAACTTTCGAAGTGGATATTTTCTTTTAGTAAAAGATTTAAGAATGAATGTGTTTTTGTAATTTCTAATACGAATGAATGAGTTTTAGCGAATCATTTTCCATAGATTTAAAAATGAAACAAAATACAGAAATAAATTGTGCTCCGTTTGTTAGAAATTTTTGTACTGCCAGAAAAAAAATACTTTTATCAAAATATTCGGGGATTTAAATGTCAGATAAATATTTTTTCAATTGTTTGTGTAACTATTCAGTAAAAAAAAACTCTATATAGTTCTAGATACTAAAACTTGGATCATCAGATTTTTTTTTTCCTTCAAAATTTCAAATGGCTAATTTGCATAATGATCATTACATATTTTTATGTTATCTACCATTCTCAAAGAATTTGATCAAAGTGTAGTCAGTCAGTTATTATTTTATGATCGCACGTTCTTTTATGGTGTCATGGAATTACGAGCATTCATTTCTTAATCATTTTCTTATTACAGGACGACACTTTACAAATGTGAAACACGCAAAAAAACACAGAGATTACACATGAATGGACTTTTGTCCCGCTCATCGATGCATCTTACTTTCGGGGGCGGGAAGTCGAACTGCGCATGCGCTGACATAACTAGAGGGAGCCAATGTCTCACACCTCCCCTTTCGAGAGGGTGTCACAAAGGAAAAAAAATTACCCACCCCAAGAAATTTACAAAAACTTCATCTTATAAAAGAAAACATTAATAACGCACAAATTAAAACATAAACAAGAATATAACATTAAGAAATATTGAGTATTTTTCTCAAATGTTCAGGAAAAGACTTCAATATAGTTCAGGTATCTGTCCAATAGATTGCTGGTAGTCGACTCAGTGCATTCAAGTGAATTTTACCACGACGATAGCTGACGCTGACATTGAATATTTCCAAAGCTAGAGATCATTTCTGGCGACGAGCCCTTTGGGGTAAACATTGTTTCAGATATGTCAAGGGGTTGTGATCACTAACTATTTGAATTTGTGATCCGTAAATATAAGTTTAAAATTTTCTCAGAGCAAAGAGGATGGCATAAGCCTTTATTTATGGTAGAATATTTTTCTTGGGACTTCGAAAACGTTTTACTTGCGAAAGCAACAGGCCTTTCATTTCCGTTTTCATCAACTTGAGTAAGACCGGCGCCTACTGCATATGTAGAAGCATCAGTGAAGATGGTAAATGGGGCTTGGAAATTTGGTTCAATGCAATCGGGAGCTTCACAAATAGCTTTCTTAAATTTCCCAAAGGAGTCCTCATGCTTCTTAGTCCAGTTGATGTTACACGGAGTTTTATTTCTTGTAAGTTCTATCAAAGGAAGCGCTATTTCAGCATTTAGGATCGGTAGTATGACAGAAGACCCAGGAGACTTCTTACATCTTTCTTAGTCTTGGGTGGTAAAAGATTCTTGATTGCAAGTTTTTTTTTCAGGGTCAGGTGAATGGTTGCCTGAACCTGCAACATGTCCAAGAAGTTTCACTTGAGGTTCACCAAAACTGCACTTTTGAAGTTTGATGGTAAAATTAGCTCCATTTAAGCTATATAAAACACCTTCAAGATGTCTCAAATGATCGTTCCAGCTACTTGAAAATATTTTTTCTATGTCGTCAATGTACGCATCGGCATACGCTCTATGATGGGTTAAAATTTGATTAATGGTACGTAGGAATGTAGCGGCTGTATTCTTTAGACCAAAAGGCATAACTCTGAAAGAGTATTGTCCTCTATGAGTGACGAATGAAGTATAAACTGTTTTGATTCAGAACTCATTCTGATTTGCTAGTATTCCTTCAAAAGACTGAGCAAAGTTATGAATTTGGAGCTTGCTACTCGATAAATCAATCGCACACATAATCTTATTATAACGTCTTTCTTTGAAACACATACTACTGAGTGACCATATTCACTTTCAGAGGGTTCAATTAAATCTAAAAGTTAAGAGATTATTTATTTGTCTGTCTACTTCTTCTTTTAAAATATCGGGGATCCGATAGAGTCGTTGCATTTTAGGTTTACTGTTTGCTATCAATTTGATTGAATGTTCTCCAATTCTAGCTATTTTGGGGGTTTCAGACAATATTGCTTGATTCTTAATTAATAAATCGGTATTAGTTTGTTTTTGATCAGAATTCAGATGGGAAGAATTTAAGTGTTCCTTAATATAAGTGTTGTTGGTTGAAGTAAGTTTTGTTACAGGTGTGTTTTCGATATCGCCAAAGTCAATATCGGTTTCATAAATGACTTCGATGCTGTTAGTTTGAATATTAAATTTTCTAATTTTGTTTGTATGGATGTGTTTTGCACTATTACCAAGCATTTGAACTAAGTAACTGTGTGCATTTCGCCTTTCTATGATGGTATAAGAAGATGTCCGTCTCACGTATGTTTTATGTGTACTATCAGGTGCAAGAACAGTAATTTTATTTTAATAACTTAACTCTTATAATCTTATCTTACAATAAGTTTAGGAAAAAAATTAATCTCTTAAAAAATATTTTCATCGTAAATAATTCATTCTTTCCTACTTTCCTCTCCCTTTTCTTTTATTTATGTTTTTTTTTAATTCATATGTGCATTAAGCACAATTTTAATATGCTTGTTTTAATATCAAAAAAATTCAAGACTTTAATATGATACTGAGTAAAGAATCCACCGAACTGGCAGTACCACTATATAATTGTTGTTGTTGACTCAAAATTATATTGCAATATAAACTGATTACTGTGATGTCATTAATGATTTTGCAATTATCAAAGCTCGAAGAAAACCTTTATTGTACTAGTGACTTAACAAAGAATAAGGATGTCTAAAAGTAAAAGATAGTAAAGCGATAAGCGACGGAAAAAATCTAATTAACAAGTTGAAAACATTTCATTTAATAATGTATACTCTATACTGTAATTGCAAATGATTTCATTAATTTATTGTAAACTGCTGTTTGTAGAAAATGCAACACCATGAAGGAATCATCAGAATCAAATGAAATTCGCAGCAAATGTCAATTATAGGATATTATGCAAATTAATAAAGTTTCAGAGCCATCGCGCGTGCGCGGCGCGCGCAGCGCCCTCTGAATTGATGCTGAAAGCGTATAAATAAAGTGCTGTAGCGGGACGTTGAAAAAAGTCTATGATTATTTGTTAGTGGCAAACGTTTAGTGAGACCTGAGTATGCCTCCACGACGGAAGAATAAGAAATTCAAGCAACTTACGGAGTTTGAACGAGGGAGGATAATCGGCCTTCGAGAAGGAGGATTTTCCTATCGCGCAATAGCAGCTCGTATGCAGCGGAACAGTTCCACAGTGATGCGAGTTTGGAAGCAGTGGACCGACGAGCACCGAACAACTCGAAAAACAGGCACTGGACGACAGAAGGTGACGTCAGAGCGCGATGATCGACACCTGCTCCGCATGGCGGTGAATGATCGCACAGCTTCCTCCAGGCAGCTGGCAGCACGTTGGTCTACTGCTACAGGTGTACAATTGTCGGCTTCGTCAATTCGTCGTCGTCTGCTGCGCCGTGGATTGCGTGCAAGGGTGCCTTTATACAGGATTCCCCTCACGGCGAATCATCGACGGCTGCGTCGGCAGTGGGCTCTTGAGCACAGAGACAGGCGAGCTGATTGGCACCAAGTTGTCTTTTCAGATGAATCACGCTTCAATTTGTGGACCCATGATGGCCGTGTTCGTGTTAGACGTTATGCCGGTCAACGCTGCCTTCCTGAGTGTATTATTGAACGACATAGTGGTCGAACACCCGGAGTTATGGTCTGGGGTGCGATTTCGTACCATGGACGATCCAATTTGATACGAATTGAGGGTAATCTCAATAGCAACAGGTACGTCCGTGAAGTGCTACAGCCCGAAGTCGTTCCTTTCCTTCAAGGCATCCCTGGAGCTATCTTTCAGCAGGATAATGCACGCCCACATGTTGCGCGGACTGTGCGAGACTTCTGTTCAGCACAACGCATGCAACTTCTTCCTTGGCCTGCTTATTCACCGGATATGTCGCCTATTGAGCACGTGTGGGATATGGTTGGTCGGCGTCTCGCTCGTGATCCGCGTCCTGCAGTTTCCAAAGACGAACTTTGGTTGCGCATACAAGCGATATGGAATTCTCTTCCTCAAGCAGATATTCAACATCTGTTTGACTCCATGCCACGTCGTATAGCAGCACTTATTGCAGCGCATGGTGGCTGCACCAAATACTGATTTCGGACGCTTAATTTGTTTCTTTTGTTTTGAAAATTTCATCATTTATTTGTATCAGTACAAGTCGTTTCTGCATTAAATTTCATTTGATTCTGATGATTCTTTCATGGTGTTGCATTTTCTACAAACAGCAGTATACAAATTTAGAATGGTGGGGGAGCGGTCCGTGATGCCGTAAGGTATGAAACGAACAAGAGTGGCCAAACCATGCCACTATCCTTTCCTTACGGCTGCCGGTTGCCAGTCCGGGACTCGGAGAGTTCATAGGAGGTGGATAATGGAAAGACTCTCCAAAGAGCAAAAACAAATAAAAGAGGGGAACAAAGAGAGTTAAGGGAAAATCCCTCCAGAACCAAAACTGGCAAGGTAAGAATTGATTTACGGGGGAAGGGGGGGCGTAACAATTGGAAGTGCCTAGGGAAGTGCCCGGGGAAATTAAAAATGGCCCTGGGTCTAGTCGAAGACTAAATCATAAGGAGTAAGTCACAACAGCATAATTTATTATAAAATAATTCAATTTTATTTTCGCTATTTATTTTCAGAGAGAGGGAATACAATTTATTTTTATATACTTTAGACACAGTATACGAGAATCAAATAAATTGTCATATCATTACAAATTTTTTATTTTATACTTCGGATTTAAAAAAGTCCTGGTAATTTATCACTGTACTGATATTGTTTGAAAATTTTTCCGAATAACCGGTTATAAATATAAAAAAAAATTGGTATGTTTGTAATCCATACTACGATAGAGAGCTACAAAGTTCATATTTATCTGTCAAATACATTTAAGAACAATGAAAATAACGCACCAAGAAGGGAGCTTAGGATTGAAACGAAATTTAATACATATCATGATACAGATTAGATTCACTTGATACCGAAACCAAGACAATTAAATAAATATAGTATGAATAATTATACAAATGCAGTGCAACTTCAATAACGCGTCGGACCACCTCTTGCTGCAATATATGCCGCAACACGGTTCTGTATTGAGTTGATTAGACATCAGATGTGCTCCTGAGGAAGATGGCTGCACGAATCTTGAACAGCCACCACCAAATCATATACAGAATGACACGACGACAACTGGTCCCAAAAATGCTCTATAGGGGACAAATCAGGAGAGTGAGATATCCATGAATGAGTCTGAACATGACGTAGAAAGTCTTGAGCTATCCGAGCTGAATGCGGGCGAGCATTATCTTATTGAAAAATTGCCCCTGGGAGAACATTTAGGAAATAGCTCACGTGGGTCAAGGAATATCATCAACATAACGCTGGCCCGTAGTTCTTCATACCACAATTAAAGTGGATACCACGATTAAAGTCTGGATCGGCTATTACAGGCTATAGCTCCAGACCATTATGCCTGCTGTACTAGTAATGTGTCGCGCGACAGCATAGTTAGAACTGCACCGTTCCTCCACACCTGCACACGGTTATCATCTGTCCCCAAACTGAACCAGGGTTCCTCACTTGATACCAAGTTTTGTCAATCTGTTGCAATCCACGTCGCTCTGGCTTGCACTGCGGGATTTACTGCAGGATCCACACCATCCTTCAATCTCTCGCATCATCATCATCCTATCCACTCCAGACCGAGTTCTCCACATGTGGGTTCCTCAAATGTCCTCTTCTCCCAAATATGTTCTGACAGTACGCTCCGAACGATCGATTTGGCAAGCAACACGGAAAGTCGACCAGCCTGAAGTTTTCATGCTGATCCTCAGGCTCTTTTCCCACTGGCTTAACTGAGCGAAATGTCTTCTCGCATGTCCACCTGGCATTCTTCGCTTACTAAAGTCCTTCTGAAGTTGGAATGTGATGGTTACGTTTAGGAATCTTCCACTGTGTGCCAGTTTATACAAGACCCACTTCCTGATTACATGGCTATAGCCAGGTATGTGGTCGTGTGCATTGGCACCAACCTCAGACCATTTTCATATGGGACATCATTCAAGTACTTAGAAAAATTTCGAGATTGTAGATCGCTTCCTTCTTAGTGCGTTATTTTCAATGTTCTTCATCGTATATTTTGAGCATCCATTAGAAGGAGGATTATGATAATGTGAATGCCATAAATCTACGTGTACAATATATTCGTTTATGATATTCACAAAACATAAGCCCTTAACATTCGCTTGTAAATACAAAAATGATGAAGCTTTTCGGAGACAGCTTCAGTGCAGTTCAGAATTTTCCCTGAATATTCAATATGTTAAAGGAAAGGATAAAGGAGTTGTTTATGTGTTATGGTGAATTAAAAAAAAGTAACAGTTATAGAATGCAGATTTATATCACTCATAAATTAATCAGCCAATTACTTGATTCAACTTATCGAAATTTTCCATGTAACTGTCAACACAGTATATTACGATTATGCAGTTTAAATTTTTGTTTTGTGTAATTATTTTGGAAGTAAATAATAATTTATTATAAGCCTGACATGGTGCCCCAAAAGACTATTTCTCTTACCATGTATTGCCGTAAAGAAAAATTAACATTACACCCACTCGTTTGGGGTCTATTTACTATTTCATTTGAAGCACAACTTCACAAATATTATGTTTACATTACAGCTCTTGTATTCAGGTAAATTTCATCTTATGCATGAGATGAAATCTTAATATATATATATATATATATATATATATTCGTTGTTAGAATATGGTTCCAATTTAAGGAATTTGATAATTTATAGAATTTATGTCAGGAGTGTCCAATCCGTGGCCCAAAGCACGCATAAAAGTAGTATAAAAAGGGTATGTGGAACTAAAGAGATAAAATCCAATTGTAAGAAAATATTTCTCCATAAAATTAATTCAAGAGCTCTTGTGCCAAATTGCCAATGTTGAGTCAAGTCTATAATCGGTTTATCTAATCAATCAATTGCTAGGAAAATTGATTAGCTTGGAAAATCTATCGCAAAGTATTTGAAAAGTAAAACCTGTAGTATTAAATTTTATTTTTTTGAAAACTGATGAAAGTACTGGTACGACTGAATTTACCATTTTTATTTGATGCCTTAGTTACGATTTTAATACTACAGAAGACATACAATTAAAGGTATAACAACATCAGGAAATATATATGTAGCTGTGAAAAAATGTTAACGCGATTATCTTATTCTCTTGTCAATATATCTGTTGTAATTACGGATGGCGTTCCAGGACTGATAGGTGAAAAAATGGGATTATAAAATTAATAGAAGGCAGTAACCATTGCTATCGGAAACTCTCGTTTTATGAAGCACCATTACATAACATACTCAGAAAATTTATGTGGAAAAGTTTTAAAACTGGACTATAATACGCAAATTGTCCTCAAGACTTTGAATTTTATAATGGCCTTTTACATCATCTTCAATGAATCATCTTCAATTCCAGGAATTTCTTATATTATTCGATGACGAATATAGTTATATCATATGCTTTATAGAAGTGAGGTGTCTCTGTCGATGCCAAATGTTAAAAAAAGATTTTATGGCGTTCTGAATGAAATTAAATCGCTTATGATATTGAAAGCAAAACGTGTTCCTTGATGCCTACTGACTTGCAGATTTGTCATCTCTAATAGATTCGACTGCTCATTTAAATGACTTAAACATGCGCCTTCAAGGTAAAAACTAATTTATCTATTCAAGGTTTCAAGCCATAAACACGTTCTAAATGAAATTGAAATTATGTCAGTATAGATCAAACATTAAAAAAGTACATCATGTGACATTTATTACAAAATTGTTACTATTGTATAGATATTTAGACGAATATTTTGGCTCCCTTCTCTTTATTCGAAAACCGAAAATTAGAACCTTTTTGAGTTTTAATAAATAACTGTTTCAAAGTTAAAAGATGTCGCATCAATATAATAAAGAATCTTAAATCAATTTTTTTCATTAAAAAAATACGATATTATTTTGCGCATAGGTTGAAATTGGAGTTGAGTGTGCATGAAGACTTGTTAATCAATGCAGATGATAAATCGAATGCGATGCATCAATATTTATACTGCTATAATTTACTGCTATTATACTGCTATAATTTACATCCAAAGTTCTCCGTAAAAGTTATAAAGAAATATTTTAATAAAATACTTTTTTTCTTAAGTTG
>BMAW01050582.1:0-20314 GCA_019974015.1 Nephila pilipes
CTAATCACAGGATTTAAGGAAAGTTATGCATGTGTAGGAATTTCAATTTTAAAATCATTAAGTTGGAAGGAAAATTATTATACTTTGAAAACTGTAGATAGTAATATACGGAGTTTATAATAGTATCAATAATTCAATTTATATTCAGGAGTTTTTTTTTTTTTTAATTAACGCTTTCTTTCTCCTTCTACTGCTCTTTAAAGTACAAGGTCGATTGATTTTCAATACCCAACATATCTCATTCACAAAACAGGTGCGCTAACGCTTGTTGTGCCATCTAACGGTATTAATATTTAACCCAGTGGTCTAAGAGATGATGAATATCTAAAGGGAAGAAACTTTGTGATTGTCTGGGGAACTATTTTTCAATGACAACACTGAACTGCATTATTGTCTGAGAACTGTCATCCTTTTAGGGTTCTCTTGAGTGGACCAAAGACATTGCAGTCCCGGGATGAGAAATTAGAGTTATACGGGGATGTTCGAAGGTTTTCCTTCGAAATCGAACTGATAAGGTGTTGAACGCCTTAGCCGCATGATAGCGGACGTTGTCAGTAACAGAATAATGTTTTTGGACAACATGCAACGCCGAAGATTCTTGGTTGCTATTTTCAGGTTGTGTGAGGTGGCAGCTGGTTGCATTAACTTTCATGGAAAAGCGTGTGAATTGTTCTTTTGCTGATAGGCAGTGTTACTTGTATCTTATGTGTAGTGTTTCGCCGGTTCTGCTACAGAACATTGTCTACTTCCGTTGCAGTTTCTTGAGAAATGACCACGTGAACTTGAGCTGGTCGAGGTCTGCGTCCTTACTGGTTCATCTTTTACAAATTTCACTGCACCATCGGAACACTGAAGTATGTGACAGATACTTTGTACAATACACATTTTGCACCCCGACGATGAATTTCAACTGGATTTTAATTTTTCGCATTTAAGAATTGCACAGCTGAAAGTTGACTACATTTGGAGACATCCATAATCCAATCGATAGTGACTGCCATGCTTCCACGTTGTCATCGCCTACTTTCCGAAACTTCCTACTTTTTTACTCCTACCCTCTCTCTTGGCTCATATACACCTCAGCCTCTCTCCTGAGCGACAGTCCCGTTTTCATTTAGGTGATCTTTATGTAAAAAAATTAAACTAATTGTTTGATTGCGTTTGTGTAAAATTTTCTGTTTTTTGAAACATCCAGTGTTATTTTCATTTCAGTGAATTAGACCCAAACAGTGGTCGACACAAAATTTTCCTTCGGTGGGGAAAAAGGTTTCCAGAATTTTATTCGTTGGATATTCGATTTTTAAATAATACTATCAAGAACAGTTTAATGATTGTTTTGTGGAATGTCCGTATCTTATTGGATCCCCCTGCCCACACCCCGCTAATTCATAAATGAAAGTCAAACTGAGAAATCTAGACTATACAGGAAATTAAATGAGTTAAAAGATTATAAATAATAATTTTGATGGTACACGAAGATTGTGTAATGTCTGAAAAAAAATATTGTTCTTTATGTAACAAAGGTTTTAAGGCGAGCATTCGAATAATGAATAATAGATATCATTTAGTAACTTTTGTAAGTAGTTTGGATACCTTAGCAAAACTATGAATAATCTTTGAAATGCAACTACTAAATCCATAAATATTTTCTTCCATTATCCTGTATAGTGACTTTTTTTTTTTGCAGATTTGCAAAAGGGGCTTACGTGTCTCAGCCACCAAGAACTTATCAAACGACAGGTAAGAAACTGTAGATATTGGCGGAGTTTATTGGTAATTTAATTATTACACTTGTTTTTTAAACGGCATTAGCATTTATTAAAAACACAAACTCGAAATTGTTTTATTGGAGTAAATTATTAGAGCAGTTCAATTCCATTGCATCCTCCCATCTTCATACATCACTTGCCACTTTTTAATCCATGTAAATTATTTCTTTTAGTCAATCTTGTAAGATAGTGCCATTCGTTTTTCAACAGATAAAAATAGTACATGATCTAATTTAAAACTGATAAGCAATTTTCATTTGTTTACATGAAGTTAAAAAAAATGAAAGCAGTATTTCTTTTACTTAAAATATATCATGAAATCCTTCAGAAGGAAAATTTCTAAAAAATATTATTATTCAATTTATTCAAAGTATACAAATATTTTCTTGAGATCCTGATGATCATAACTAGACTAAAAAGAGCTATTTCGCAAAGTTCATGTATAAAACACCCGTCTTTCTTTTTTGATCTTTGAAACAGTTTTGAATTAGGATTTATTTTTAATTGCGTATCTAAAAACGTATTTTCAATACTTCGCTTTCCGATGATTATACTTTTTTTTGTCTCTCAGATCATGTTTCTAGGTGGACAATACAGTACGTAAAAGATTTGATTCAACAGGTAGAGAAAGAAAATTCTCTGTATGAAACATTCAGTTGTTACTTTCAATAGTTTAGTTTTTTTTTTTTTTTTGCGTGAGATTAATCTTTTTTATTGCTTCTATATTTGTATTTGACCTCGAAAAATGAGAAATTTGTGATTTTATATTGCGGAACCACTCCATAATTTGATGTTTTTATTTTGCGTTTTTATATATGTATAACCTTCTTAACGTGCTGTTGTTAGGTTCATGATTATTAAACCTGTGGTTTAGTAATCGTTAGTAGCCGCGAATTACAGTATTAATATAATTTGCTTAACATGTCTCGAATTACGTTTCTGGTTGTGGACAGCTGCAAAGTTGCTCCCTCGACTTGAAACTTCTCTGGAACTGTGACGTTGGGCTCCATCGCGACTTTCCTTTAGACAAACTCTGGGTTTTTTTCTTGTTGTGCTTGAGTTCAAGATTTCTTTCAATAAAATGAAACGTAATTCATCTATATCAGATTGAAATCATGAATTATAATGAATAGATTTGATCCGAAACTTATATAAGCCGCGAAGAAATTAATATTGAAATTGAAAATTTGTTAGTTGATGATAATAAACCCAAGTGAGAACATCTGAACCAATTGTTTGTAATCTACGAAGCGATCAGAGGGATCCCAGAAGATATAGATAAAAGATTTAAGATTCGAACCCTCATTTCCTGCCATTGTACTTATTCGAATTCGAATGAATTGGCAAGAAAAAAATTAATTTAGCCATGGAGAGAGTAGGTAGTGATCAGTATTTAAAGTATTCAACCTTGAATAAAAATAAATTAATTTGTTTCGTCTGTCTTCCTCTTCATTGGACTGCGTAATTCATTGACTATATGAGATTTATAATGAAGAGTTATCCTGTCAATAATCAACTGGAGTTGTAGAATTACAGGCCAATCAAAAATCTATATATATATAAGCGAAATACCACTGACTGACTCATCACGATATCTCTAAAACTATACAACCGATTGACTTGAAATTTGGTACAGTTACTCATTTTGCGATATAGACGCTCACTAAGAACGGATTTTTCGGAATTCTAATCCAAAATGCGATTTTTATCCATTAATCTTTTCTTATCCATCGGTTATGTCATTTTTGGCGACTTTATCGCTAAAAATGACATGACCGACGCCAAACGGAATATATTTTTTTATATGTATATTGTGTATTGCTACCAATTAAGTTTAATTGGCGAAATTTGCGCGTGCGAAATGGAAAATACCAAATAATTTAATATTGATGCGCTGATGGAGGATGGATTTATCACCAAATATCTTCCACCGCCAAGTCGAAGCATTTCAATGACCTTGCATTGTGAATTTTAAAAAGCTATACTATGGTAACCCCAGCTGACTTCCGCCTGCTTTGCTCAGCAAACGATAATTTTTTATGGTTGTGGAACCTAGATGTAAGTTTTAAATTTATGAGAAAAGTATTTTATTATTAATAATGATTGATAAATTACATTTGTAAATCTAAACGCAATCTTACGAAGATATTGAAGTTAGCTTTTAGCAAATGAATAATAATTTTTTGGTTTCTAGGAAATAAACGTTTTTGTTTTTTTAAAATGGCTGGATATTTTATCGTTTTCAGAATACAGAATTATTTTTAATGATATGATCTTTTAAGAGCTATTCTGTCTATTCAAATGCAGTTTTAGATATGCTGCTAGCGTAAGAGTTATCCCTTTGTAAAAAGGATAACGCAATACGGGTGACTTTTTACTAAAATTTTTTATTATACTTTATCTTTTTGTAAGTATTTTTTGTTGAATTTTTAAATAATTTGATTTTAAAAAATTAATTATATTTTTTAACTTGAAAAGTATTTCATTGTAATTTAATACAAATTGATTTTTCATATTTACTTTTCCGTTATAGTTTTTAATAATGGATGTTGAATATACACTGGTTATCATAAATTAAGGAAAAATCACAAAAACAGCGATAACTCTTTCAAAAGTAAGCCAAACCGTGCAAAATTTGCATATGTTGTCCACTAAGAGTAGCTGAGTAAAATTGCAATATGCAAATTAGTGACGCTGCACTCGGCTTACGTCAACTGCCTGGAGCATAAAAGTCCAAGTTTGAGAGAAAGCACACAAATTTTACTGTGATTGCGACATTGAAAATCTGAGATAGCCAATTCGTAATAATGACCTCTAGGCATCATTTGCCTGAAGAACTACGATGGAGAGCCATCGGGAGACTAGAGGCAGGGCAGAGTCAATCAGAAGTGGCCAGATGGCTAAATGTGAGTCCATCTGTGGTTCATAGACTTTGGAGGCAATTTCAAACCACAGATTCGGCATCTAGGAGGTTCAGTCAAGGACGGCCAACTGTTACGACCAGTGCCGATGACCGATATTTGACATTAAGTGCACGCAGGAATAGAACCGCTACTCCGACACATCTTAGATCCTCTCTTGCTGCAGCCACCGGAAGGTTGGTGTCAACGTCAACTGTGCGCAGAAGGCTCCACGAAGGTGGTCTGTATGCGAGACGACCAGCCATTTGCGTGCCGCTCACATCACGCCATAGGAGAGACCGTTTGCAGTGGGCCCGACAACATGTCCACTGGACGTCAGATCAATGGAGGCCTGTTCTCTTTACGGATGAGTCCAGGTTTAGTCTAGAAAGTGACAGTAGACGTTATTTGATATGGAGAGAACCTGGGACCCGTTATCATCCATCAAACATCCGTGAAAGAGATGCATACGGAAGAGGCAGTGTCTGTGTTTGGGGAGGCATATCCTTAGGAGGGCGCACAGACCTCCATGTCTTTCCAAGGGGAACCGTGAATGCTCAGGTTTATCGAGACAACATCCTTGATGCTTATGTGCGCCCATATGCCGGGGCGATTGGTGATTGCTTCCTGTTACAGGACGATAATGCAAGACCACACAGAGCTCGCATTGTTGATGATTATCTTCAACAGGAAACAATTACGCGCATGGAGTGGCCAGCTCGATCCCCGGACTTGAATCCTATCGAGCACGTTTGGGATGCTCTAGGGAGGCGTGTATCTGCCATCAATCCGCCCCCTCAGACCCTTGCCGCGCTTGCATCTGCTTTACAAGAGCAATGGCTCTCACTTCCTATTGAACTGATAGACCGCATAATTGAAAGCATCACACATCGCTGTTTGTGCTGTATTGCTTCTAGAGGCAATCATATTCCATATTAAAGGTACTTTTTCTATTGCAAACCGATACTTCCAATTTGTTTATTTTATACATGTGCTAATTTCTATACTACTATTAATGTCTGATAATTTCTTTTTATGTTGTTTAATACCTTACTATGTGTTGTATATTGTGGGTAAGTTTCATAAAATTCCATGTGTAATTTCTTGAGTTATCGCGATTTTTGTGAATTTTCCTTAATTTATGATAACCAGTGTATTTGGATAGATGGAATACCTATTCCTTTCAAAGTTTTTAAAATTCTTGGCGACGGAGCATATTTATTTTCGTCTCTGTCTTTGCTGGTGTTCGATGAATATCGATGGCTTATAAAATGAAAAATATTATCGTTTCTCACACTTTTAACAACTGGTATCGGTTTAAATGCTACACTCAAATGCTATCTGGCTCTCCTTATAATACTAACGATTTATATTTTACCGAAAGGTGTAAACCAAACACGTATGGATCTATTTGCGAAATTATGGCGGTGGTAGAGCTATTTCCCTATCAGTTCGAAGTGTATCAAGGCGTCTGCCTTATAGCTTTTGTTGGTGAAACAATTCAGAGAAAAAAAAAGATTACGTTTTACGGGAAACTATAATAGTGGACATTTTGAGGTATATATTGAAATAGTTGGATTAACAAATAGAAGTAAAGTTAATCTTGGTGATGATAATGTGAAACAAAATGAAGAAAATGTGTCATCTTTAGTGTTTCAGCCTCAAGAAAATGTATCTATGCTACTTTCAAAGACTCAATCAATATTTAACATTAATTTATCAAGTTCAAGTGAATCGATTATTAATGATATAATATCTCTTCAATTAAATAAAGGTAAAAAAAAGAGGAAAAATATTCACAAATTCAATTAGATATGAACAAGTAAGACACGCTGCTGAAAGTATACTCAAAGTCATCTTGAAATACATAGAGAAGCTGCTTCAAAATATACTAAAAGCCATCCTGAAGTACATAGAGCAGCAATACGAAAATACTTTTCTAATACCCCCCCCCCTGTGAATCAGGCAGCAGTAATTAAATGCAATGAAAAAAGATCAAAAGTTAAATTAGTGCCTTGGACTTCTAAAGCTTTGGTTTTAAATATATATAACAGATATTGACTATTCAAATGATAAAATCGCCAGTATCGGAAAACGTTTGCCCTGTTCGAGGTGCCATGCTTTAAAATTGATAGAAGAACCTCCAGGAATGTGCTGCAGCGTGATCAAGTCCAAATTCCTGCTATTAGATCCTACCCTGAACCTTTGAATAGTCTTCTTAACCATAAGGATCAGTTTTCAGAACATTTTCTTTCTATAATTATTTTGAACCACGGTCAAGTGACGAGGACGACAACTGAGCTGGCATCCCCCTCTCCTAACATCCACACCACGGGGTCTTTGGGCCCCGACAGATTTAACGTGCATCAGCCCCGGCTACACGACGGGTCTTTGGCGGCCAAGGATCGAACCCGCGACTGAACGAAAACCTCCGGCCACGATTCCGAAACCTTGCCCACTAGGCTATCTAAAGATTGGTAAGTCAATTATTGTTTTTGCTTATTTAAATTCCCCCAAAATTATTTAAACCCCCCCCTTCAAACTTAAAAATCTTAAAAAAAAAAAAAAAAAAAAAGTTATAAAAGCGACTATTTTTACAGGAAAGTATGAGGGTGAAAATATAGTCATTCCAAGAATACCATTAATTCCATCAGATTATCATTTTGAATTTAAGCGTTTGCAGTTTCCAGTTAGACTTTGCTTTGCGATGACTATCAATAAAGCACAAGGGCAAAGTTTAAAATTAGCTGGTGTAGATTTACAAAGTGTCTGTTTTTCACATGGTCAATTTTACATGGCATGTTCAAGAGTTAGTTCACGTGAAAATCTAATCAACCGTCAACCAGAAAAACGAACGAAGAATGTTGTCTACAGAGATGTTTTGGAAATGTAGGCATATTATTTCATATTTTTCTAATATTTAACTATTTCTAAAATTAGAATAAGATAATAATGAATGTAATAATTAAGATAAATAAATTGATATAATAAAAAATAAAAATGTAGTTGTCACTCTCAAAAATTGCCATGCATTCAAAATAAAGACAACAGAAATGTAATACACAAAAAAAATTGTTTCAACAAGTTTAAAAAATAAAAAATATATATAAAATGTATTTTTATTCTTATGTTGACAATTTTTACATTGTTTTGGCCTACTGGGGACCCGCCATGTAGAATAATGGGAAAACATCGCACTACACAGTACCTCATCAGTGATGCGGAATTCTGTTCAACGACAGATTTACGGACTAAATTACATTTTTATTGATGAACTATTAACACTTAAATATATTTTTGAAAGTCGTGGATAACCATTATTACAGACAATCAATTTCTAAAATTTTTAAATTCAGATTATCATTATTAAATTCGAAAATTTCGATATTTTACGTATAGGTTCCAAAATAATATCGTCTGCCCAGCGAAGCGGGCGGGTATCGAAGCCAGTTTGTCAAAGCCAACAAACGCACTGAATCATGAAGATTCTTGATGTCCAAGCTAATTCCCCCGGAAAATTTCTTTTGCTGTTTAGCATCAGAGCTTCAGCTTTATTTACAAAAATACACATACATATCTATATACATATGCACCCGGATAAAATTATCGGCCCCTTTGAGGATAGTTTAGGTTTTTCCAGGTTTTGAATCGGGAGAATGATTGCATGCTTCCAAGAAGAGGTACTCTTGATTTCTCTATAAATACTTAAATAATTTTGTATGTTGACTGTTAATCTAATTTTTGAGAAAATGGCTGAAATCTGCTCTGCACTTGGAATCGTGTTTTTGGATGATTGTATAGTTCATTTAATTTGATATATGGAACTGGTTTATTGAGGATTGTTAATATTGATGAGTAAAGGAAACAGATAATAAAAGTATCATTAGATGTAAAAATCGACAAAAATATTGGCCTGAAAATTAAGGCTAGTGATAAATCTGTTATTGTTGATGAATATTTAAACTTGATTCATGGTTTCATAAGAAGAAATTTTTCAGATATTACAAAGGCCTGGGCTAGATGTATTATTACATGGTGTCCCCATCTTAGCCTTAATGGAATTTGCTTGCTGTTATATTATTTGTATTTATTTCAGCTGAAAGAAATATCGCAAAGACCTATTTTCGGAAAGAACCCCTTTGAGAATCTCATGTAATAGCAGGTTCATTATACCATGGTGAAATGATCTGTTAGATAATTGAAAAGTTTCTTTGAGTATTATTTTAATTATCTTAAAACAAGTTTCAGTAAGTTTTGTCGTTTTATAAATTAGGCGCTTGTAAAAATGTTGGTTTCCAGGCGGATAAAAATGGCATACCAGATAATTTGGCAAAGCTTTAGTCCGTTTGTCTGTGTATATGTAGTGGTAACCTTGGTGAGTACTATATTTATTGAAGCAGATGTTGAATACAGAACTTTTTCCTTGTCAACACACTTCTACATCTGTTTCATCAATTTTGTGAACACCTTGCCCTTAAGTGACCTCTATTGACAAGTCATTGGTTTAGAAAATGATTCTCACATTATCCCCTGCTTACATCGCATAACGTATATTGGTGTGCGTGCATGCTTCTGACAACACGACAAATTGTCAATATTTTCTTTCTTTTTCACTTTTAAGAATATTTTTCCTGTTATAGGAATAACAGAAATTTTTATTAATGTTTATTTCACGCTAGACTGATGAAAAATAGAAGTTCCTGAAATATTTTCAAGTTTTCCTTCACTTTTTTACTCTCTGAAGAGTAATAAAGTTATTTTTTAGAGAAAAACACAGAAAATATTGAATATGACCTAACTGGAACATTCTAACATATCGCATGATGTCATTAGAAACGCTTAAAAAATTTCGGATCGATTGTACCATTTATTGAAAGAATCAGATTTTATATTAAACACTGAATTTAGTTAGTGGTCAATGGTTCGAAAATTATAGCGGTTTTTAGTCGTTTCGATTTGGTCAGAAAACTGTTTTTGCTGTGCATAACTTTAACGGAGATAATTAACTTTTTTTTATGTGATGCATTTATTCACTCTTGTCTGAAATAAAATCATCACAGCATCTAATCGATATTATAACTATCAAAGCAGCAAACATTTCTTACAATAAAAACATTCTAATTTTTAATGATTTTAACTAATACGTTACGTCATTTACCAATTCTACTTAGAAACATCATTTCATTAAGAAAGTTTTTACAAAAATCGTAATTAATTCATTATCTTGCTGCTTTAAATATAAAATTTTGATTTAAATTCTAGTTTCGAGTCGAACTTCTCAGTTGTTGCATGCTGGTGATTATTCTGTTCATTGAAAAGCTGATAATTAGTTCTATCTGAGCAATATGTGGAAGCAGTGCATTATTTTAACGGAAATGAGAGAATATTTTATTTTATGTGACATACAAGTGAGAAAAATTATTATTTTTAATTAATTTAATTTTTCCATTTAAACTGAAACTAAAATATAATTCAATATTGAATCATTATACTCAAAAATGTTTCATACTATTAAGGATCAGTAAATCCAGAGAAAATTGCTGTTAAAATCCCAAAATATAATTGCCTAAAATGATAAACAGAAACAAATTAAGTTACAGAGCTATTCCAACATTGCCAAAACATTGAAAAAAAGTAGGGGGAGGAGGGAGGGAGAGGAATAAATGAAAGAAAAGAAGATATCTTGCCGATAATAATGCAATAATTGTGAAACCACATCAAACAGAAAATAAATTAAGGATATGAATCATAT
The DNA here is from genome assembly GCA_019974015.1 of Nephila pilipes. Classification (NCBI taxonomy): domain Eukaryota; kingdom Metazoa; phylum Arthropoda; class Arachnida; order Araneae; family Nephilidae; genus Nephila; species Nephila pilipes. The sequence goes on from BMAW01050582.1 coordinate 10,422, forward strand.
TTATACTTCACAACTAGATAAGATAACCAAGGAAATTGGTTTTTCTCTTTCAAATCAAAACATATTTTCCCAGTTTTAGCAAAAAGTCACTTTTGAACATAATGTTTTTTTGTAAGCGAGCAAATGTGCATTCATACCCTCTCCCTAAAGAATACCATAAAACAGGATAAATTTCTGGATGGTTAAATATCCTGGACATTTCCATATTTTTAAAACATGGATTTTAACGATTTTTGGTTTATTCTCGTGTTTTTCATGTGTTAGAAATATCATGTTTTTTTATATTGAGAGAATTTTAACAAACAAAAAAAAAAGTTCCTCATTATTTACGTTTTGAGTTGTTTTCAAGATAGCCGATAATTTTTTTTTGACTACTGATGATAAATAAAGTTGTATAACGAAGTGATAATTTTTCTCGCACAGATGTCCATTCATTTCACTTAAAAAAAAAATCAGAAAACGGCTCGCAACATTCGCAGCATAAATGTCAAAAACAGTTCTCAATCGTACTTGTTGTTTCAAAACGGTAGTTTTGGAAAACATTTCATTTCCACGCGAATTTGATGAACAGGTAGGAAAGGGAGCATTACTCCCAAATTAGTCAGCAGAATATCGTAAAGAATTATGCAGCTGCGTGGAGTCAGAATTACGTAATTTTCTTTACTTTAGATCTATAGCTATGATCTTTTACCCTTGAAATAGAAATAAATAGCATGAAAAAACACCCCTGACTACACAAAAATCACCTACACAAATATATACCGCATTCCATCTGTCAACACAATATTACATCTTTCAAAATAACTTTGATTTCATCATACGGCAGGTGGCTTTCATTGAAAAATTATTTTTCCGTTGAAATGTCGCATTTCTGAATGACGAAAACGCTGAAGCAATGCACAGTATTTAAAATTGGTGTTGTGTGATTAAAGAATATTTCGAGAATTTTTGCTGATTCCTTAATTTAAACAATGGGATTTTAATATGATTAATTAGAGAGAAAATTTGAATTGTTTTAAAACCTTACGAGTATTTTTAATAACACTTTTCCAAACAATAGTTAAAACATGAAGTATTCTCGATACAAAAATGTCCAAATGACGCGCTTGTCTATTGCGCAATTCTAAATTGTAACTCATTTAAATTTCAGCGAAGTTTTTGTAGACGTGAAAAGTTTTTCACTTATAATTAGAGTAAATGAACTACAACATTGCGAAATTAAAATGCGAAGATGACTAAAACAGAATGAAATTCTCATCTTTCCGTTTCTCAAAATGTGACAACTGTCCTTCATTATTGAATGCTACTGACATTTCTCTTGCTTTTAAGTTTGCAGTTAATAATTATTGAACTCCAATTAAAGATTCGTAAGAAAAAAAAATAAAATACTTTATTATTCACCGAAGAATAGAAAAAGTCGCTCTATCTCAAACTCCACTAAACTCGCCAATTCTAAAAAATAATTAAAACGAAGTCTTAACTTACTAAATCACTCGTTCTGATTCCAACAATTTTCAAAAACCGTAACTTCATATATTTGTACTCAGACAAAGAATCACATCAATCCAAAAGATTAATTAAATTCTATTTGTTTATAACTAACAGCTTGCCGTTATCCTCGATCTCCCTTCATTTTCCTTTCATTTCTATTTCATTTACATATCACTGTATCTAATTCAATTCACTGCATCTCTATCTTCATCTAAATTATCTAATCGCGTTTCAATTTGGTTGGTAAGAAATCGTAATTTTATACAATTCTAATTACTATAAGCCCCTGAGATTAGTGATGAGAAAATCGTGAATAGCCCAATGTCCCAAAAAAAGTGATACTCATCCTCTTTACAAGCTTTTATTTAACTTACTGCGTTCATATGTTTGTATGTATGTCTTTTCTGTTCAAAATTTGTACTCGAATTTTAACCCACTTCATATCATCCTATTGAGCTGAAACTTTGCACTTGGCTTTCGAATTTTGCACACACGTAGTTATAATTCCGATGACAATACAGTACTATGGTGTGCTTAATCCCTTAACTGTGACATATATTTCAGAAAAATGGACCAAAAATGGAATTTTTTTTTCACTGTTTAATTTTGTTCTTTATATTATTATAAAAATTAGAAAATGGTTTTTTATTACAAAAATAAAATTTTAAATATACCTATTAATTAAAAATTAATTAATTAATTAAAATTACTATCTAATTAATTAAAAATACATAAACTGTCCTCCACATCGGTGTCTGAATCGGACTTTGCGAGGAAAAAAAAAAACCCTCACTGAAAAGCAACCAAAACTAAACGAGAAAGCGAAACTCTGCCTTTGTTTATCAATCCAAGTGTGTCTTTGTATATCTGACAGCACCCACATTTTCCCTCCCTCGACCGAAGTCGTAATCGGTGAAAAACTAGGACCACTAATGCCATCTATTAAGAGAATAGTGAATTAAGTATCCTAAAGTAGAAACGAACTCAGCTCGGGCTTCACAAAATAGAAACGTTAATTTTTCTCCTGCCCGAAGTCAGTTTGGGCATCACAAATTCTGCACGTAGTAGTTGCCCGAACTGGATTTGGGCGACATTGGCAAGGGGTTAAGTAGCTAAGAACTTAGAGGGAGGCGAGCCTTGCAAATTGTATTCGAATCTAAGTCTTATTCCTATCATCCGATCAAGCTGAAATGTTGCACTTAGCTTTTGAATTTTGCACACACGTATAATTCCGATGACAATACAGTACTATGGTGTGCTTAAGTAGCTAAGAACTTAGGGGAGGCGGGCCTTGCAACTTGTATTCGAATCTAAGTCTTATTCCTACCATCCAATTGAACTGAAATTTTGCATACACGTTGAACTCCAATAAAGATACAGTACTATTGTATGCTCAAGCAGTGACATATTTAAGGGAGGTTTGGGGACCCAAGCTTTAAATAGAATTTTGTATATATATACAAGTAAACATTTTTTTTATCCAAGCTTTTATTTAAAAATGGATTAAAAGGTATAAAAATAATTTCTTAAGATGTAAAATAATATAAAAAACTTTTTGAAGCCTGAGACGTTAATACTTCTTTTGATCTCATACATAAGAAAGTAGGTATGATACTCAATTTATCGGTAATTATATTTAGATATCTTACTCAAGCGCCTCATGCTGTTATAAACTATATAGACATTAAAAAAATATTTTTACCCTTTTTAGTCCTTCGTGAAACAAAAGCTTGATTAAAAACCTTTTTTGTGTGTGCTTATATTTGTTAGCACTAAATAATTTTTTTTTTAAATAGAAGACGGTTTGTTAGGTTGGCTTTTGTTTTCATTTTGTACGATTTTATTCTATACTGTATATTCCGCTTTTCTCAACTCCCGTTCATTCTTCGAATTTAACGCAAATATGAAATAACTTAAATGAACTTAATTTTCTAGCTTTTCGATATAAACTTGTTCGCTGAGCAATCGTGAGCTGAGACACAGATTAGATAAAGGAGAGATTATTTAAATCCAGGGCGGATGTTGGAAATTTTGTTTACATGTCACTGACCTCGATAAGTTGAGTGTAGATATAGTAAACATTTTGTTATAGTTGCAACTTATACCTTAATTCTCATATTATAGGTAAATACTATAAAAAATTCAGTAGAAGCTTACTTATAACATTTCTTTCAAGCTGAAATTTTTAAATACGTTTGAAAATAAAAGGACGCTTGAGTCTGATTCATCATGGGCCTCTGTCAGAACCTTGACTTATTCCAGAAAAATTAACTATGCGATTCCACAACAATTCTGCAAGTTGTTTAGTAGACTAGGAGGAACGAAACTTAGGAATAATTTTAAAGCATGATATATGCTTTAAATTTTATTTTAGAATACTATAGTATTGCGTCGTGTAATTAAATAACTATGCAAATTCATTATAACGCATTTCCATTGGAGTCCGATTCTTAAAAACCCGAGACCATGGATTAAGAATAGAGAATGAATGTAACACACTTTGTTGTTAATTATTTTTTCAAAAAAAAAATATTTTTTTAAATATGAAATCGAAAATAAAGTCAAAACTATATCCACTGTTCCAAAAGTAACCCAAGAAAAGTTTTTTTTTTCATGAAGACTTTTAAATTGGAAAGGTTTGTAGCGTGTTTATGTGATACAGATCATTATGATAATTAATCGTCATTATTTTGTCTTATTTCTTTGCTCTTTCTTCCAATATGATTACTGTCATCGAAGAAATTAACAAAAAATTGAACTCCTTACATACATGAGTAATACTTCAACAATATAGAAACAGGAAGAAAAAAAAAATTCTACATTTCTTTAGTTCCATTCTATTACACAGCATTTGCATGACATTAAATAAGTAGAAGAACCGAGTTTGTTTCGTTTTAGACCAGGGATGAGCAAACTACGGCCCGCCTAATAGCTCTATCCGGCTGGCACAAATTAAAAAAAAAAAATAATGGAAAAAAATATATATATACATGTAGGGTTTGGGGAATGTTGAAGAGGTTGGTGCCTTAAGGGTATGAATAAATAAGGCTGCGTTGCTTATTCACAAAGAACTATTCAATTAGGATATAATTGGACAAATATTTCTACTACAGTATGTTGCCCTTGCGCTCACAATATCTCTTCCAGAATTCTTCAGCTCTCGCCAATCTTTCCGATAATTCCTTTCCAAATTCTTGCGGCTTTCCAAGCCGCTTCTCTATCTCTGACCTTCCTTCCGACCAACATGCTTTCCCCCTAGCGTCTCCTGGACTTCCTTTGTCCGTCCACGCTTGTTTCCCAGCTCTGCCTCCCCGATGTTTCGCGCCGGCATCTTCTTCACAGATAAGGCGCCCTCTAGTAAGTTTTCCGACTTCAGCAAAAATAACTTTCCACCCCCCATATATATGTGTGTGTAATGATTTAACTTTAATAATTTCTCTTAGTAAGAATTTTTTTTCTATTCTATCAACATTCCCCCCTAATTCAAAAGTAAAGAGTTCATTTTTATTTCCTGATCCCATTCCAAATTACCCTTTTATTTATTAGATCACGCTTTCATAAATCTGGTTAAATCCATTTTTCCATGGTCATAACTCTGCCAAAATAATCCCTTCTAGACTCTCTGGGATTTTGTATCTTTTGTTAAAATTCCCTGGAATCCCTAATCCTGTACCACGTGATTTATGACGTCTCTTATAGAAAATCCCTAAAATATAATGGGATACACAGCGAAACAGAACATTTTTTTATCTTCTCGCAAGTGCAGGAGACATTACGGTTAAACCGCCCAAAATTGTAAGAACTTTTTCTTCTTCGGCCCGGCAGGCCGACTTTGCGCAGCGTTTTCATAAATGAGTGGCATATAAAGAACAGTTGAACTTGGATTTGACTCGCATTCTCTATAGTATAATGTTGTTTACATTTTAAAAGTCGGCAGAATGTTCAGTTGTATATAATAATGTCATATATTTTCCACACACACACACACACACACACACACACACACACACACACACACACACACACACACACACACACACACACACATAACTATATTGCTGTACAATGTGTATTTTATAGAACTCTCTCTCTCGTTCGAAAACAGCAAGAGACATCACGCGATCGAATGGAAAACGAATTATTATAGGAGAAGAGGTCTGTTCATTTGATTGACATATGCATCGCGCATTTTTAAGGTTCGCCAAGTGCTTTTGTTTGTGGTACGAGCACCGACAAGTATAACAAGGTTTGCATTTCCGCTTGAAGAATCTCACTGCATTTGAGTTGAACGCAGATTTAAAGATTTCAATGTCATTCAGATACAATTGGATATTGTCACCATGCCTTTCAACGTAAACTGTGAAGCTAGAATTTCAGCTTAAATTAGTCCGATCTTACGATCATCTCGGTTAGTTGTTTCTCAATGATCCAAAGTTAGCGGTTTATACAAATCGCGTTATCGAAAGCAAGTTTCCCGAATTTATTATATCATGTCCAGAAAATTGGTGTAATATTTGATTCATCTTTTTTGTGAATAAATGTTTCTACCATAAATCTTAGGAAGAATTCTATTAGAAATAGACTGCAGATGAGCATTTAGTATCACTTCTCAGAATTAGCACATCACAGTTCAAATTTGAATTTAAGGAATTTTTAAGAATGCAATTGGAGTTTCAATCATAGCATTAATACTTTTATTGCAATATATTTTTTTAAAATTTTAGAATAAATTAATAGGCCCACTAAATTTTTAAAAATTGTTTTTTGGTTTGCTCCCAAATAATTTACCCATCACTATGTTTAGACCACTCCGCCGTATTCAAAAAATGTTTTCTATTTTTTTTTTTTTTGTACCAGTCTATGCAAAATTAATTCCTTTCGGCTTGTTTTTTCAGGTGCACATGCTTCTAACAGGACTCTGGCGGCCATATTGTTTCTGACTGTCTTCGGGATTTTTGCAACGGCCCTCTTCGTTATCCTGTGTTCGAAAATCACAAAAAAGGAGCAGTACGACTCCGTGAAAGGCACGATCTATTAATGCAACGAAGAAAGTCTTTTTCTTGATTTTTGACGATATTGGTAATTCTTCTTTAAAAGGCGCCGGTTTCTTTTAATTTTTGTTACGGTATATTACTCATATTGAGAACTTGAACGGGTGCCATTTATGGTATTCTTATGGTGCATGTTTGTAGTTGTTTGACATTACGTATAGAGCGGTGCAATTTAATGCACTTTTTGAACTTATCTAGCCATTTAAAATAGTAAAATTCATCATGCAAGTGGAAAAGATAAATAACAATAAGATTAAAAAGAACATGTGTAAAATCTTATCAATCATTAAAGTTGGCGCAATATTCCAGAAAAACTTACCCCAATAATTTTTATTCGAAATACATCAATGCAACCATCGTTTGGTGATACTTTTCTGGTATCGCGAACATGGGTTTGCGTGTGTACCCCTAAAATAATTGACTTGATGAATGCGTTATATTTTAATTAGCAATAAGAATGGTGAAATTTACATTACTTAAATGGCTCAAAGTGATAACATTAACTAATTGACCAGCTTATGTTTCTTTTGAAACCTGAAATGATACGTTTGTTATATTTTAACGTATCTCTAGCATTATCGGTTGGATCCTATTTTAGGGGTGCTTGTTGACATGAGGAATTTTTCGGGCGATCAGTCGCCAAGTTGGTTCTTATTGCATATGGTAACCACACAGATTTTTAATGATAACCGTATAAAATCTGTAAAAAAATTGCATTTTGACGTGATTTCTGAAATCATGCCAAGTAGACTCCCTAAAATAGGATTTATACATACATTTTATGACATATATTTTAATATACTTTAAAAGTTATTTTTAATGATGTAGCTGTACATTTTAACATAGTTTAAAGATTACTTTACAGGTTGTCCCATTAAGTACAAGGCATATTTGTGCAAATTTTAAAAGAGAACATAAAGATGAATATTTCAGAGTAACATTGGGAAGTATCTGAAATATAGCATCATAGTATATGTTCGGAAGGTAGTGCATTAAAAATATTAAAACATCTGATGGTATATAGGAAAAGTTGTAGTTAATAAAGATATTCTATACACATCGTCAAATTCTCAAAATATCTTCCATTCGAAGAAATGATATAATGGAGAATGATCTGAAAGCTTTTAAGAAGGTGTTTTCTGTGATATAACCGGTTCCGTTGTTCTATTCATTCAACTGTATTTTGAAGCCATCAGAAGTGCAATAGACCTTATCTTCCAGATTTCTTTATAAAGAAGAAAACGCATAGTTAAGATGAAGGAAGTAAAGTTGCCAATCTATCTAATCTCGTACTTTCTTTTCGAAATCAAATAAAACTATTCTATTGCCAAAATATTCTGTAAAGAAATTGGTTATTTTTTGTGTTCGATAAGGTCTAGCACCATCTTGTATTTATTCATTTTGACATTAAAATCAAATTCCAATATTGCAAATTACTAGGAAAATTATTTCTATTAGTTCACAGTAATATGTTTAAGAGATAAAACCGCTGGTCAAAAAATATTGCTTTTTCAGCATTTGATTCTTATTTTAAAAAAATGGTATTTTTCCATTTCGCAGGCGCAAATCTCGCCAAGCAGACTTTATTGGCGACAACACACAGTATACACATATTCCGTTTGACGTCGGTTGTATCATTTTTGGTGACTTTATTGCCTATGTCGGCGAAATGGAAAAGAACCAAAAAAAAAATCTATTTTTTAGCATTGTATTTCTCGATAAAAATTTATATAAAAACATTTAAGGCAGTTTTATTCCTTACGCGTTGTTCACATCAAATTTTATTTAACGTACTAAATAATCGGAGTTTACTATAACGTTAATTAGACTAAGATGCTATATTCATAACTCCCTTGTTGCATATCAAAATATAGTTAGAATGCAGTTTAGCTTTACCACATGGTGACGGAAGATTTTTTTGGCAATTATTCGCAAAATTTAATAGCCTTCGTTCACACAGACTTGTTACGGTTGATTCGTTGATGAATGCAAAGCTACCGTAAAAAGTCACTGATTTGGCGTATTTGATGTGCTAAGTGGTGAGTTTTAACTGCATTTTAACCCAAAATGTTTCTCTTGAAGGTCTCTGTTGGAAGTTGCAGACGTTGATGTTGAGTACCCATTGGGACACTCTGCATTAATACAAATATTTTAACACATTTTAAATATTATTCTATAACGCAGTATAATACAAAGATTCAGAAAATTGTTGAAAATGTTAGTTTTTCAAATTGAAGCACTGACTTATTTGTCGAACAACGTTTGGCAGCACGTTTCACTGTTTTTTTACGAATTGCAAGATCTGAACATACACTTCATATTACACTTTTATGCGATGATAGACTCTAAAAAAGTTTCGTAATGTGTTACCCTTCCGCTTAACATTTTACAGAGGAAAATGATCGCAAAACAGGCACATTATTTTCTATTTCCACATTTTCCTGAACAAGCGATAAGCAGAGTTAACTTCCAATCAAATATTGCCACATATGGATATGCATTATTTAAGTTTGCTCAACACTGTATAATCTCACTTACACATATTGCTGTGCTTTATACACTATATGATTGTTATCAGCAAACTTTCACTTAAATGATATCGGGTTGTGAAATGAATAGTCCATTCTTTAATGATAATAATTTTGAAAAATTGAAATAATATTGTCACAAAACTACTACAATTCCCTTAGTCTAAAATTGTTACTCTACATGAAATTAATATCTTTTCGGGTATGCCTTATTTTTGTAGAGTTAAGATTTTAATTTTTTTTCTTAAGAATTATTAAACCGAAAAAAAACTACCTTTAAAAGTTATAAACAATAGTAAAAGTTATTAGTATTTTAATTATGAATAAAGGAAAAACCTTGAAATTTTATTTATAACAAAAATATCTTTTAGAAATGATTTTAATTTTGTTATATGTTCAATTACGGCCTTTTCAGTTCAGTTTTCAAATTAAACTTTATGATTTTGATATTAATGTGTCTTGATATGGAACATTGAGCCATAATTAAAGTATAAATATAACCGCATTTTGTACTTCCCTGCTACAACGGCACCCGACAATGAATCGCCAAGCAATTAAGAAATATCGCCAAGGTATGTTATATTGCTAGATAGGTTTTGCGAGTTTGGCAACGATCTTGGCATTATTGTAGTTTGATTATAACAGGGAAGTACCCAGTTTTTATTATATAAAATAATTTCTAATAGATTTGTGTTGTTAATATATATATATATATATATACATTAGCTTATTTTTCAACTGAAACTTTAATTATACAATGTTAAATATCAAATTCTGTTCGTTGAATTCCAATATATATATCCAACGTTCGTTGAATTCCAAT
>BMAW01050582.1:28622-73733 GCA_019974015.1 Nephila pilipes
TATATATATATATATATATATATATATATATATATAATTTTTAACATCCAATTGGGATTTTATTGTATTTGTGGAGCAGAGTGTCTTAACCCTCCGACTGCTCAATTTGTGGACCGAAATCGCTTCAAAATTGTGTATTTTTTTTGTTGCATATTTTAAATTTATATATATTGGAGAATTGAAAAATGCATTTTTTTCTTTCTAGAACAGATTTTTTATATAGATTTTTATCATGAGAAACTAAGTTGCCAGAAAATCCAATTTCAGCTGTTATCGCCAAAAAATTTTTTTTAAAATAAATTTCAATTGAATTACAGTTAATTTATATTTATTGCATTATATAAAAAAGTAAAATGTATGAAATTTAAGAAAATATAAAGCACTGAGAAAAAAAATTACTTAGAAATACAGTTTAGTATAATAGAGTGCGAAACAGGGTTCCAAGCAAAGTCCAACTTCACAGTCTTTGCTCCAGATTCGAGTTTCTTTCCGAATTTCTTTTCCATTTGCATCTTTTCTAGAACAGCAAACAGCACACTGTCTTCGAGGCTCTCTTTTTATGGGGTTAGGTGGTATGTGGCTTGCAAAATGATGAGCTGTCAATGTGAAGTTTGAGCTGTAATACCACGTGCCTTCAAATGCCGCAATTTAGTGGACAATTAACGACATCTGTTGGCCAAAAAGTAAATTACATGTCTAATACTGTATATAATTTATTTCAGTGGTTAAACAGGGGGGAAGCGGGATGCGCTCCTCAATAAAGGAAGAAAAACACATACCCGTTGAAATCGCGGGATGAGCAACCCGAGGGTTAAGGCTCCCGTCTACCCGCCATTTTGATTTCATCAGCTTAATGTTAATACCATGGAATTTCGACTTGAATTCACCCATCTTTATTATTTGATCTATTTGAATGCAATAAAGTGCATCCGAAAGAGCAAAAAATAATGAATGCTTCTGTGGAATCACTTTTTTCCCTTCGATTTTTATAAAATATTTTCTTAATAAAATCTTTTCTTTTATAAGATATTCTTATTTTAATGATTCGTTTGTGAGTTTTTCGGTCTTTGAAAAACATTTAAAAAAATTTTAAAAATCGGAGGGAAAAAGTAATTTCACAGAAGCATTCATTATTTTTTGCTCTTTCAGATGCACTTTATTGCATTTAAGTACATCAAATAGTAAGGATGTGAGAATTAAAGTCGAAACTCTATAGGATTAACATTAAGCTGACGAAATCAAAATGGCGGGTAGACGGGAGCCTTAACGGTGAGATTATTTTCAAGTATTTTTCATATGAATCGATATTTGTAGAGGCTGATGATGTAAGCGTAAGTACATTACACAGAAGCAAGCATCACATGCAGAGCCAGAGCAAAATCGAATGAATCTATCTGTGCCCGAAAAAAAACATGAATATTCAAGAAGCATCGAAAAGATCAAGCGACTGGAAGCAATACTTTGGTTGATTCACGTACGACGCGATGCTGCATCATATGGCGGTTACCGTTATTTTATTTTGGTTTCCGTTTGGCGGTTATTTGACAATAGAAGAGCCTTAGTGCAATGTCCACGATGGTTGAGGATCAAAAGTAATGAAAGTTTCCTCTGGACAATCGCATTTAGAAATCCCCCCCCCCCCAACACGAACGCATGTTTTCTCAAAATAAGGGAATTATTTTTATCGACGAGTTTTGTTTAAAGATTATTTATTTTTCTTCGGAGATCAATACCAAATAAATTAAAAATCCAAATAGGTTGCTTTAACGAATTTAAATTTCATACTAGTTATTTTTAAATTTTAATCGATTCATTGGATCTTAGACTGAGAGCGATAATTAACAAAATTTCAAATTTTCAAAAAGTAATTGAAAACTATTATTAATAACTCATTATGATTCTTTTTGAAAAGATGAGAAAGCTTAAAAACGGGCTAAATTCGTAGCAATTTATGTTGGTTTGTTGCATATTCAAAAAATTAAACTGATTAAATTCAAATTTTAACTAGTTCCCATTCGCATAAAATATATTCAAATATTACAAAAACGAAGAAACAATCTTTTCAGATTCCACAACTGTTAAAAATTATACCTTTTATTTGCATAGTTAATTATGCGATACGCGAGTAATTATTTTGTAAATTTATTTACTTTTTGTTGATATCGGAATGCAAAAAATAATATTTAAAGAGCTGTCTCATTAATAAGTATTATAAATCTAGAGAATTTATTTAAACTATAATATATTATCACATTTTTTTAACTCTCTAAAGTAGCAGAAATTACGTTTGATGTTGAAAGAAAGAAGTTATCTCGAAGGAAAATATTACATGCAATGACATAAATATATTGTGAAGCAGGAGATCAAAGTTCTTTCTTTTGCTTGCCAACTAAAAAGCAATCTATTCATGTAGCGTGATCAAACAATAGAACAAAATAAACAAGTAAAGGGGAAATTTCTTTCCTTTACAACATTTGTGAACAAAGCGTAAACTTCGATTACTTGAATTCTAGCATATCAATCCTCCCATCCTTGACTTGGTTTCATTATGAAAGGTAAAGAATTGTGTATCCGGAAATATGTAAATATAACGTTATTGAGTATTGTCAAACATTTGAATTCTTTTGTAAGTTACAATAACACTGAAAACTTCTTTTAAAGTTAATTTTTTAATCAATCGAATTTAGGGTTAAGGGAATTTGGATATCAAAAGTAATTATTTTATGCGTTTTTATTCACGTATATGCAATTAACTTAACATCTAGATTAGAAAAAATTAGTAATTCAAAAAAATTCTGAGAATTTTGTAGATTCGAATTCCTTGTTCTTATTAAGGAAATTTTTAATTCACTGAATCAACTACCTATGCATAAATAACAACAAAAATCGTTTGCACTTATAAACGGGTTTATTTTAATAAGAAAATTCTCGGGAACAAATAACTGAATTCATGCATGAAACTATTGAAACAACCATCAGTACTTTTGTTTCAGACAAGAGGACTTCCGCAAATAGCTGCGGAAGTCGACGCAGAAGAGAGAGATAATACTGTATAACTCTATTTTGATATTACTATCGCAAGAAACCTTTCATTTTTACTGTCAAAAACGGCGTTATCGAATAACACAGTTTTTTAAAAATAAAATCTTTCGCAAATAGATAAAAAAAGAACGTTTTTTTTAAAGTTATTTTAATTCATTAAATGTACAAGTGTTTTCCATGAAGCGCAAGGAAAAGTCTTGCTATCCTAACAAATTCATAGTTTATTTTATCAATATTTTATTTATATTTAGAATTAAGACAAATTGTTCTTTCTGTGGTAATTCTTCTTACTAGAATTCTGTTTGCATGTTATTTAAAGAAACATATCTATCGCTAAAAATGGATTAAGTATAGTTCATTTTAACCAAAAGTTTGACTTTGGTGTTAATCGAAACTCAGATTTTCATAACTCAAATTAATTCAATGGACACAACAAAGACACATGTGGCCTGAAATTATATTTAGGTTTATTGAATCACACTTGAGGATCCATTTAAAATTAAACAAGATCCATTTAACTCTAATCCTTTCCGAAACTAAGGCCTTACCTTTGAGAATAAAATTATTGACATGGCAATGGCCAATGGATATATTCGGAAAGCAGAAATCCTCACAACAGTTATGGATATTAGCATTAAAAAAAAAAAAGGTTATTCCTACAGAATTGATTGTACTAAAAAACGTCTTAGGAAACCGAAGTCTCCTCGGTGCTGACTTTTTGAGAGCAGCAGGAATCATCCCAGGTTTCCAGAAATGAAAATTGTATTTCTCTGAATACTCTCAGGAACAGTATGCTATCAAAAATCAATGCTCCACTATCAGTGCAAAACAAAGCAGTGTTACATCAATGTAAGCAATCGTTGAAAATGAAGATACATGGTAACACCTGTTCTTCATTACACAATTCTTCTCATGCTGAATTCCAATGGACTAAATTCATGTGACGTCACGATCACATGATAACTTGACCATTGATACTAGCCGATGTAAACTTGTTTTGATCTGGATTTGTGAAATGTGTTATACTTCATAAGCTTCAGTAACTTACATTTTACTAAATATACTACTTTTTAATTGAATAAGAAAATATCACAATTTTAGTTTTATATATTTTTCACCCTAAATAATTCCAAAAATCGAAATTTTGGATTGCTGCAGTAAAAGGGTATTGAATCATTTTTCTATCAATAATCTAAAATAACGACTGCAAATTTATTTGGTTTACATATAGATTTTTTGATATAATATCCTAATTTAGCTAAGATTTTCCAGATTTTTTTTTTTAAAAAGTAATTTTAATGCTCTTTCTTAAAATTTAATTTAATAATATTATTTGAGGAAAGTTTGCAGAATTTTAATATGTTAGAACGTTTTAAACATTTGTTTAAATTTGCGTATTGGGAAGCGCACACATTGTGTGGAATTTCATTTTATGACGTATTTTTTTTGAATGAAATACTGAAGAGAATTATTTAAAATAAAACTTGACGCTTGCATAGCATTTCTTTCAGTGAAAACGTCATCTTTTTTTCAAAATTTGTCTTCCACAAACGACGTCATATTTTCTGGAAGCGTCAGATTTCAAATATCTTCTTTTGGAGCCATCTTGGCGTGATTTCTAAAATTTCGCCAAATGGCCCGGGTAAAATAGGACTTAACCCAAATTTTAAAAAACATAATTCAAGGTACAAAATTATACCTGTTAAAACCATGAATCATTATGTAACTGTTATAGCTTAATTATGTACCTTGATTAAAAGAGAAAATAGTTTAATCCAAATTTAAATCCAATTTTGCTTTATTTTTGAAGCAGAATCAACCTGATAAATAAAATGTCTTTATTATATGAAGGATACTTTTTTCAGAAAGAGTTTAGTTACACCTTAACAATCCACATTTATTTTTCAGACGGCTTAGAATAATTACAATAATAGAAAAATATATCGACACTTTATTTTCAACATGTTAGAATCAACCGATAATCTGTAGATAAATTACAATACTTATAAATGAAATAATTTGAAATACAAAATAAGTTTAGTTAAAACAAAAAGGAGAAAATAACTTAATGGCCGTTCACAGTTCAAAAAGGTATCTTTTTAAAGCAGAAAATAATTTAAAGTTTATATCATAAGTATACAAACAAATGCCGGAAACAAGTTTAAATAGGCTTAGCTGACCAAACGACATTTTAACAACACAATTAAACAAGAATAAGTCTATAGATATATAAAATATACTCATACTGTTTCCTGCCAAATATAAATAATTGAATAATGTAAGAAATATGATAATATTTAATATATTAATCGAAATAAAGTGAATGTACAATATATATATATATATATATATATATATATATATATATACAATTAGCATATAAGGAAATCCTATGTAAACACAGACCACGCTGGTTTGTTTATTATATATATCACGTGATTCTGTGAATTTAGTCCATTTGAAGCAAACAAGAACTAAAATACTTGAGAATCTCGTTGAAGTTGCTCTCTCTCAAATCCCAATTAACTCCACAATCCTCGATTATGATTTAAATATGAAATCTTATAACAAATCGATCGTTCTAAATTCAACAATTATCACTACAAGCAGCTTCGTGCTTTTTCTTTAACTGAAAGTATCTTCATTTCACAAAACTAAATAACGTACCCCAATCCAAATTTCAAATCTTTTTCAAAAGTCGTTATCCTCTCTCTTCCTTTATTTTTAGCTCATTTATATATCATTGTATCTGATTCTCTTCTTTTCACTTCTATTTTCATCTAATTTACCTAATTATGTTTCATTTTAGTTGCGAGGAAATTGTAATTTTGTGCAATTCGAATAATAATAAAGTCCCCGAGGTTAGTGAAGAGAAAATCGCGAATAGCCTAACGTCACAACATCATTTCTCAACCACAATAATGACTAAATTGCAAGAAGGAAAAGTTAGAGATATGTTTCCATCCAGGGGGGGGGGAACCAAGACCCCTTATCGAAGACCAAATTATTATAGATGACCATTTTCTAATTGCCGCACGCCCTAATGAAATAATGGCAGCGGTAGCCTAGTGGTTATGGCTTCGGATTCGTGGTCGCCGGTTTTCGCTGAGTCGCGGGTTCGATCCATGGCCGCTAAGGACCCACCGTGTAACCGGGGCTGATGCGCGTTAAATCTGTCGGGTTCCAAAGTCCTCTCGTTGGCATGGTGTGGATGTTAGGAGAGGGGGTGCCAGCTCAGGTATCGTCCTCGTCACTTGACCGTGGTTCAAAACTACGAGGTCCGTCGCCAATAGCCCCCGTGTTGTTTCTAGTGCGACGCTAATAAAACAAAACTAAACTAAAACCCTAATGAAATAAATCCTGTAACCTCTAGATGCCAACTCTCTTCTCCAAACAACAAAGGATCGAAAGATGACTGTTTTCAAAATAATAATGTCTCCATTTCAAGCAATGTAACTGCCAGAGAGACAGGAATTGTTAATAAATTGCTATATTCCTGCAGTTTTATCAATGGCCATGAACGGGAAGCAAAACTTTTATCCGTTACAGTAAACATTCTGGTTATATTGAACATTTAAAATTTGGTGATGCAGCTGACCTTGAAGTGATTTATGATCAACGTACTGGAAAAGCAATTGCAAGTTCTGTTTGTTAAAGTTCTGTTGCTTTTTCTATTTCTGCAAATTCTGTTCATTCCCAATGTTGGGGAAGTGATGTGCGAAGAAGTTTGTTTTGGTGATAAAGTGAGGATCATTTGAGTCATACTATGCACAAGCATACTTCGAGGCTTACATTAAGGCATGACGGCCCAAATGTGGTCTTCACTAAGAAATCATCCACTTCTTGTATCATAGCAAGCCTCGACAGACGGTCGGAACCGATGGCGACTTGCTATGCATCTGCACTTACATCCTCCAGAAATATGGATTCTTCTCCCAAAGGGCCGGCCTCTTTTTATGAAGTCCCTCTCATAACAAGTAAAAAAAAAAAAAAGTCAATTCCTACTTAGGTCAACAAAGAAAAATTTATTTTAGTTACTTTTTATTAAATTATTTGGCGGTATTTTCCCAATTTTGGCGACCAGGGCCCGTTTTGCCCTCCTAACCGTCCCCCCCCCCCCCAAAAAAAAAAAAAAAAAAAAAAATTGCCAAGTTTGGCAATTTTTGAAATCGTGCCAAGTGATTGGGCCAAACTGTATTTTCACCAATTAAATTTTATTAAATGATTTCATATTTGAAAAAAACTGTATTAACATCAAGTGTCATCCACTACAAGTTTAAAAAATGTATTTGAACTTGAGTGGATGAATAAAAGTATTTTTTCTAACGATTGAAAATTTGAACTATATATATATATATATATATATACAGAGAGAGAGAGAGAGAGTGAGCTAATAGTAGGAATTTAAAAAGAGGCGACCATCCTAGGTCACTTAGTCACTGCATGCAAATTGTGTACAGTTTTGTTCTTCGGATTCTGCTTCTAAGAAAGATCCATTTGCTCAGGGAACTAAAAACGTTTTTCTAGAGCAAATACTATGAGCTCCCAGGTCTTCTGGTTTTGTTTCCTTTCAGGGACGTTGGTGGAGTCAGAGGGGAGATTATAACTACTCTAATTATATTAACCATGTAGTGATTCTCCCAAGCAGCTGAGGCGTCCTCTAGCAACTAGGAGACACAAGAAGAAACGCTTCAGTGAATGTCAAAGATAGGGCGAGTGAATATGTCAGGTTACACCGATTTAAAAAATGTATTTTTTATATCGATGTATATTTTGGAATTATATGTCTAATTGTCGTCCATATGTAACTTATCTCATGTAATAAAATACTGTCAAAATCAAATACTTTTCACTGAATCTAAAACGACCTCTCCCCATAATCAGCATTTAAAAGGAAGTCAACGGCCTCCTTCACTGACGCCCAGCCGATTCCACATCGAAGCCCAATGGCTCCTACAAAACTAATTTCTTAGTATCTTCTTATATACAATCTTTTATTCATTAAATGCTTCTATTGGAAGACTATATAAAGTTAATTGCTAATTTAAGGATAAAACTATCTATATCTATCATTATTTGCTTCTTATTATAACAGCTATTATTACCAACGCACGTTAAGTTTATACCTAAGAACTGTATACATTATATCTCTCAATTTTTTTCATCCTCAACTATATCTAAATTTCCTGATATAACGTGTTGATATTCTTCATAATATATTCTTTGTATTTATTACATATACAAACATCATTAACTTTTAAGTCTGTGGTATTATTATAATAAAATAGAAAACAACTAATTTTTTTACGTACCACTTTTGCCATAATTTCACGCACAGTCGGAAATAAAGTATCTGAACAGGATATCCCAACGAACTTTAAAAGTATTTACTTTGTTGTTTTCATATATGAAAATTTATTTGTTGTTTCCAAAAACAGCACTGAGGTATCTATCGTATTGCAAGTTTTTAGTTCTCAGTTTGAATTTGATTAATGAGTTTATATTTATTTTCATTTTAAATTGAGGACAAAGTAAACGTGAATAATAAACGAACTAAACAAACGCAGTTAAGTTTTATGTGCTTTTTAAAGTGAAACAAAAATAGCTGTGAAAAAGATCAAAACAAAACCTCTGCAGGAAAAGACATTGTATTTAAATTCACGTTTTCATGGATATCAAAGAAAGACCCAGGCATATTATTTGTGTTCAATCGGTATTGATTCCAGCAGCCAGTTCTCTTCAATTCAACCTAGAAAATTTCATAAAGGCCTTATAAAAAAGTATGTCACTTTTTTTTCGTTCTTTTACACGAATAATGGCACCTGTCACATCCTTCTTTTGTCTGAATCAGGATACATCAATTGTTTCTAATACGAAAAAAAAAAAAAAAAAAATACAGTAATTCTGAATCGCTTATGCTGAAAATCGTAAATGGATAAGTGCTAAATTATGAAAATAGCGTCAAATGGGCTCATGAAATGATAAAATATGGAAAACTCATAAAAACTTAGAGGTTTTAAAAAATTATTAGGGAATAGTTTTTGAGTGAAATAAAACTATTACAACTACATTAATAAAGTTAAATTGGTCAAATCGAATGTAAATTCGTTATATTTCTTTTAAAGATACTAGTATAAAACATAACTTATTTTCGGAGCTTGGTTGGTAGAATGATGATTTCATATCAACGAGTAGTGTGTATGGTTTCACAAATTTCAAATTAAAGCTATCATGTGATATAACTAGGGTTTACTCTTAATGTCGTAGTGGTCTTAAAGTTCTCATTTTAGTTCGGAGTGGATGTGGAAAGACATATATTTGCTTAGATAACGATTTTATTATTTCATAGTATTTTTCTTCCTCTCGTATAAAAGTAAGCCACAGAAATGTATAGAAATAAACAAATTCACAAATATATGAGTAATTATGGACATAAGTATATGGTAAATATGAGTGTTTATGTACTTGCAAGAATGTATTTTTTTATTTCATTAACAACGGTGTGGAATATCTCAATTTTTACTTTTAACATTATTTGATTCCAAAATGTTGATTAGTATAATCATCAAACAAAATTTTGTAATACTTAATCATTTTAAAAGAAAAGAAATCAATTTTGAACATGTTTTGTGCCTTTCATAGTATCTTTCTCTTTCCTTTCTAGACTCGTTGTTATTACTAGACGCGGAATCCATGATCTGATTATATTGTTATGTAAAAAATTAAGAATTTTTTTTATAACTTTGCGAAGGTAACTCATTTATCATAGGGAAATAATTTGTTTTCTTTTTCAATACCAATTATTGCTTCTACAGAGATATGAATAACTGAAACTTACACTTTTCGTTTATATATTCAGTTCAGTAACGTATTAAATAAAATAAGATATAAAGATACTTCATAATACTTCTAAAACATTTTTTAAACTTATGTCGGAAACCTAATTATGAAATTTATTATCGTTTTCTTCTTAAATTGTTTATAATTCACACGTTTAACATTAATGTTTTTCAATCTTGATCATATGAGACAAAGATGAATAACATCGGTAAAAAACGAGTTTTTTAAACATAGGTATTCTTTCAAAAAAATTATTTTTCATTGATTGTTTAACAAAATAATAATTAACGAAAGAGAGTTTAAATAATGATCTCTTCACTTTGGCGACTTGGCGAGAAACTTGGCGAAAATTTCATTCTTTAAATGATTAGATTTAATCAGTTAATTTGTATTAATTACAGTTAATTTTCATTTTGCTATCCAAAACAAAAATTGTACAGAAAATTTTAGCTCAATTGAGCGCTTTAAAATGTGAGGGAAAAAACTTGTAAAGTTTTGACTCACATATACAATGTGAGTAGAAGAAAGCCCATTAAAAAAAAGAACATATCGAAATGAATTTATGAGTTACTTATTTCATGTCAGGATAATATCTCGTGAATTTTTTTAAAAAAAATCTTCTCTAATGCTTGGACACAAAGAAGTCTCTGTAATACTATTAAAATATCTGGTAACGTTAAAAAATAAGAGCTTCCTTTATTCAGAAATCTAAAATAGGACGAAATGTGAATATTTTAGAGACATTCTATTAACAATAAATAATAGCGATGAATATAGAAATTGGAAATAAGTATCTATTATATTACGAAAACGTTCAATATATATATATATATATATATATATATATATATATATATATATATATGTGTGTGTGTGTGTGTGTGTGTGTGTGCGTGTGTGTTTTCAGAATGTTTCAAAAATTATTCAAGAATTTTTCCGAATAGCAGTCAAGTAACTGTGTATGCCTTTACCTAAAAAAATCAATAATATTTTAATATTAGAGCTCATAAATATTTAGTTGTCAAAAAAAGGACCCTTAGTAAATATCGGATTTCTCATTTCAGTTGGATAAATCTTATACCACTGTTATTAGCTCATAGGAGAGAGATCTGTCCATTAAAAATAATCGTCAGACATGCGAAAATTACCAAGATAGAGCAGTCAGTGACGAAGACGATCCTCAGACTTAGAACCTCATTTTAGAGGTATAAAGATTGGTAGTGAAGGTGTAAGGAAATATCATGACTGCATAAAAATTGCCCAAATTTTGCACTATCGCCAAAGAATCTTTTTAAATGTCCGGCAATTTTCAGGGCGTGGTTATTCATAGACGAATCTTCGCATGAAAAGTTGCATGCAGACAAAATCGTTCTGTAATTAAAACTGTTCTTTTAGTCCATGATTTAAAATAGGTGACTCTGTGAACAGGACAAAAGCAGATCATAGAGGATTTAATCATGATATTAATTGATTAATCAAAATATTTGATGTAGTATATTAACTTCTTAAAACTTACATTACGGATATCAGATGACTCATCTTCAAATTAGCCAAAGTTTCAAATGTCTTGAATTTCTGCTTGAAAATTTCTGAGTTGGGAGAATTTCGAAAACTGATCCCTTTATATTAAATGAGTGTTTTAAATTTTTTACAAGATAAAATTTTCTGCTTTATTCTTTTCAGAGGCGTTTGATTAATTAGCATATAATTTTGTCAAATTCTAAAGGAATGAAAATTTAACATTGTAATTGGAAATTGATTATGAAATATAGATACGAGAAAAAAAAATTAATTGCAAAAAACTAAAATTTTCAAGTACTTGGATTCCTAATCGCATGAATTCATAAATTCAAAATTGACCTCCATTGGAAAGGAAATATTTAAAGTTACACTTATGACCTTATGCAGTCGTATAATACATAGTTTATATAACATTTAATAACTGATCCTTTTGCCACATGGTATTCGAAAATGGGAAAAATATTATGAGCAATCTGTTTTAACAATATCATAAAGTATAATTGTGAGAGAGCATCTGCTGACTGATAATTTATCCTTATTATATTTTAATTTGAATTTGTTCAGTTTCAAAGAATTTCTTTTCTCCTTCGATACGAAAGGCATTTTTTCCCCCAGAAATTTTTTTCATGAGGCGATATACGTTGATATTTCATTCTATATTTTTGCCAGTGCGCCTCAATTGATTACAACATTCACATTTTCCGTAATTTTTATAAAATGTGCCTTCTCATATGGTCCCTCTATGGGACTCCATTCATAACTGAGTATCGAGTAAAAAATACTAATTTTGCCGAGATATTTAGTGTCCCTATTATGTGATTCCATTTGTTAAATGTTCTCAAAACAAATTTGATGCTGATCTATAGGTCACCAATTAGTTCCTTTATTTGGCAATCTTTGGATGACAAATCAGAAATTATTTGCTTCCGCGTCGAGTTGTCGTTGTCATTTTTCAATGAGTTGTCTCCATCGATAAGACCTGCATTCATTCTTCTGCTTAGAAACCAAGCAACAAGGAAAGTGACACAACCGAAATAGTGAAGAAGGCGAAGAGTCTCATCTGCTAAATATTTATGGAGGACCTTTTGTTAGAACACGAAAAACATCATATTCATGGAACTTCTTCAAAAAAAGGAATAACAGAGAATACTACTGTGAATTACCACATTCCTAACGCGGGTTCTTTTTGAACAGAATTTGTAGGAAGTTGAAAATAATGTGCCCCATCACAAACGTAACAGTAATATAATCACTTGTCAAAGTATGATTCATTTTTTTTTTAAAAATACATCAAGCACTTGACAAACTCATAAGTTTAATACAACAGGAAAAAAAGTTGATTTAAAGTGATTGATATTGCAGTGTTTTCTTGAGAAATCTTATTTACAATCTTTATTGCTCAAGTCTAACTGTTTTAAATCTTTTGTTAGAAAGTGAACGAAATTGCGTTACTAAATAAAGCTCTTTATAAATTAATTTATGATATTTTTTAATAATTTAGCCTTTTTTCGGGGATTTTATACCAATTTCTTGCTATGTAATTTGGATATAAATATTATTGTTCCCTTTCTTATCAACACGAAAAAAAACTTATTTCGTTAAACGGAAGAAATATCTTACGCAATATGATAAGGGCATTTTTCTAAATTTGCAAAAAATTATCTTATCAAAACAACAAAACGAAAATGATAACTATAAAAAGATTTTAATGTATAGGTTAACAGAAGAAAAGTGACTCTTTTTCCTTTTGAAATTTTTGATTGGTAGTGATGGAATAATAAGACTTGGATAAAAATTTTAAAAAAGTAATAAATTTGTAAATTAGCATAATGTTTTTCATAGTAGTTTCCACAGAAATCAATTATCTCTCTCTTTATTTATGATTATCATACTTAGAAATTCTTAAGACTCATTCTCCAGAAACGCGATGGAAACGGCTATCCATATAAGCATAAAAATATATAATTATCTGAAGAGAATATTGAAATTTGAAACGGATTAAAAAAAAAAAAAAAAAAAAAAAAAAAAAAAAAGAAAAAAGACCATGACTATATGTCAAGATATTCGAAATCAAATAATTGAAGAAAAAAAAAAACTCTTAATAATAAATGAAAATAGAATAAATGGAACATTTTTCTTTAATTAAATACTGTTAAGTAGATTTAAAGCAGGTTGAATTGAAGACACAACACATATCCGAATAACGAGTTTCATTAATAAATTGAGAGCAGCTAGTCTTAGCCGAGAACACATGCCTTTATAATATCACAGTGGAATATTCCGAACAATGCTCTGGAAAAGTAAAGAATGATCTGAACGGTTTTATAATTATAATAAAAAACAAAGAATAATTTAACAGAGCTTTTGCATAAAACTTTGACGGAATCCTTAAATCTGCGTCGCACCCCAGTGCTTAACACTTGCAAAAAATTATATTTTTCGCAACAGATGAATATTAACATAAAATAGGTTTCATTACATGAATTCGGATCGTAACTTTTATTTCAAAGGATAATCACCCACAAAATTGCATGAACGTGGACTTTCATACCGTCCAAAATTGGTTAATTTTACTTTTTACACATCACACATTATATATATATATATATATATATATATATATATATATATATATATATGTGTGTGTGTGTGTGTGTGTGTGTGTGTGTGTTGTTACGGAAAAATTTATTTCCTCTCTTGTGGGTGTGCGGGGAGTGAAAATCAATACCAACTCGGAGGACAACGACGAATGACGATTTATTCGTAAATCTTCACGACAACACACAGGTTGCACAATTTGAACAATAGCAGATACACTGCACTTGCATAATTCAACGACACATATAAAGGGACAAAACACACATTAAGTACAGTTACAGTTATTTCAGCAACGTTCAGCTCTCCAGCTTATAACTCTTCACTGCGGACAGCTACAACAGTAATATTCTGGACTTCCATGGCAGACTTCGACGATTCCCAGCAGATAGATGTTGCTTCGATACAAATTCACCTGGCACTCTCCATTTCAAATGCCGAGACCGTTCAGTCAATCCCCCGAATGATCCACTCAACAGAGTCTCCAAAGACAAACTCTCAGTAACAGCTCCGCTAGATTCAGCGGAATCTCCAGTAGATTCCCTCGGCCTCAATTCCCCGATCGCTCTAGAAAACAGACTCAACAGACAACTGACTCCGTACACAGACCGAATCCCCAGACTCACTCTCCGACTGTTGTTCTTGGCGTATTCATACCTTTCCAGCCAGGCATGTCGTCACATGGGAAAATTCATGAAAAGTCTGTAATTTTCTTCCCTATCGATTTTTCGTGTCGGTTCCATCGACTTCCAGTATTTTCCATTTGTCGCCAGCCATCAAGTTTCTCAACAAATCGCCAAACCGTCGCCAAGGTGAAGGGGTCATTGGTTAAACTCTCTTTTGTAAACTGGTGACATCTCAGTAAATCACTCTTTTCCTCTTTTACGGAAGCGCTGCAGGGAAGCATCAACTCATGTTCGTATATATGAAGAATGTGGGGTGATGATATTGTACATCCCGAATCTACGATGGTTGGCTCTTATACAAAGGGCTGTCTAAGAGGTAATTCCATTATCAGATTCCATGTGGTTTTTGTAGAAATTCAATGATGAGGCTCGCAGTAGCTTTACTTATTTATTAGGAGAGATGAGTAAAAGTATTTACAATAGATGATGGCGAATTGACCAATTCATCGGAGCAAAATAGATGGCTGCCTCATTTAACCCATAATAGCGAAGGGAGCTGGAACGCGCTCGGGCGTTTGAAGTTTACCTCCGACGCTGGTAATGAGAAGGAGAAGAGAAGCGGAAAAGTGGGGGAAAGAGAGAGAACGAGAGCGAAAGGTCACTGAGTTTTGTTCTGGAATAGGTGGCACTGCATGAGCTATCACACGACGCTGATTCGTGGTGCCATCTATCGAGTATCGGAGGAACTAGTTTTGCAGTACATTGGAAAATAAAATTAATTCTTTAATAATTAGCTGGAAAATCCTACATATATATATATATATATATATATATATAATAAATCGAATCAAACAATAAGTTAGAATGATATATTATATAAACAAAAATTAAATAATGGGTTTTTATTGTTAAAATTTAACAATTGAATATAATAATTAGTTTAATTAGATAAAAATGCATAAAACTCTTTAACATTCGATTGAAATAAAATGTAAGAAAAGTGAATCGGGACAACCAAATAAACATAAGAGTCAATTTTAAAGATGAGGTTTTTGTAAACATAATTAAATATAAAACTGTTAATGCTCGAAACACGAAAAATAATATTTATTATGAAAATAATTTAACAATAAGTTTAAAAACGCAAATTAACAATAAGTGTCAATCAATACATTATCTAATAATAAAAACTCCCAAAAGAATTTTTTAGAAATCAGCATTCAAAATGTTGTACATAAATAGTCATGTAAAAAGTAAAAGCAATGGTGTTCCGTAAAAAGGACCACTGAAAAGGAAGAATAGTACAAGTTACAAAAAATAGTCATAAATAAATTAAAAATGTCATTTGATTATTCACGAAGGGTATTATAAATAGTATTTCACAACTGTTCTCAATAAAATTTTAAATTATTAAATAGTTTTTGAGAATTAGATTCCTCATATTTCGAGAAAACAACACAGTGAATTGTAACACATTGACAAATGAATTTACGAGGAGGCACAGTTCTTTTGAAGAAGTGTTCTTTGAGAAGAAGAATGAAAAATTTTGTCGAAGCATATAGAAATAATCAACGAAAATATCTCAAAATCATTATTTATAGGAACTTTTTTAAGAAGGTAAATATTTTTTTTTAAAAAAGTCTTCGATTTTTCCAAACAAAAACAAGTTCGCGTATAAAATAAAAATCTCTAATATTTTTTGAATAAGCTGAAAATAACTATAACATATTACATATTGAGCTTTTCAAAAATTAAAATACAATAACAATTACAACAATATTTTTTATGCAACATTGAACAAAAGAAGAAAATTTGGCATCTCTAAATGTAATGATGAGTCAATTAAGCAAATAGGAAAGATCGATATATTGAATGCATAACAATTGAATAACATATTTATTGTATATAATATTTAACAATATTGAAAGTAACAAGGCTGAAAAAGATAAAAAACATGAAAAAAATGGTTCATGTGTAAGAAAATAATGTAAACGGCAAGAAAAGAGCCACGCCCTGTAGATTACCGGACAATTAAAAATACGAAGAAAAAAATGCCTTTGTCCCGAGAGGTTGCATTTTTAAGTGTTTGGTCAGCGAAAGGTATAATTTATTTCTCTTCTAAAATAAATTCAGATATTTCTTCTATACTTATTGGAGAATAACAGAAGCATTCTTCAATCAGCCACCTAGGAACGCGCCCTCTGGGGGTTAGAGACTCCCTCGAGGAATTCCAATCAAATTTTATGTGACATGCAGTTTAAAAATGTTTTCCCCCCTTCTTTTTAGGTGGCAGCCCATAAAATAATCACAAATAAACGAATTACTTTAGTACCATACATAATAAATACTTATAGAGAAAAAAAAACTATGAGGGAATATTATTGTGTAACCTGCAGAGCTTTCTGATAAACAACATTAAATGTACCATTTCAAGCAAATGTATATTAGGTCAACCGGAAAGTTCTGTCAGTTTGAGAAGTTAAAGAAAATAATACATTTTTCAGACATTTAATAATATTTATTGTACAATATAATTTCCACCGTAGCTAGGAATAGTCTATATATATCTATATATATTTCAAATGAGAGCCTTCTGAGTAAAGTGAGAAAAATTTGCTAAATCAAATCGTCAGAAGCGCGCCTCTGTTTGCTTGGAACGAAAACAAACCCATTTTGGATTGGATGATAGCTGGTGTTGATAAATGGATTATTTTCGAATGCATCGTAAGGAAAAGCAAGGACTATTTATCCTTTCCACCTCTAAATCCAGATTGAACCTGAATAAGAGAACGTTGTGCATAGGGTGGGACGTCCAATAATCAATATAATTCGAGCTTTTGAAACTGCAGCGACTCACCTCTGCAACCACGCCAGAAGTTAAAATGCCTTACTAACTAGCCCGAAAAGGGTGTTCTTTTTAACATTGTTGGTTAAGGCATCACAAAAAGAAACCGATCAACTTTACTTCGGACCCACTGTCCAGGGTTCGAAACAACGCTGCCTCATCAAGGCCAATCGACACTCTCCACCTCCACGGGGTCGGAAAACCTGAGTGGTGACTCAGGACTTGAACACTAGATACCAGGACAGTCTATAACTACTGGTTGCATATGGCCCCGACGCAAAACATTTGCCTCTGTATGTCTAACTAAGGCAAACGCACACAAATCACAACTATTGATATTCAGGTTCTAGCGCACGTGTCGACGAGATCCTCCACTCAATAATAGACAGCCGATGACTCAAATAGAAACTGTCCCAAGCAGAACTCAATTCAACAGGGAGGGGATGTATAACAATTGCAGTAATGACTAAAAAAATAAAAAATCAACCTTTTGTACAAAAATACTAATGATTATCTTCGTATCATCACGATAATACTGGAGAGGGGGAAAAGAAGAGAGTATATGGTGACTCTTTTCTGAAACAGCTACAGAAGTTGGAAATTAACTAGCCTGAATAGGGCGTTCTCTTTAGCCAAGTTGGATAAGGCATGGCAAAATGCGACCGGTCAATTTTTCTTCGGACCCACTGGTCCAGGGTTCGAAACAACGCTTCCACATCAAGGCCAATCAACACTCTCTCCCTCCACGAGATCGGAAAACCACTGGCAGCCGAAAAACCTAACAAAAAGTTTAATTGTAAAGATGCTGTTATCAAATTGATGATTTAAACAAATCACTGAAAGTAAACAGCCTAGCGATGTCCAAAATGAGGCACAATATATTGCATTTCGATAATGTCAAACTACATGCTGTTATGGCGATTTATAGAATAAGAGCTAGGCTGGGGATTTCTGTCACATCCACCGTACTCCTCAGACTTAACACCCTCTAATTATCACTTATTTATCTCCCTGAAAACGGTTTTGAAAGGAAAAAGATATTTAAAACTGAAGCATAAGGCAACTTAGCACTACTTGAGTTCTTCGTCTAAAAGACAAGGCATTTTTAACGAATTGTATTTACAAGTTACCATCACGCTCTCAAGAGTTCATAGGTAACGAAGGAAAATATATTGTATAATAATTATTATTAAATACAGGGGGGGGGGAAAGTGTTATTTTCTTTCACTTCCCAAACAGATAGAACTTTCCGGTAGACCTAATACAAATTTTCAGCATTGCCAGCTCTGTGACAATAAGCAAAAGTAAAAATATTTTAAATTATAAAAAAAATAATTTTTTTATTGACTTGGAAGTGACTGTTTTTTATAGCAAAGTATTTTTACGTCTGAAATAATTGTTGAAATCTATACCTAATGTCATCTTCAGCATCCAATCTATTTTTAAGATTTTCGCATACTATGAAATATCTAATACCATTTCGCATAAAATGATATTAGATATTTCACAGCTTTTTTGGTAACTTCAGGATATTCTTTTCTAATGTCAATGCTAAATTGCATAATACCAACTTGATTAAAGTTTAGTTTCAATTGGGTGTTGGTCGATATATCAATTTGGAGATGTCACATTTTCCGGAGTTTGGAGATGTCACAGTCTTGAGAAGGAGTATAAATCCAAGATAATTTTTCTTTTTGAGCAGGGAAATAATCAAGAAATGTTTTTTTTGCAGATCCGAAAAATGCTGGATGAAATTTTTTTTTACATTTTTATCGAAATTAGCGTTACAGCCTACTAAAATATTACGCAAATTCTGAAAGCATTTAATATTATCTTTCAAAATGCAATCTGCCGAAAATTTCAATTTGAAAAGAGTGGCGTCAATTTTACTTACCTTGAAAATACTGAAATAAGTGAGCAAATAAATGGGCGATTCTTACCTGAACCAAACAATGAAGACTAATATATGATCTAATGCATCTCGATTAATGTTTTTTGAAGTACGGGACTTTTATGAAATTTAAGATTTTATTTTAGACTTAAAGTATCTGTTTTTATTTACTTTTACAAGCAAACTTACTTTAAGAATTAGATATTTTATAGAAATTAAAATTGATTAAGCAAATAGCGATCTCTTACCGAACCCCTGTCAAAGCTCCAGGGAACCCAGTTTAAGGTCTCTGATCTAGAAAATTAAAATTTCAAAAGTATGATACTGGAAAAGAGTACAACGATAATACACAGTTTTTCTGTTTAACTGCGTTATTGTTAGTGATTATCCAGTAATTCGATGGCTCTCTCATCTGATATCAGCCAGATTATTAACGAAGTATTGTATCTTATTTTAGTAATGAAATCACTTTATTAATCAGATTGATTTTTTCCATCAAAATTCACGATACCTTTGAAATCATTCCCATTCTCATTATTTTATTTGCTTTTGTTCACGATTGCTTGTTCTGTTCTCGAAAATAAGGAAAAATAATTTTTTCCCATATTTAAAAGAAAGAAGGATTTCTTAATGACCTTTATCTTCAACTAAGTAAAAAAAGAAATTTAAAGTTATTAAGCACAGCTTATAAACAGAAACAAAATAAAATTATGTTTCTGTACATATTTGCTTAAAATATGAATCTAATCTCTTTATTATGAAGCACGAAATTCTTTTAAATACTCAAAAATGTCAGTATTTGTAGGACAATAAAGCTGGAATTACATTAAAATTATTAAAGACATTTACTTTCTAAAAATAAGCTTGGTATTTTTACATATTTTCAACCAATTATTTAACCTTCCAGCAAAAGATGATCGAACAAACTAAAACTCGTAACATTTAAAGTAACAATCAGTTATAAATTTCAACAACTGATAGTTAATCTCTATTGATACTACATAACTATCAAAGCATCTATGAGCTATAGTTTTCAGCAATTAATATTTTGTCCCTGATGATAATATGTTACAATCAAAGCAATAATCAGCTGTATCTTTCAGAAATTAATGGTTAATCTCCGTCATTTCAAAATGTGTTTCAAATCTCTCTTAATACTATGATGTTGTTGAAAAATAATTGAACGAAAGGTAAATATTTAAATGAGACAAAATTGTCTATGCAATTAGGATTTAATTGAATTTTTAAAAAATACAATAGCGTTTATGCTTCAAACAACTCAGAAATAAAGAGGAAATAAAAAAGATGTTTTTTTTCACATTTATGGCCTGAGAATGTATTTTCTTCATTGTATTTAAATATATCTGCCTGATGTGATGTTATATTTTTGAAGAATAGTGGAGGCAAAAAAAGAAAGAGATAATTGTTACATGATTGCAATCAAAATAACTTAAATTCGAAAAATAGTTTTAGATTTCATTTCCATATTAAGTGTTCCGGGTCTTTCGTACAGTTTCGAAGGTGAAGTACATTTAGAACTGTAAATAAAGAAGTTTATTCTTCTGCGATTTAAGATCCTGATTGAATATGAAAACCACGGAATTGTTCAATAGCATTTTTTGTTGGTATCTTTGTTTCGATACGAGATGAGTTTAATTCGTTAGTATTCGCAACTGAGTTACACATCGATGAATCAGCAGCGAATTTCGTCATTCCAATGATTTGACGAGGACGAAGAGAAGAGATTATTCATTTCCGAAGTTGCATTCCATGCTTTTATCTTTGAGAACTTTGAAACTCAAATGAATCTGATCATAAGCAACTCTCACGATTTAAAGTGATCGAATGGAATAACTAACTTTTGTCCTAGATTTCCAACAATTTATATAAACCTTATTCATTCGCTGGAACAACACTGATTGATTGTTACGATATTAAATGTCACACTTAGAAACAACACAGGGAACACTGGAAACCCACAACTTAATTTTGTGCCACCGTATCGAGTGACGACAATGAACCATCAACTGGCTCCCTACTCTCCTAACTTCCACACTATACTGATGTGAGAACTCTGAGCCCTCACAGATTTGATATGTACCAGATCCGCTACACGAAAAAGGAGACAAGGCTCGAACTCACGACTCTATTGAAATGGCCTTGAGTTCGTGACCAGGACTACTTGCTATCACTGCCGTATCTGGAATGAGATAGCAATGCATTATTAATGGTTATTATTATTATTTTAAAGAGGAATCTGTGTAACTATTTGATGAACACAATGAACTCTAACTGAAAGCTACATGTAATTTTGTAACTATTGAACTTTATCCAACAAAATTAGAATTTTATTATGATAACATTCCCGCTTGTTTGATACGCGTAATCCATTTGAAAGGGAGAATCGTTTTCCTTTTTTGGTTCAGTCGTCGGAAAGTACCTCATGCTGTTAAAAAGCTTTTACTCTCGACAGAGAATGTTATCAGTTATTTTTCATATTTTTTCGTAATTCTGAGCTACTTTTTCATTTCATTTATTGTAGAATAATAAGGAATTAACATTGTGTCCTTTTTCATAATAACTGTAAACGGTCGCTGAAACTGTTATAACATATACTACTCACTTCCCTTCTTCATAATGTAAATCAATATTCTTAAAATACCCATTAAGGGTTCCGTCTACCCGCCATTTTGATTTCGTCAGCTTAATATTAATCCTATGGAATTTTGATTTTAATTCTCCCATCTTTACTATTTGATCGATGTGAATGCAATAAAGTGTACCTAAAAGAGCAAAGAGCAAGAATGCTTCTGTGGAATTACTTTTTCCCTCCGAATTTTAAAAACATTTTTACCCCTATTTTAATGATTCATTTGTGAATTTTCCGGCCTTTAAAAATACTTTTAAATATTTTTAATTATATTAATTAAGCTGACGAAATCAAAATGGCGGGTAGACGGGAGTCAAGTTTAACATTTAAAGAATTGATAAAATGTACATGAAGAAATGCAGTAGGTTAAATATCAAAAATGAGAAATCGTAAATATTTTTATAACCGTATTTTTTTACTTTGAAGTTACAGATTTCTAAACCCCCCAAATCATTATACATTTAAAATAATTCCTAAATTTTTAATATATATATATATATTATTTTTTTAAATAAAATATAAATATATTTATTTTGTATCATTTTGCATCTAGAATACCTTCCAAGTAATGCACATAGGTTTTTAAAGGATTTTTGTTGTGTTTCATTGGATATTTTTTACTCATTTTTCTTATAATACTATTTTTAACTGTTCTCTGCTCTAACGTTATGTGTTTGAACAGAGTTTTCCAACTGATAATCAAATGGTATATGTAATTGCATTTTATACCTGTACAATAACTATATCTTAGCAATTTTAGCTACATGCTTTTGGATCGCTATTTTGTTGTGACATAAAATGCTAACTAAGCTAATAATTGTAATGACATAAAATGCTAACTAAGCTAATAATTGTAATGA
This sequence comes from Nephila pilipes, assembly GCA_019974015.1. Classification (NCBI taxonomy): domain Eukaryota; kingdom Metazoa; phylum Arthropoda; class Arachnida; order Araneae; family Nephilidae; genus Nephila; species Nephila pilipes. Next base: position 51,493 of record BMAW01050582.1, read on the forward strand.
CATAAAATGCTAATGCAATGTTTTAGTACTTTAAAGGAAAAAATTCCTCTGTTAAATAAAAAAAATTTCTATTGGGAATTTGGCTTATTTTGCTTTAGAAATTGCAGTTTAAGATTAGGAATGCAGTTTTTGAATACGTAAAAAAGTTCTCTTTTATATCCGTTAAGAAATCTTTGAATTCAGAGGTATCATTGGATACATATCGTGGATTGGTACTTTTAAAAGCGGCTTGGTTAGTTGCTGAGTGAAGGAGGTGGGAAGGTTTTATTTTGAGGTCGGTTTGGAGTTTTAGAGACTTCGTCACTTTTCGGAGGTGGTATTGGTTTTTGGCGAGTTAGAATTGGGTTTTTTTTTTCGGTTTGAGGTATTTGGGACAGACTCTCCAAGATGCCATACGTCCAAAAGCCTTATAATTTGTATAATATTTTTCCTCCATTCTTTTTATGGTGGAATCCTTAGTATGAGGGTCTTCATATCGAATTTTAAGGTAACAGTTTTCAGAGCTATGGCTAAAACGGTGACAATTATTGCAATGACTTATAAAATTTTCGCCTTTCAAGGATTCAATTTTCATAGTCACGTATAGGAATTTGTTATATTATAAATATATTGAAGCTCTTAGGTGGGTTTAACTTGCTCTTGAAATATTAGTAGAGGTAATTTTGTTTGGACTTTGTGAGTTGTGTAACTTTTATAATTGTAAACCCGTGGTTGGTTAATTCTTCTGAGATCTTTTCAATTTCAGTATCTATTGGTAGTTCCCTTAAACTACTTAATTAGAATGTCAAATTTTAGAGTAATAACGTAGAACTCAACTTCAATTTTTTTTAAATAAATAAAATATTTTTCTGTACGCCTCATTGGTTTCTGAGGAAAATTTTATGAATTCAACTGATAGCTTATTTTTGATAATTGGGAAATTTTAATTAAGAATTTTTAAAAACATATCGATAATTTATGTTGGTTCTCATCATAATGGGTGGTATTTTGGGAGTTTTGAGAGAATTTTCTGAACGGTGATCAAGTTTTCTCTCGCTTTTTAAACCCACAAATTTGTTAGCGGTAGTAGTTTGAATCTCTTAAAAATTAGTTTGCCTGGCCGGAGGGTTGTTTACTTTGTAGTACTGAGATGTTTTTCTTTTTGATTGAGTTTTAAATTCTGAGTAGTCTTGATTTTAGTTGATAGGCGCAGCCCTTATACTGTTATTTTTACATGAGTTATGTATTCAGTTCCTTGACTTTATTATCAGTTTCTTTATGCTTGTCATTTTCAAGATTGCTTACAGTTGCAAGTGAGTTTGAAAAAATTGGGTTATTTTAGTTATTTTTATGAGTTCGGTATGAAGGAAATGGGCAAGGATAAAAATTTTTGTCCTCATCATGCAGTTGGAAAAGATGAACCTTTATTTCTTTCAAGGATGATTTCATGTAAAGGTTGTTTTCATCGGTGCCTGCTAGCTGTGGAAGGGATGCAGCGAATCGTTGTTGGAATCTGATACAATTTCTAATTTCTTTTTCAATGTTTGTGAATTTCATGCTGTGCTCATTCTATTGAAAAGTCATTTTTACAATCGATGTTAATTTCATTTAGTTCTTTTTCTCAGTACGTATTCGTAACCGTGGCCAGAATCGTTTCCATTTTCCATAGACGAGTCAAAAATGAGCCCAATGAGCACTGCATGGGTCAGATGGAGAGGCGGTAAAAAGAGTTCAGAAAAGCACTTCAGTTCAATACAACGTCAGTAGATTTTTTACCGATACCACACAAACTGGATCGTTCTTGATATTTACAACAACCGACGAATGACAAATATTTCGATGAAATACAAAATAATGTCCACCTCTAGATCAAGGTCTGGACTAGTACTTCCAATAATTATGTTTAGCCAGAATGTCAATACAAATAATGGTACCTCAAGGAAACTAAAGTGTCACATTGATTCATTATAAAAATAGTGGTAGCAAAATCGCAATTCTTATAATGTGTATACTCAATTTTGTGATCCTGAAATTTAGAGCTTTGCCGTAAAAATTGTGTTGATTAAAATATTATCCATTCTTTATTTTTGTTTTTAATCTAATACTTATTATATTGTGCATTTTATTGTTACTATAAATATTAAACTTAAAGGAGTATTTAATTATATCTTTTTAGAACTTTCAGAAGGAAAGAGTGAGATGTGAATATACAGTCAACTATATACAGTCAACTATATACAGTCAAAATCTAAAGTAATATTTTTCTGTAAGACATACTTACAGAAACTATAAATAAGAAATATTGGATGCTTTGACTTGAAATTTGCTCCATTATCGGATATAAGACACTTACGCTTTAACTGTGTTTGCATATTTCTTAAGTACATCAAGTCTTATTGCTGATTAAACATAATTTGTAAAAATAAGTTTATGCAGTGCCAATAATTTATTTCTTGATTTGTTCGTCAAATTCCAATATGCATGTACAAATTTTTATGGAGCTTTCGATTGCTCAGAAATTATATTTAATAGCAAACTTCAAAAATTGTACATTGAGTAAAGTATTTTACAACATATGAATTCAAGTTTCGTCATGGAAATAAATTTAATATTATTGTACTCGTATTTTGTACACTAATACTTTTAATAACTGTTACAATAATTTCTTACTTGTATTGATATTATATCTTTAATATAAGGAAATTTTGTGCTAATACAGTTAATCAGTGTTTGCCTATAATTTCAATGTAAATAAAAAAAAATGTGTTTTATTTAAGTTAAGGTCTTTTGTTAGGATTTTAATAACATATGTAACACCAATTTCTAAATGCAATGTAATAATTTTTAGTACACAGAAAGCTGAAGGAAATAGAACTAAGAAAGGTATGTACATGACATCAACTTTTCATAATGACTTTTTTATATGCTTGGCATCCGAATACTAGTATTCCGTATATATTCATTGTGTGATTTTAACATTTTACAGTTTCCTTTAATTTTAATACCTGAACAAATATTATTGTTTGCTTTAATAGTTAATAGTTTGCTTTAATTTTAATACTTGAATATAAAGTTAATTTTTATCACACAATCGTTTGCTTTCATTCTTTTTATTGTCAAAAACTGGATTTCAGAAGTTTGAATATTTTTTAGAGATAATGATGAGAGATAGTGATGGAATGAACAATAACACGATTTTTGTTTAAATAGTCAATTTATTAAAGAAATTTTAAGTTTATATCATTCAAGACAGAGTGAACGAGTAGTTTGAAACCCGAATTCAATACGAATTCCAGGCGATACCCGGCCCGAGTATCGCCCGAATCCAGTTCGGGTAATTCAAAAGTGTATCATTTGTCAAGCATGATTTAAAATATTAAAAAGGGTTATTTATAATTCCCCCCAGGTTTCGAGAAGCACTATAGTAAAAAAAAACTAAGAGGAATACAGCAAAAAAAAAAAAATATTTGATAAATTACAGAAACAATTCATGTTTTATTTACATACCTCACAGTGTTCTTAGTTTGAACCCTTGATTACATAGAATACATCAATAAGATAGTTCAACTCTAGCCACACTTAACTCAACATAGCACATCAACGTTATTGACAGCAACGTTATTGACACACGATGAATTATCTTTCACGCGGTTCAGGTGCATCAAGTGACAAAGTGAGTACGAAAACTTTTGGGAAACTTTAGACTTTTACATGACGTCACACATCGTTAAATCCGGTGAGCTTATGGACCATCGTAAAAGAGGTACATTATCTACGAAAGCTCGCCCATTCTGTGAGAAAAGTATGCGTTTAGGTACTCATTCACAGTACACAGAAGATGGGGTGGAGCTCCATCTTGTTGAAAAACGAAGATGTCATCCTCAAGTTCCTCTTGATTGCGGAATTAACCACAACTGTAGCATATCCAGGTATACTATTTCGGTAATGGTTGTCTCTGTAAAGAAAATTACCCGTAGACACATGAAGGGAAGGTGGCGCAAAACATTTTAACTTTTGAAGAATCACGATAGTGTTCTATTACACGATGAGGATTTTCGGTGCCCCAAATACATAAGTTGTGGCAGTTTATTTCGCCTGAAAAGTAAAAGGTGGATTCGAAACTAAAAATCAATTCCAACCTTAGTGTTTCATGTTCTTGGATATCGATGCAAAACTTCATACGAGAAATGCAACCTGAATAAGTCAACGACTTCAAACACAGATATTTGAGTGCACTTTGCCACACTATTGCTTACAAAATCTCCGATTCGTGGCTTGCACGATCGGTTAATTTCGTCGGGCTCTTCAAAAACGTTTCCCGTGCATCAATTACGGCTTGAGCAGATGGACTTGGCAAGCCGTTGCTTATTGCACAAGCCTTCCGTTTCTTTGAAGTTCTTTCATGAAAGAAGTTACCACACATGAATTATCTTGTTAGTTGGTCCCTGTGTTCGATGTTTCGCACGTAATGCCCCTTGAACTAATACCACTGAATCAGATTTTGAGAATTCTAAGATAAAAAAAGTCTTTCTGTTCACCTACAAACACCATTTATATTTACTAACTGCCGTCAGTGATATGTGTAGCGCATTCTACCGGCAACTGCTTACAATTAAACTTGAAATTATTTCTGTATCTAGTGCAATGCTCCTTTTTGCTCAATTCGTCTCAAATTTTTTTTTTTTTACAATAGGGCTTCGAAATCCGGGAGAGAATTATAAATAACTTTATGTATAAAGTGCAAATTTTAAACAGTGGGAAAATTATTAGATATAGGTTTGACAATTTTTTGTAAATTATTACAACATAATAATTTTGACCATTCATTTCGCTATAGTTAACAGTACTTATCCTTCAAGAGAGAGAAAAATTAGAGTGGTCAGCTATAAAAGCGCTTCAAAAAAGGAAGTATTATTTTGAACAGATAGTCGGATATTCTTATATCCCATCGTCATTTTTTGCGAATTTTAAACGAAAAAGACTTCTTTTTTCCAATGTTTGGATCAGACGTAGATGAAGAATGCAATTTATGCTGCAGACGGTAAAAAATATGATGTGGGCTGGTGTGTAGTGTCATCTTTTGTATATCATAGTGTAAAGGACTTATAAAATATATACATTCAAACACATGTTGTATTAAATTTAGAAATAGTTTTTAATATTTAACTTCAAAATTATTGTGCCATCTTATTTACTTTGTTATAATTGAAATATTTTGAGTAAAACGTAAGTGTAATCCATTATTTTTTCCCATACGTACCAAAACATTAATACATCAATTTTCTTTTATGGAAAGCAATAGCTTTCTAACTTTATTATTGAGATAATGCACAAAATTAAGCAGAGAAAAAATTTTCAGGAGTCCGATAAATTTTTTTGGAATATGTTCCACAGTTAAGGGGTAAAGAGTGTGATAAATATCTACAAGCTTTCATTATGTGTTTTTTAAAGTGTCTTCGTACTCTCTAGAAGAATCCGTCTTATTATTATCTAAATAACCATGATATTGTTATTTGTGTCCAAAGATATAATTTTCATCTTTCGAAGTTTTTCTTAAGTAACTTTAAAAGACTTCAGTTATTAGAAGTGTGTCAAATGAAGCAACAATACGACAGAAAACACCAATACAATAAGCACTTTATTTCGAACTCTTTGACACAAACACAGTCCAAATTTCATTTTCAAAAACTACATTTATATACATTCATCACACTGGCATACACAGTGTATATATGTTATATAAAGAACAAGGCAGTTATGCGTGCATTTAGGATATGTGTTTCACATAGTAGTTATCAATACTACGAAACACTTCATTATTTTCACGCAAGACACAAAGCCACGTCACTGCATCCATGCACGATAAAAGAACACTATAGATTTTAAGTGATTTTTTTATCTACTCTAATACTTTTAAAGCATTATCAACATTCGACTTATTTCAAACTGCATTTCATGCTGCCGTGGTTTTTAGAGCTGACACAAATAAATGCATAAATAAATATAGTCTCAGCTGCAACTGCCCATGTTAAAAAAAATTTTAAAAATTACACAGAGTGTTAGAAAAGTAATGAAATCGGACCTTTGTGTGAAACAGGATAATTATTATCAGCAGTGGTATGTATAGCAAAACAGCTTCTGTGAAAAATAATTTCGATGTTTTCTACTGGATGACACACTCCACAATTATATGATAATTATATGACACTCCACAATTATATGACACAATATAATTAATGTTGCGTGATTTTAGGTAAGATTTCGATCATGACGATCATAATGATTAGATTATAGGGAAAATGATTTATTCTTTTTGAATGGACTCAAGCATATTTGGGATGATTAGAGAATTTTTGAATAAATCCAATGGATAAGTCTAACGAATAAGTATAATGCTTCATGAAATAGAATAGTATTTTAGGAAATAATTTTTACCTTCTTTAGAATGATATACATTAATCTAATTTCTCATGACAGTTTTTTTTTTTTTTTTTTTTTTTGGATAATGTCCACATAGACAAAATGCAGAACTTTCATACAACAAAGGTTGAATGAGATAGGAATGAAGAATTATTTGCTTTATTTTTTTTTCGAGTTAAAAAAAACCAAATACATTAAAAACACTTTTGGTAAAACGCAATGCCATTCTACTTCTAAGTACTTCAGATTGTTGGGTTTCAGTAAACTTAGATGTAAATTATGGCTAATCATCTTGAATATTCATTGATGAGCTTAAATTTAACCAAATGTTTCTAATCTATAACATTTTGTCTGTTTTGAATATGTTTTATCCGAGCGACTGTCTTTTTCAATTATTTCAAGAACCACTGAAGAAGCTTTGCACCCAATAAACTCATTTATTTTGGATATAACATTATTAAAAGTCATGTTTTTCCTCTTTCCAAAAATTTAAATTGCATTTTCCTCAAGAACAGAAATTTTAATGCTTCATTAATGCGCCGAATCACAATAGTTTAGAAAACATTTTCCAAACATGCATGTGTTTATGGCGAAAAAAAATCACCAAGATATTTTCCGAAATTCTATTTAAGTAATTCACTAGTTAAATGGTTTTAATTTAACTTGTTGACTGAAAAATCTATGGTTCTACTGACAGTCAAGCTCTAGAAGTTAAATTAACACTGCCATCTTTATCTTAATTTTTACTAAAAGTATAAAAACTAATATTTATAGAAACCCCCTTTTTTGAAGACAATTGTTTGCTTTTACAATTGATACCGTCTAACTGTTCTATGTCATTGAATTTAGTCTTTAACTTATTGACCAATATATCCATGGTATTCTCTAATTTTTATTTCCCTTTGAGAAGTGAAAACAGTTTCATTACTTTTCTATCACACTTCATATTTTTCAAATATAATCAACATTTTAAATCAAATAATCTGTTAACCCAGTTGTTCTTAAGCATTTCAATTCTCGTCGGCTTTTCGAACTATAATTTTTCCACGGTTCCCTACCCTTTGCAAACGTTCGGCTAATCATAAATAAGAGGTAAAAAAAAAATGAGATTCCGTGGCATCTTTGTGAAGACACCAAGACTCCTCAGGGTGCCGCGAAATACACTTTGGGAACCACTGAGTTAACCATTAAAATGTTAGCTAAAAAGGGAAACCATTATACATATTCTTTGTTTTGAACAACCTTCCTTTTTTTTCACTCAAAAAATTTGAAATGAAATTAATACGTCAGCACTTCTATAAATGAAAGTATAAAAAAAAATCTCATGAACTGCAGTATGAAATGGATTGCTGTGATGAGGTCTTAAATAAAAATAAATAAATAAAACTTTACATTTTACTAGACAAAGCTATATAAAATGCCCAATACTTATGTATTAAGGCAACTAATTCATACACATAACTCACATATACGTTTTTATACAAATGGAATATTTATATCAAATACTTGATATGTTCAGGAATTGCATTCATTTTCTATTGTGATGGCAGTTGAAGCACTTTAACTATTTTTAAAAAAAATATTCAGTTTCTAATACAATGAAAATTAATTAGAATATGAGGGTTTCATAATTTTTTCTTTGCAAAATACAAGAAAATATATCCTTATATAAGTTTGCATAATTTGGAAGAATTATAAGTAGACATATTTTCACAAATTCAATTCTTTAATTATTTAATAATTTGAATATATATTTTAAATGTGTTACTTAAATCAAGTACCATAGCACATGCATAAAAATAAAACAATTTTACAGTAAAATTACACAATGAGAGAACATTAATTTTTCACAACTTTATTTTTTATATCCCCTTATACGTAATATCTCATCTATTATAAATAGATATCTAATGTGACACAATTTTATGATTAATGAATAATATTAGTTGCAGAATGTGAACAGCAGTTGAATTCTACTTTTGTACACGCCTTGTCAATGGAAAACCAAATGGTGCCAAAAAGTGACATAAATGAGCCAAATTGGTATCATTGTAATAATGCAACTTATTAGTATAACATATGATAGCAACCCTATCAGCGATTTATTACCATTTTGTTTTTCGTCCCCAAGGTGTGGACTAAAATGGGGTTTTACCTTAAACAGATAATCTCAGAAAAATATTGATTAAAATAGAACGACATTTAGAAAAGATACATTTATATTTTGAAATTATTTTAAAAAGAGAATTTGTTTAATTTTATTAGTAAAAGGCAGATTGCGAATAATTTCTTGTAATAAATTTTTAATATAAAATTAGATAGTAATTATTCAAAAACTTGAAGAATAAAAAGATGTGTGCGATTTCAATAAAAAAGTTAATCCAGAATAAAAAAAAATGAATCAAACATTTAATTTCATACGCAATAACTATCTTCAAATCCAAGTATTTTAAATAATATATTAAAACTCAGAGTTTTTCAATTTATTAAGGATGGAAAAGAAATTTTAAACTAAATAAGACTTTCTAGTGAGTTTTGTTCCTAAAAGGTTTCAGTATAACGCAGCACATACCATAACGATTTCACTTATTAATTTACCTCAGAATGTTTAAAAGAATTAAAAAGCAGACTATTAACCAGGATGATATTTTAAATGAAACGATCTCACATAAAATACGGTCGCTACGGATCGTTGATATCAAGGAGTTTAGAAAATTCCTTTTATTTATTTCTTGCAGGAATGGAAACATAAAAGTAATTAATATTTTTAATTACGAGTATTTAAGCTTCTGAAAAGACGATGGAAGCGCTAAAAGTAATACTTGAACAATTTTTTGCCTGAAAAGTTTTTTTAATTCTCATGATAACCAATTTCTTGACATGTTTCAGCGCCTAAACTAACTTTTTGAATGAATATAAATTTAAGATTTTTGCTTAGGTGAAGTTTCTGAGTTATGAAAATATTGGGATTAAAGAAAACTAACATATGTGGTAACATTGACAGAGAGATCATTTCATGTTTGTTTCTATAAGAAAATTTTTTTAACCACTCATTAGTTTACGATTGTGAGCAAAGATTTATCTTTAATAAACCGCTATTATAACCACTAACTATTCACCAATATTCAATCGAAAATTAAGTATATCCAATCATATTTATATGCTTTCTTCATTTCAAACATTACAAAGATTTTGCCAAAATATAGGGTTAAATTATAATTTTCTATTAAATTTTCCCTAGATTCTACAGAAACATAATTTAACAAACTGTTTTTCGGTAACTAATTAATTATCAAAAGACATAAGAAAATCCGAATGCTTACAATAATTTTTTAAAATAATCAAACTAGAAGGTTAGGAAATATTATATTTTATGTATAAAAAAAGGAGAAAAAAGAGTAGTATTGAGATTATAGATAGATTTTTAGTTTATTGATCGTGTTCCGAAGAATATTTAGTTTTTTTCATTACATGAATTTCTTTTCTTTTCTTTGCACTTATGCCTACAGGGTTAAGTTCACGTAAGATTTTAAATTTCAAATTAAAGAAAGATAAATACGATTTGTCTTTTATATTTTACTTAAAAGTTTTCATTTATATCATACTAATTCAATTTGTATTTTAAAAATAAGCTTATGATTCTTCAGAGGTTGTAATGATTGGTACATAATAATGGACTATGATTTACATGATACATGGATACGTGTAATTATGATATCTTTTATCGTGTAATTAAACAAGTGAGTCAAATGTTGGTTACAGTCGAAAAAGGATTTAAAGTTTCATAATGAATGAAAAATATTTTATTTCTGAATACTTAAAAATAAATTTTTTTCCTTATAAAACCACTATCATGAAACTAATGGGATATTAAGTAGTTTTATTAACATGTCTGACAACATCTGTTAAATTTTTATACGATGACTATTAGTGAACACATTTAAAATTCCTAAAATTAAGCCATTTTTGACGTTTTGTTTATATATAAAATGGGTTGTTAAAAATTATGATTGATTTCCCTACCAAACTGGGCGTTATTGACAGATAGTTAATTAGATGTTTCCTATTAATTTAAAGCGTAAAAATTTGGTAGAAACGTTACAAAAATACCATCGATTTGATTAACAATTTTTTTCCCACTAACTAAATGAACATCAACAAGAATGATTTTCTCTCGTAATGTATTAATTAAAATGCTAACATATGTATAATAAATAATTATAATTGTAAAAAATATGTATATATCTTGCATTGTGATTATTTTTATATTTATGCGTTTTAAACAAAGTCTACATTAAAAGAGTAGTTTTAGTTCTTTGAATACACATTGATCATAATTATTCTTTAAATTTCTATACTTTTGTACTTAGATTCATTAACGTTTTTCTTAGATTTAAATTGCGTTCGTTTTTATTAATTTCATGCAGTATGCTTGGCAGTTTGTGAACGTTTTGCAGTCAGCTTTTTATTGCGTACCATTGCAAGAGTTTCATAATAAAGCAACTTGCGTAATTTTATATTTTTCACGGCTGAAAATTCTGTCGACTTTTTAATCCTCCTTTCATTACAGTTTTTTTTTTTTTTTTGATTAAAGTAATTATTATAATGATAACATTAAAAACGATACATAAACACACCGTAATAAATATACGATAACAGAAAGATACTGTAATATTTAACAATTAAATTACGTGTAAACATTAAATGTATAGTAGCAATAAATAAGCAAAACTGATGGAGATATACATTTTTCATATAGAATGATATAATAAATAAAATGAATACAGAGAACTGTAGATTAACCCAATAGACTATTAGTTATGTACAACAAATGATAAAATATATAATAGTAATGCTGTTACACTTAAAGACAGTGTATGGAATGAAATGGTATAAAAATTAAATACTATTGATATTTACACGTAAGAATTGTATAATGATTTTAATTTCAATTTCTTTCCACAGATATAAAGAGGGACGATTTAAAAGATCTTAAAAATATATTTAAATTTTATGTTCTTTGAAGCCCTCAATAGAAAATACCCTACTAAATTTCCGTAAAATTTATAAAATAAGCTAACAAACTTTGTAATTCAGCTAACACTTAAAAGTTCAGAGAGTATTCCTGCAATTTCCTGGCCTAACTATAATATATGAAAAAAAAATGTAATTGCTTATTGTAGGATGATTTCAGACTTCGTGACGTGATTAATACATCAATTGTATGTCAAATTTAAATACGAGCATGGTTTTAAAAAACCGTATCAGAAATGGGGAAACTCATTGCGGTATTTTCCCGTGATCATTTACCCCTTTCCTAAGAAGCCCATTAGTAGGACGTCCTTCACATTCCAAAAAAATCGCCGCCATAACTTTTCAGGCCAATGGGACCATGAGCATCATCTTTAGAGTAGATTCATCGGAAACTGCCCATTATTCTGATTGTTTCTTGGTTTCCAGTGAAGAAATGATGAATCCAAGTCTCATCGATGGTGACAACTTGACGCGGCACCAATCAAATTTTGATTTCGCAGCGAATGAGCTATTAAATCAAAACTAACTTATGATTCAGTGGCACATTTCTTTCAACACTATTTAACAGATGGCATCACAGAATGATAACACCATCTTGTCTTAGCAACGTCACCAGTCTTCAAAAATAAATGCTTTTTTAATCATCCTCGTAAAGCTACTTTTATAATTTAAAATGACGTCTTTGAAGTATATATATAACACATCGATCAATAACTCCCGAGACTAACCCAGAGATGGCGCTCGTAGTAAACCAGTAACCAGGTCTTTCTAGAGTACTAACCTTTGCTTGAAACGTGTCAAAATTTTAAGTCGATCGGACCAGGAAAAAGGTTTTTTGAAGTGAAGTGAAAAAGGTTTTTTCCAAGTGGGTGCCGCGATTGCTTTCGATGGAACAAAAACAGCAACGAGTCGATGATTCAGAAAGCTGTTTATCGCTATTTACTCGCAACAAAAAAGATTTCTTGCGAAAAAAAAAAGAAAAAAATTCGGAAAAGCGTTGGAACGATTGTATCACCCTAAAAGGTGATTAACAAAAGGTGTTATGTTGATGAATAAAAAAAAATTTTGCAAAAAAAATGTTGTTTTCAATGTTAGACTCAGGAGTTACTGATCGATGTGTTGTATATATATATGAATATACACAAAACAAACATACTATACAATTTCAAATCTGTAAATTTGATTTATAGAGGCATAAGACATAACTTTCTAGAATAGAATATAAAAATAGAACAAATAATTTAGAGAAAAAATTACGTCTAAAAGTAAATTAGAAATTGAATTGAACTGGACTGAAATTCATTAAATGTTTGTTTACTCATCCAAAGATAATATGGATTCATTCATTTTAAAACGTTTATTCAAAAGCTTTATTATTGATATTCATTTCTTAAAATTTTCTTCAAAACTTTTATTGACGGATAAGATAAGACAATATTAATATAGTTTGTACGAAGTGAAGAGAAATTCGTTCTAAGCGAATACATAGTAACTATTGGAAGTTATTTTTTTCTTCTTTTTTATAAAGAATAGGTAGATTTGTTTAGCTTTTATAATAAACCCCTGTATCAATAGGAATAAGTTTTGTGCATATTTAGCATTTTTTTAATATTGCAATACATCGAATTCCCATCAAATAGTAAAAATTTATTTAAAAATTCATCAAATAAATAAAAACGTGTTATAAAATCTTTTTATACATTATAATATAGCGATTTTTCAGGTAAAAGGTGAATCGCAAATTATTCGCTAATAATTATATTGTTTACAACTATCATTAATAAAATGGGATTTTTAAATAATTTAATTTACCAAAATATTTATTTTCGAAAAATTTCAGAAATGCGTCAGAAATTTTAAGAACAAACAATTGCTAATTTTTCTTGCTAAATAATTTATAACGTAATCAATATAATTTTATATAAATACACGTACAAACATTCATTTCGAAGTACGTAAAACTAAATAACCATTTCATAAATTGTACTTCATGAGTTTATAATATTAAGAAATTTATATTTTATACATTTTAAAAATTGATTACAGTTACGTATCTTTCATACCAACACTCAGTTTTTCTTACATACAAAGATTTCTTTGGCATGTTTCAACATACTTTCATTGGAGAATATCTAGAATATAGAATATATCCAGAGAGAATATCCAGAATATAAAATTCAAAATAATGCTGTTCAATAACACATATTCCTAGATTATAAAAATATGTAATATTTCCAATAACATTATAAGTTAATTTGTTATAAGTTATTTAACACCCAAAAATGCATCACTTTTATAGAATTGTTCGATCATTTAACGAAAGGAATGCTTAAATTCCAAATACTTCATAATTATTCATTTTAAATGCATTTTAAAATCTTCAATAAGTAATAATTTCTTGAAACTTTCATTTTCTCTTAAAATATTTCTAAAACCTCTTTATATTCGTCTAAAATTCTCTCGTGATTCTTTTTTTTTTTGAAACATTCAAACATGATAGATTTTTGTAATAATAAATTTTTCCATATTAACAATTTTCTATAAAAACATCATTTACCTTTACAAATAATTATTCAAAAGAACAAATATGTAAAATTCAAAACACGAAGAATTTCGAACAGAATACAAAAAAAACTGTAAATGAAAATTATAAAAAACTGATTCAATGAATATAAAATGGTTAATGGAAAAATATTGATTCCGTGTTATATAATATAGACTGAAGACTCTTATCTTATTTTGATTTTCATTGTATTGTTTCAAAAATAAGATGGGGATGAAATGCACTTCCCTACGGCGCAATTGAAACAGCTATTGTACACAATGCATTGTGTAAGGTGAGAAGTAATAAAATCAGCTTTTGATTTCTTTTGTTGCTCATTCGTTGATGAACGGTGCATTCGCCGCGATGTGCAAAATCTTACCGCCTTGCTTGATCTTTTGTACACCAAACATACGCTCTGTACATTCCTACTATTAAGAAAATCCCCAGTATTAAGCAGAAGATGAGTATTAAAACCTTGGTAGCTGGCGATAACACTGTAAGAAAAGAAAATTGTTATGTTAAATACAGAGTCAGAAGAGAACAAAAGTGAGGCCCGGTTCAAAAACACCAGGCCTTGAAACAAATTTTATTCTATAAAATCATAATTGATTTCATTTTTCATTGATAACACTGTACACATGATATGGCACAAGGAGTATAAATGAATTAATTAAAATACAATAACGAATCTTTATATATAAATATTCAGTCTCCCTACGTTTGCTTCAGCAAAACTCAAAAAGTGGTCAATGGATTGACTTGAAAATTTTACACAACGTTGCATTTCCATATATAACGTTGCATTTCCATATATTGCAATTTTACACAACGTGTTTTATGTACTTTTTATCCCGAAGTAATCGCGATATCTTTTTGCCTCGCAGAACGGAGCAATTACACATACTCGATATGAACAACATCATTCTAAACAGAATCACAGGTGTGAAACAGTGACATAACAAATCTTAACTCTATAGGCTCCTTGATGGACCAAAGTGAAGTAGGGAACTTTTCAACGGAATTTCCTAATTCACTCGACGTTACCGCTTTGCCGTCATATATTCTGAATTAAAAAATTCGAATGTCAATTATATTACTCCGAAAAATCAATCAGAAAAAGTTATGCAGCGGATAAGATTAGTAGTTAAAAAATTGGTGAATACACTAATTGAAGCAACAATTCTAATAAGACCTTCTAATGGTGAAGATGTACTACTTCCACTAATACTACTCGTTCATACTACTCACAGATATGGAGTTCCAAGTTCAAGTGACCTCAATTTCCAACACGCCTTACGTTCTCTATGACTATGAATAAAGTGCTAGGACAATAATTGTAAGAGTGCGTTTTGAATTTAAAAAACGAATGTTTCTCTCATGGGCAATTATATGTCGCATGCACCAGAGTCGGTAAAACGTTTGATCTTTATGTTTAGGCAGAAAACGGACAAACAAAAATATAGTCCATTCACTAGCTTTATAAAAAAAAAACGATTTTCAGTGAAAGACATTTTTTTCCTCCTTTCCTTTCATTCCACAACATACCCACAGCAACGCAAAGTAGAATATAGAATGATGTGTTTTCTTGTTGAATCTATGTTTACTAGAAATTTTTATTTACTCTCCTAATAATTAATGTCCGACAGAGCCATAACGAAGCCTGGGCGAGATTAGCTGTTAATAATATATACAATTAAATTACCTGATCTGTGAGCGATATTCTTATCGATACGTTAACAACTTCGTTATATTTTCCAGAGACAGGCAATTTTTTCAAAATATTTTAAATTCGAAAATTCTGAAATCATGTTTTTTTTTTGTTTTAATATCCCGTATATTTCTAGTTATATATTATTTACTAATGTTCTGTCGTATATAACATTAAACATTTGTTTTACTTTTAAATTCGAATATTTCACTGCAAAGGTAACTTGCAATTAATTATTTCAATATATATGTCAACTTGCAGGATTCTAAAACAAATTTAGGGCAATGAAATAATAATTTATTTCATTTTGGTATTTATTACATTGTAGAAATTTGTATAATAAAGAGCACTTTGAATTAATTAAAATAGGATACCAAATAATTCAAAATAAATAATAATACATACAATTAAATAACATGATGAGCAAACGATATTTTTATTTATACATTAACTTCCTGAGTATGTTTTCGAAAGGCAGACGATTTTTTTTCAAAATATCAAAAATATTTTGTTTCAAAATATTAAAGTCATGTTTTTCTTTGTCTAGATACTACGAAAATTCTAGTTATATTATTCAGTAAAGTTCTATTATGTGCTACGTTAGTGAATGAGTAATGCTGAAGTTTATTGGCGCAAGAGCCAGATATGGATATGCACCATTAATATATATCGGAGGCCAAAAATGGGGCAACTGGGATCTAGACGTTTTGAAAAATAGAAAAAAGATAAAAAAATTAGTTGACAAGAAGAAGGATGATTGAAAATGGAAAACGATGGGAAAAGTACTACTTTGAACACTTTTGTATTCCTTTTAAAGTCAAATATTTTATTTATTTTCACACCTTGCGATTAGCCTTGCACTACTAGTGGTCGCAACGCGAGCATAACAGAGCATACGAGGTGTGGCTATTAGATAACGAGACTGACGCTGCAACAGAAGAAGTACGTATGCGTCAAACGCCAGCCCCAGTGACAAACGACGGCTATTTAGCGTGAACCCTTCTCTTTCGAGTGCCCCTCGTTTCTGTGAACAAATATGTATATACGTAGCCTTCGTTTGCATTTTTTTTTTTTTTTTGTTTCTCCGGGAAAAATGATAAGTGAGCAACGAATTGGTGCGAAATTTCGCATGAAACTTGGGAAAACCGATACTGAAACTAATAATTTATTGAAAGAAGTGCATGGTAATGAATGTTCATCGCGTTCACTTTTTTTTGAGTGGTGGAAGTTTTTTCAAGATGGCGGAGAAGACGTTAGAGATTATTCACGCCCATCTCGCCCTTCTACGTCAAAAAGGGATGACAATGTCGAAAAAATCAGTAATCTGGTTTGATCTGAAAGTCAGTTAAGTATTCATACAATTGCTGAGACTGTAGGAATATATACAGAATACGTACGGTAAATTTTTCCACCAAGATAATGCACTGGCTCATTCCGCATTGTCTGTCAATAGGATTCAAGTATAGCTTCTCATTGTTAGACTATCAGTCTTATTCTCTAGATCTTGCGCCATGCGACTTCTATCTGTTTCCTAAGGTGAAATCTGTATTAAAAGGAACAAGATTTGAGTCCGTCGAAGCTGTGAAAGAGAAAAAGGCCTGCATCCTGAAGGAGCTGATAGAAGATTTCCAGCACTATCTCGAACAATAGAAGATTCGCATGGAGCGTTGTAGGGATAGAAGAGGAGTGTATATTGAAGGTGATAATAAGTAAATACGAATGAGATTGAAATAAAATGTTTTACAGCGTCAGTCTCGTTATTTAATAGCCGCACCTCGTATGGTACTTACTTTTCTCACCAGCTATCTGCAAATGTAATGATTAACTGGAAGCATCAAATCTTGCTTTAGATTGGTGCACGTGATATGTGTACGGAGTACATGATAATATTCAAATTAAAACCAAAAAGAGAGAAAAGAAATCTATTTTAATTTTGTAAAATCAGTCGGAACCCTTAGCGAACCTTTCAAATTTCCCTCTTGGATTGTTGATTAAATATTTATGAATAAAACAACACAAAAAAATAATACTTTTTAAATTCTTATTGGAAATCTTATACACAGCTGAGAAATATAAAAAATTCAACATTTTAAAAAGGTGACTTTTTTTTTTTTGACTGTGAAGGAATTTCATAAAAACATACAAATTAAGTTGCTAAAATACTTTGCAATGAAATATATATTTATCAGAATGTATTGAATTTATCTAATTGGTTCTGTAACGTAGCTTATAGATAATTCCCCGTCAAAGACATTTGTATTGAGTTTCGGTTTTCCTTTCCCTATTCCCTATTCAAAGGCGTAATAAAAGTTTATTTCTCCAAAGCGGGCATTAAATGAGCTCCACCTGGTGTCAGCTATTTTGGTGCATTCATGAATACATAACTCTGCAACACAGGTGTGGCAGGAATGATCCACCTGTATAAGGAATTGTGAACTATAACATGGGGATTTAGAGCCTATCCGTTTGACGTCCGACATATGGCACATATGTGCCCGTGCATTAAATTGGATATTGACGGATAAGAACGAATGGAGTTGGGGGTCAGAGACAGAAGTTGTCTATGAAAGTCATTAGCCATCCAATCAGAAATGAAAATGAAGCGAAGGAGGGGGGGGGGCGTGAGTCGGCCCTACCCTGGTATTTAAAAGGGACGGAGAAGAAAGAAAGGGGGTGAGGAGAGGATCTGACTAGTAGAGCGAAAGAAGGCGATTCCTGCAAGGAGTGAGCGATAGAGGTGGCAATAGAGGCTATTCCTCTTCTCGTGCGATTTTGCTAAATTCTATCCTTTAGTAACAAAATACATAGGGATATTTTCCTATTAATTATAATTTCTTCAAGATATTTTGTTCGTGACATTGTTCAAAGAGTAACAAAGTGAAAATCCTTTGTAATTTGAGTATAACTTTAAGCTGTGTGATTCCTTCGCACTACCGAGCCATTCCACAAATTCTGGGGTCACGACGCTATAATTCTAAAAGTCTATTAAGGCTCCCATCTGCCGGCTATTTTAATTTCGTAGACGTATTGATAATCCCATAGAATTTCTACTACCGTTCTCAGATCTATGCTATTTTATCTATTTGAATGCAAAAAGTGCATCCGAATCATAAAAATTCGAGATAAAAACCAACGTTTTTAAAAACAAAGTTTTTATATGGTGGCAAAGTTTATTAAAAAAGTTATTGAAATATTAGTTAAAAATTGTCACAAATGTCGAAATATTGCATTATTAAGCGAGTACCCAAAGTTTCAGAGCTCTAGCTTGATGGGAAGTTGGTTAAATTAACGATCGAAAATTTGATGACACACCCTAAGTGAAATATATAAAAACGTTGTAAAAAAGAATAATGAAGGATTTCGCTGAATTACATGCTTCTTCTGAATTTCAAAAATACTTTTTCCGATATTATAATGATTCGTTTGTGGGTTTCCGGTCTTTAAAGGTTGGGAAGAAAATATAATTCCACATAAACCTTCATTATTTTTTGCTTTTTCGAATGTACTTTCTTGTATTCAAATAGCTAAAATAAAGCAGATATGAAGACGGTTGCAGAAATTTCATAGGCTTAACTTTACGTCCAAGAAAGTAAAAGGGCCAATAGACGGGATCCTTAAGATCATTACATTCAAATTCTACAGAGCTTTTAAAAAATCCATAGAACTCAACAAAATTAAAAATATTTTTATTAAGAATAGCAGCATTTTCATCGGAAAGTTGTAGCTTTCCTCACATGCAACATACTTTTCCCGTATTAAATTGTTTGGTATTTTCCTGAAAATTTTCTGTAAAATATCTATAAAACACCTTAAAAGAGCGTTGTTTCGTAATAAATTTACAGAAAACTTTTTCAGAATGTTTATTAGCGTGGCTATATTGACGGAATGGGAAACAGAATGAAATATATTGGAAGTTATATCCAAAATTACACGTACTTTATGCTGTAACAGCGGTATGTATTTTTCCATGATCCTGGTTATTTTATATATATTTATATTATCATAAACGAATACATATATTTTTATGTAGTATTAATATTTAAGAATGGGCATCGGACTCATTACTCGTGGAAGTAATTTTACCTAAGTTCAAGATATACAATTGGCATCATAACGCATTTCAATAGATAACATTTGCTCATATTTTTTATAACATACTATATCACAATCATCGACAAGAATAAACGTGACACAATTTACATTAAATTTTGCAACATGCTAAGTCTGTTTCTGTTGTAAATCCTTTTTTGAATATCTTTGAATGCATTTTCAATAAAATGCTGTAAATACAATTATATCACTTATCATTGAAAGAAAGAAAGAGAAAAAGATCACATTACTGGTTCATACCACAAATTCAAATTAAGGAATATGTTGTCTTAAAGGCCATCAAATACGGATATGAAGGAATTTGACTTTGATGCTAAAATTACATAAATTTCATTTATATAATTCTGATTATTTAATTAAACAACAAAAACATCAACCTCATTGGCAGTCATGAATAAAATTTTAGAATGTCTTCAGGTTCTTTTATATACTATTCATAAATTTTATATGAATTCCTTCTATACTCATACAATCAAGCAAATGGAAATTAGAATGTAATAGCCTTTCTCCACTTTTGATTTGTATTTTTACCATTTGAAACTGACTAGAATTAAAGAGTTTAAATTTTTGTACGACAAATATAAGAGTAAAATTCGTAAAAATAATGAGTAAATTTAAGATATTTTGAATTCAAATTTCTCTAAAATGTGGCGTGATTAGAATGCTGATAAGCTATCAGATTTTAAATTGTGAAATGTAGCTTTCCAACTTGAAAGGTTTCCCCTTCCTGATTACACCGAACAACTTCCCCTTGAATGATTAGAATTTTTCTATTTCCCCACTTAAATAAACACGAAGGAGAAATTCTAATTTCTTTTGAAAGCTGTTGTCATTAGAAAACACGTTGCGTAATGTCCTTAACAAATTCTTTCTGGAAAAGTCTCGGCTATAAGCAAAGAAATGTCTATGCTTTGTTTTAGGCAACAATATTTAAGAGGTGTTATGTAAATAAATGATATTCAAATTATAATCTTTAACTACATGAATATGACTATATGGCTATATTAGATCGGCGGCGGTCCTCTCCCATAAGTTGAAACTAATAAGGAAGAGGATATAAGCGCCTAACAACTGGTCCGGTAGGAAATTCCTTTCTGGTTCTTTTGCTGATAGACCACAAAACAAGATTCATCCGGACCCGAAGGTAGGGATTTCGAATCGTCCCCATCACCATGGCCAACCAACTGCTACCAATGTGGTGAAAATGCTCCTGCCGAAGTGGTAACTCAGGACTTGAACAGTAGATGAGAGTTCATCTCAGCCAAGCACAATTGAAAAATATACCCCCGACACAAACTTGCATCAATGTGTTCAACTATGACGCCCCACTTATAAATCACGATTATTGACATAGTCGGATACGGAACATACATCAAACAGACCCATCATCTCAACTAGAGACTATCAATTCCGTCAATCGAGACGATCCAAAACGATACAGGGAAAAAAAAAAGGATGTACATGAATTGTACTAACGGCTGAAAAAACAACCTTTTCTAAATATCATTCAGAAAGTCTCTCAACATCATTTTCCTCTCCAAGAAGGCGCGAACTCTCCCGTAAGTTGCAATTAACAAGGACAGGAGCAAAAGCTCCTAATAACTGACCCGAAAGGAGATTCCATTCTGGTTTGGTCGTTTAACGCTCTCTTCTCACCAAACGAATCTCATTCCGAATCAAAGAGAATCTGACTTGAATGGATTCGCCTTCATTCCTGCCAAATCAATCCGAATCAACTTTTCTTATATTAGTTGCTTTCGAATTTCCAGCATGGAAGCTGTTACAATTAACACTATATTGTTTCATAAAAAGGCAACGGCATAAACAAAAAAAAAAATACAGCCTGTGGATTAAATGGATCGATAAATAAGATTCAATACGAGATGAAACTTTTTTTTGTATGTGATAATCTATGGTTTTTGCTATAATATATTAATTTTGAACATTCATAATTTTTTTAAAATAATTTGTAGGATTTTGCTTAATAATGAAGTTTTTTGAAACATCATTTATTGGTATATTGATTTGCCTAAAATTCTACAAAGGGTTGCTCTAAAATATAATTTTCGTTTCACAATATTGGCAAATGCTTAAGGAAATAGTTAAACTAAAAATATTTAACTTTTACTGCCATTTTGAGATTGTTTAAGTAATTAAAATTGTTTAAGTTAAAAGTAATTTAAAAGTTTTCATATTTTAATAAGTACTCTTATCTACTGCTATTAAAATAAGGTAAAAAGAATGGTATTGAAATATGTAAAAAGAAAATAATTTCAGTTCCAGTCATGTAAAATAATATGATAATGTAAGTGTGTACAGTTTTCATTAGATTGTCTTCAGTAGTTTTTGAGATGTATTGCGTAAAATTATGAAAAATCACATTTTTAGAAAATTAACTGTTAAATGATGCTTTTCAGAGCAATACGTAACTGAAATCCACAACAG
>BMAW01050582.1:76792-99292 GCA_019974015.1 Nephila pilipes
GAGCATGTATTGCTATAGTCCCTTACTGCTAGCATAGTAATACTGATCATTGTTGATAACTTCACTCCACTCTTGATACAGACACTGATCTAAATCTTTGTTAAGCTGATAAACTGTTTCTACAATCATATTCACCACTTTAATAGTTTTTGTTCAAACTAAATAGGCCCTGCTTTTCAATCATTGGAGATTTCTAATTCAAACAAATTTGCAGAATCCCAAAAGAAAGGCAAGCATGATAGATCACTGCATACATTTTTCTTGGTGATATGTTTGTGACGTTGAGCTTGGACCATGTTCACAACTTCTCTTAACCACAATATGATAAAAAAAAATTGTTGGGCAACACATAATTTAAAAAATATCTGCAATTCTATCAAATGCTATAAAGAACTGTTAACACGATTTCTGACTTAAAATAGCTTTATATTTAAATACAATTTATGAATTAAAATTATGTTTGCAATAGATTACAATATATTGAATTAAATAATAATATTATACATAAAATCTCTAAGAACATTGTTATAGTAGCTAGATTGATTTATATAATATTATTGGCAAAATTTTTGTTTGTTGAACAATCATCATGATAAATGAAAGTTGATACAGACGCATAGTCTCAAAGAGTAATATTATTTTTGAAATACAACGCTATATATAGAGAATATGATAAGTAATAATAGTATATATATATATATTATAAAGTATAGTATATATAGATATACAAATATATATGGGGCATTCACTAATTCTCAAAGAATAATCAGTTTTCCATCGTACTGGTAAAACCAGCCTCATCAGTTACTCCAATGTATGGCATCTGACATGCGCATGGGATAGCTGTTCAGCACCACTCATGTCCTGAAATGTCGAATGACATTTCGTCCTGCGCTCTCTTTCCTTCTTTTTTTCCTTCTCCTCTGCATCCCATGCTCTGTTGACAGTGAACTCCGCAAGCTGCCCTGATCCGTGCCCATCGCCGATATGGGATAAACCATTAGTTGACTACATCTACCTGTCTCAGGAAGAACGATTACCCTAATACAGAGATATATAACTATAATTAAGTGTGTGTATTTTCTCTTCCCTCTTCTAGTAAACGAAGTAAAACAGTTGAGCCTCATGCATGTTCCACAAGTCATCATAGAATCCGGTAATGCGAGTTATCCACAACCTGGTTCATCAGCCCGCAGTAAAGCAAACTCAAATGAAGATTCAGGGATGTGCACAATCCTATCACCCTCCCACACTAACACACACACCACCAACCCACCACACACACACACACACACACGCACACACAGCACACACACACATTTGTTTACCTTACACACATCTATTTCGCTCATTTAGCCTTTTAAATATGTCAAATATAATTATTCTTAACCAATCAAACATAAATTAAATAAATAACACCTGGTTCTTTTTATAGTCAGGTCCCTGTTGGTGTTTCACGGCTGTCACGGGCTTCCAGCTCCTGTCAACATTTTACTTTATAGCTTTTTGTTGTCAAAATTTTTCTCTCTAATTCTTCTTATTTTGATGTAAATAGTAAAAATAAATGTTATTGAGGGAAAAGTGTTATTGTGATCGATTGATTGATGTGCATATTTTATCCAAAATATTTAATTAAAAGTTATAATTGATTTTATCTGAGAAGATATTTGATTATCTATTTTCAAAAAAATAAAGGTGAGTTGATTTTATGCTGAATATTGTATTCAATTTATTTGTTTTGGATTAAAGTGAAGTATCGGGTGTCCCTTGGCGACTGGCGATTTTCGGATGCGATAATGATTTCAAACTGGCGAATTAGTGTTTGATATCTATTCTTTTGAGAAACTTATAATCACGTGTTTTTTTCCTCGATTGCTATTCATTGAAAGAAGCAAAGGATTTTTGAAAAATAGCTGGAAAGATATTTGATAATTATATTAGATTGTTCTTTTTCTTTTTAACCATTTTTTCCTAAATCACTTGTTGAACGCCTTTGAGGGATTTTTTAATTGTTCATTTAGGTATGTCTGAAAAGTATGAGTTACGTTTTTTTAATGCTTTGGAGCGAAAAGGTGAAATGAGCATATTTTACACCGATGGATGGAAAAAGATTTAATTTTAAAAAGAACTAAATGCTCTGTTTGCAAAATGAGTGAATGAAGTTATCCTCCATCGCGGAACTATCCTAAGAAAAGTTGGTCTTTTTTTGTATAATTCTTACTGCATAACGTTACTATATGTTTAAATTTCTTTAATATAAATTTTTAAAGTAAATGTTATTTTTTTCTTTATACTCTGTATAATGTACAAATTTAAACAATTAAAAAGCATTATAATTTAATTAATAGTTATAAACACACTTGTTTTTATTATAACAATAAAAGTTAATTAGTTACTAAAATTTATAATTATTTATAGTATATAGAAAAATTTATTTTTTTAATTATATATAATTAATATCGTAAGTGTTATAATTATTATTTATAATTTATTAAACTTTTTTAAAATTTATAATAATTTTATACTTATAATTATTTATAATTAAATATTAAATTTATTATTAGTAATATTTATCTATTGTAATACATATTTATAAGCAATTTTAATGTTTTATTTTCATTACAAAATCTTTGCAATTGGGCATTTGAATTTAGAAAATGAATGCTACTCTCACGGGTAATTAAATGTTGATCTTTATGTTTACGCAAAAAAACGAACAAACAAAAAATGGAGTCCTTTTACTAGCCTTACAATAAAAAACGATTTTGAGTGAAAAAATATTTTTTTCCTTTCTTTCCACAGCAAAGCAAAGTAGAGTATTAAATTGAATGATGTTTTCTCTGTGATTCTAAGTTCACTAGAATACTCTTATTTACTTCCCTAATAATGAATATCAGACTAAACCCCAGCGAAGTGTGGTCGGATTTAGCTATATATATATAAAATAACAAAAATTAAAAGATGACCTAATTTTTTTTAAAAAAAAGTATAAAATAACAAAAAAAAAAAAAATGAGAGTTTTATAGTGAAAGGCATGTTAAAAAAAAAAAAAAAATTAAGCAACATTTGAGGTATATTATATATATATAAAAAAAAATCATAAAATGTCAGGTTCAGATTATTATTTCATGGAAAAATCTCACCACAGTTTTTATCTTTTATGCTAACGAAATACATTGCATCTTTAATGACCAGTGGCTACACCCAGTGACCATTTATTCATTACTGATCCCCTACCCCCCTTTTCATACTGGTTTGTTTTTTAATGAAATATCTCTGATTTGTCTTTCGATTGTTAATTCATTTTTATGTAAACTATTTATTTTCGCAAATAAAAAAAAAGGATTCATTTTTTTTTTCATTATACTAAAATTTGTATTAAACAGTACAATTCGTTTATGCTGGTGCTTTAACCATCAAGTTGAACATTATTTGTTACGACAAAAACGCTCTCTTTTTCTTTTCTTTTCTCATAGAAAAAAATAAATAAAAACTGGTATAAATAAATTGCAAATGTACCAATTTCAGGAGAAAAAAAGAGATTGTAAAGAATATATCCTGTAGCGAAAAATGCATTGTAATGCATTTACATACATTTTATATTCGTATTTCCACCACGTTCTTCAAAAACAATCAGCAAAATAACGTAATAAAAAATCTATTTTTCTTTCTTTGTAAATAGCTATAAAACAAGAAATTATTCTCTAAATATTAGTATGATTGAATAAATGAATTTAGATGTATTTCCTCGTCTTCTGTATTTCTGATATTTCAACATCAAATAAAAATCTAAACAAATAATAAAAAATTTATCTCTATAGTGGTAATTCATTATGATTTCAAAATAATTTGTAAAGTCTTTTATCATGGATGATGATCATGCATCCAAAAAAATATCCTACGTAAAATTTATTGCATAATTTTCCCAACATGCTGTAATGTTTTTTTTTTTTTAATTCCTGATTTAATAACTATTTATATTTATTAAATCAGAAATCATCATTTAAAAAAAGGAATGTTAATTTCTTTACGATTTTTTCCACATTTAACGTGAAAAAATTTGAGAAATCTCAAAATTAATTCTTTATGTTCTTATATGTTATATCTTTATATTTGTCATTTCAATGAGATACTATTATTTTATAGATTTGGATTTATAACTTTATTACTATGGTAAGAGTCTTAATTGAAAAATGATGCCTCCACAGTCTTATTTTTTTTACTTGTCCAATTTTCACAATTCTTATTGCACCCGAAACTTACAAGTGTCTTCTATGTAACACGTTTGTTTTCTTTGTTCTCAGATGTCACTGGTGTGCTGAGAACTGAAGGAGATGGAGACCCATCTTTGGTCATTGCACCAGACCTTTTGATTTCATATGTTCCAAAAGATGAAAGAACACGTCAAGGGACATCAATTTCGTTCTGACGATAAGAGAAAAAAAAAAAAGCTATCATTAAAGCCAGGTGTCGACTACAACCATAAGAACTCTTCTCCGATGAGTTTGCCCGATTATTCGCACGTTGTCGAAAGTATGAAAAAGAGACGGGGACTATGACAAAAAATTGAATATTACGTTACATAAAAGAAACATGTGGATTTCAAGTACAAAAATTGTGAAAATTTTGTAATAAATAAAATAAAAAAAAAAAAAACATTGCTGCCCTGTATCAAGCCTCGAATTGATTTTCAATCAAGCCTCGAGTGTATATATATATGTGTGTGTGTGTGCGTGAGTGCATGCAACGATTATAAAATTAACGAAGAATCCATACTGAAATGCCTCTGAATTAGGGATAGACAATGCCATGCAAATTAAGCAACGCTGGGCCTCCTTAATGCGCAGGTGAGGGAACTGTGAAATTTGCCTGTGACCATGGTCGCGGACTCGTGGTCGGCAATTTTCGTCGAGTCGTAAGTTCGATTTGTTGCCACAAAACACCCTCTGTGTAGCCGAGACTGATGCACGTCAAATCTGTAGAGGCCCAAAGTTCTCCAGTTGGCGTAGCGAGAAAGTTAGGAGAGGGGATATCAGCTCAGGTGCTGTCCTCGTCATTTGACCGAGGCTCAAAATTACGAGATCCGTCGCCAATAGCCCCCGTGTTGCTTCTAGAGTGATGCTAATAAAACCAAATGAAAAAATAACAGAAGTGGAAAACTGCGTTATATAGCTAGTATTGTGGTTGTTATTAATCAGTCGTTTCAACCAGTATGGGTAAAACTTCTGATTTAGACGCCTATTTGATTGATCACAAACAAATAATAGGAGCTCGACGCATGGGCCGTTGAATTTCCTAAATCGTCAGAGAACTAGAACTGTCAAGATCTACAGTGTATACCAAGAATGCGCGAATGATGGGGGAAAAGCGAACGGGCAAACTGCAAAGGGCAATTAGAGTTGAACGAGAGCGGTGTGAGATAGCTCAGTTATGAGATAGCCAGCAAAGCCAAACAGAAGCTCAAATTACCTCCCAGCCAGGGTACTAGTCGTTGTAAAGTCAGTAAACAGACCATGCAAAGCTCGTTTCAACTATAGCCTTCGGGAGACCCACGAGAGTATCATTGCTCAATACACGCCATTGGGCTGCACATCTTATCAGGGTAAGAGAATACAGATAATGGACTCCATAGAACTGGTAACGAGTAGCAAGGAGTGATGAGTCTCGGTTCCGATTATTTCATGTGAATAAAAGGTTGAGAATTTGATATCATGGTCTAGGGTGCTTTCAAGTGACAATTTTTGGAATCTTTGGTACTTGTACCAACCTCCTTTAATGCGATTCGGTACGTAGAGTTGCTGGGCGGTCATCGCAAATCATTTATGTTGTACTGTCATCCACATAGAAATGGAGCTTTCCAACAAGACAACTGCATCTCTCACAGGTCCTCGTTGGCTACTACTTGGATGGATGAACATTCTTCTGACACTTCTCTGTCATGAATTGGCACCTAGAAGACCAGTCTTAAATCCTATTGAGTACCTTTCGAATGTTTTGGAGAAAGGTGTTAAAGCACATCATACAACAATGGCGACCTTTACTGAATCATGGACAGCTCTAGCCAATGTCTGGCAAGCCATCTCCGCAAACTTGTCGAATCTTATGTTGGGGCAGCTGTTATCAAGTCCCAACTCGTTATGAACTTGCTATCCCTAACCCAGAGTAATTTCAATGTATTTATTTATTATAAAATTAACGACACATAGAAATATTACCTGCCCATCTTGCAGATGTGAAGTATAAGCGTCCCATTCCTCGTCCACCGTACCTATAAAAATAAGAATAATTAAACAGTCAAACTTCAAAAGTTCTAGCTTTTATAATTCCTAATTTTAGATAGCTCGAATTTCTTGCGAATTTTTTGTCTCTAGAGTTCTGTATTAAAATAATGGAAAGAGTTACAGATATAATTCGTATTTTATTTAGGATAATTCTAAGTATTCTTGTGATGAAGATTAAGTATATGGGGATGGATAGGGGCAGGAAATCCGGGAAAAATTCCTACCTATCGGCAGAAGCTAACTATGTACATGAACTTCGCCGAGATTTTTTGGAAATCAGTTTCATGAAGAAGATTATATATCTTTTTATATTTGATATGTTGGAATAATTTGCAATGACTCAGAGACTGGATTTAAAGTGACAAATAAAAATACATGATGTTTTTATGGATGTCGAAATTTGTTAAGGTACACAATAAAAATTATTTGATTTAATTGAAAAATATTTAAGCACACATTGTAATAAACATGTATTTTGTAAAATAAAGTTTGGGTGTTAAATCTTCGACCGCGTGTGACGCTTTGACTTCTTTCTTAAGAACTTTGATCCTCTGAAATTCACCACGTGATTGGTCAAATAAAAATCAGACAGTCGAATCATCTTTGAGCCATTTTTATTCTTGTGTAAGAATAACCAAAAATTAGTATTTATATTTTGAATGTGAAATGGAAACTTTCTCGCTTCTTCAGCCAAAGATTATCACGCAAATCCTACTTATCTAAAAAATGGTTAAGGAGATCTGTCAGAAACAGATATACCGGATAAAATTCCCATCACTCTATCCGACAAGAACTTAATCTTCTGGCGTTAATGTCATGTGCATAAAATCCTCTGAACTCCAAACTCATCGCTGTCTGAGGAGTCAATCAACTCGTCTCGCTATCTGGATATCTCGCTAATTTTTTTCATATTACTTTATTTCAATATATAGTAATTCTAGCATACATGTAATAGTAATGGTTTCTTCACAAGTCGAGGCTCTAAGATAAAACAATTTCATAGAAAAGCCCCAAAAGTTAGTTGAAGGAAAATATGCGGGAGAACTCGATATACGTAGAGTTAACTTTTTAAAAATTTACTTTTTATCTTTAAGAAAACTAGTGTTATTTAAATTTTAAGATAGCTCGAATTTTTTTCTATTTTCTTCCGCTTCAAATTATCAAAGTTTGATTTTCAAAAGAGAGAGATATCAAATACAATAGAGTTTCAACAAAAGTGAGCATCCGAGAGTTTGGAGCAAACTCGTCAACGTAGGAATGTGATAAAAAAAAAAAAGGAACTAAGCTTACTTTACTTACTAAGCTTTCGCAGAAATTGTTACTTTCTTGTACACTTTTACAAAATGCACAAAATTAAACATATGCAAAACGTTACAAAATCACGTATGCAATATTATTCATAACCAATACATTTACTAGATAATTTTAAAAAAAAGAAATAAAAAGTTTAACTAAGTCTTACTTATCACAGAAGTTTTTTCTTTCTGGTCTACCATTTGATATGAATTAGAAGGTTTTTTGATGGCCTCCTTTTTCAACTGTATTATATTCGAATCAAGTTTTAATTTTAAATACGTGGAGCAAAATAATTTTGAGCTATTTAATTATTTTTAAGTGTTAACGTTTTTGAATAATGTGTGTGTAATGCAGGAAAATATTTAACGGTGAGCAAAAATATGGTAAACAATAGGATATTAGAATATATTACATCCAACTCTTTTTTTTACGCGGTAGATAAATTTCTTAGAAAATCGTGCAAAAAAATCATGTAAAAATATATGCGACATATGGTAAAATTGGGGATATGTTCCACAACTTTAAAAAATCATGTAAGATGAAAAAACTCTAGATATTTCCCCAAAAAATTGTGTAAAAAATTAATTATGAAATACATATTACATATTTATAAAACAAAAACAATTCATTTTTATTACAAAAAAATTTAACTTAGTGTACAGTTAAAATTCAATCTATATAGGTATATACAGC
Organism: Nephila pilipes; assembly: GCA_019974015.1. Taxonomy (NCBI): domain Eukaryota; kingdom Metazoa; phylum Arthropoda; class Arachnida; order Araneae; family Nephilidae; genus Nephila; species Nephila pilipes. The sequence continues at coordinate 85,063 of BMAW01050582.1, forward strand.
ATATAAAAATTCAAACTGAAATTAGGAATAAAACTAACTGACAACTATTCATCGCTACTTGAGAACAAGTATGCACATTTTTTATGAACCGGATGAAAAATGCCATCATCAATATACGTGTCAGATATGTCCTGCACAACTGTCGGCTCTGATACAAATGAAGAATTTCGGCTTATGTTGGTTTTTATGTTCTTACAAAGTCTGTTATTAGTGGCTGTTTTTTTTTTTTTTTTTTTTTTGGGGGGGGGGGGGTTCTCAAGTTGCTTATATAATTCTTGATATCCTGCTACACAAGACTTTACGTTGAAATTTTAATGCACTCTCTATGGTAGGACCATGAGTAAGATAAGATTCCACATTAGAGCAAACTTCAAGCCCTCGCGAATTAAATCAACTGTTAATAGCGGAATTTCACCTTCGATTTCGTTCATATCGACTTCTTTATTATCATAAACTGTCATAATTTCGATCAAATCGTCTTCATCCAAAGGGCGTTCTTGCATCAATTCTTCGATGTCAGTTGTTTGCACGTTGTTAAAACCTTCACCACCAATTGCATTTCATAGAGTTATAATTTCAGAGGACATAGCTGATTTTTAATCTACGAAACTTCCTCTTTTGACGCATGCTGGCAAATTTCCCCCCCAAATAATCATTAAAGATCGATAGGCGCAAATGTTTGATGACAAAAGAAGCATGTGTAATACAATCCATAATCGCAAACTTTCTCCATGTTTCCACAGCAGTCAAATTTCTTTCTTCCACTGAGTCTAGATTTAAAAATGTGCGTTATGTTGTAAATTTTAAATTCTGCTATAATATCTTGATCAAGTGGCTGAATCAAAGTTGTGGTATTAGGCGGTAAAAACAGCATTTGAATGTTTAGAAAAACTTTTTGAGGATTCGTGCTAGATCAACAAATTCGTGTAAAAAAAGAGTTGTATATATATATATATATATATATATATATATATATAACTTGCAGAAATAAACAGGTGGGAACATAATGCGTGAAAATGATATGATTAAGGGGATATTTCTCATCCTCTTGTGAACAGTTTACTCAATTAGCAAAGTTACACAGATTACAGAAATGTTAAATTAATATTGTTCGTCAAAATATCTGAATGGCATTCTTAGAAAGTCAGTTTTCCGTTAAATTTAATAACGAACATGTCAAAATTATAAAAATCAGGTTAATTTAAGGGGATAGAGTTATATGGGACGTAATAATGGAATAAAATATCAAGTAATAGATAAAGAAATTGACTTGATACTAAGATAAAAAAAAAAAAAAAAAAAGATAGGAAATTGAATATAGCCGTTGAAAAGAGTTATTTGGTGGCACAGAGGCTATAATAATACTGTGATATGGATCATTGTTGAAAAAGTATCTCATTAACTAAAATTTGTTTTAGAAATACGTTAAGTTATATTCACGCTTTTTTATTTGATCATCATTATATTATCGTAAAAATTTTAGTATTGTTCTTTAATTAGTCGAAAATATTCGGATGATTGTTTATCACAAGTCTAAAATGAAATATATATATATATATATATATATATATATATATATATATATATATATATATATATATATATATATATATATATAAGTTAGCTCGTAAATGTAATTTCATTTTAGACTTTTACCTAAGGTTCTTTTCGAAGCAATTTCGGTGCGAAAGAATTTGCACGAAACTTCACACAATTATAAAGTTATAATAAAAGACTGAAAGAGTAATAATGGTGCAAATCTGTCTCTAACCATTTCAGATATATAGCTACACAAAAGAGAACAGATAAAGACGCGATAAAGTACGTCGAACTTTCTGGCAATTATGGGGGAGAAAGAAAACTTTCGATAAATAACAGACTGCAGAACATAAACAAAGCGCAGATGGCTTTGTTTACGTTTATTTATAGTGATGTTACAACGAATGAAAAAGATAGAAGTATAAAGCATATGTGCCACCCTCAAAACTTTTTTAGCTGTCAGCTGGAAACTGAAAATAAAATGTTTTTTTCCCTTTAAACAAAGACAATCTTGGTTCTCATTGGTAGAGTAAAAAAAATGCGAGAAGGATTTTGGTCATTTTAGGCCTAATAACTAAAATTTTAATCTTAATTTTTTTCCTTCGATAACATTTGAGCGACATTTAGACACGAACAGATACTCTGAACTACTTACTCGTCTCCCCCCCCCCGAACTGCATTATTTGAAATTTTATACCATTTTGAAGCAATGCAGGTTTTATTTCATTTGACTGATTATTTATTAATATCGCGAAAAATATCTGAAATTAAAAAAATGAAATTGGTTTTAGTAATTTCATTTTAACATGCACTCGCATTTTCTTTTTTCTTTTTCTCTCAAGTTCCCAAAAAAGTAGAATTATTTGAAAAGTACATTAATTAGCATAAAGTAAATGCATTTTCGAGAACAGGCTCCACTGAAGCAATTGCTAACAAGAAAAGAAAATATTTCTTCAAATTCCTAATGCGTTTTTATTTTCACAAGCAAAACATTCTAATGTACAAAAGTGCTGCCAACATTATCAATGAAAAAAATAAAAACAGACATTTCTGCCATAAAAATAAGTTATTAAAACTAAATATTAGAATAAGAGCAAATTATAAATTATTAGAGTAGATAATACTGTTTGGATATTAAAATAAAAACAGACGCCAAAATATTCAATTAAACATATTTTAGCATTGCAAATATACCTCAAGTAAACTGAATGTAATTATTTCAATCATAACGCACAATAACGTCAGTCTTTTGAATCTAACACCATGTATCCTTTATTTTATACCCACGCGTCTATGTTGACGCCATTTTCTCAAAACGGCAGCATGTTGGTACATGTTAAAAAAAAGGATATTATACCGAAAAATACACATTATTGAACACATTTACGAAAAAAAGATGTATTATAAGACACCAATTTTTTTCCATTTGGATTTTCATGTCCTCAAATCCAAACTTATGTGAAATTTCTTCCATTAGTTGAGGAAATACTGAATTTTGAAAGTATTGTCAAACATCGCACAGACTTAACGGGCCGTATACTAGTGAATAAATCTTAATTTAGGTCCAACATCGAGTGTCATGTGTTGTTAAGAAATGGGGAAAACAGTTTGAACCATTTATGCGAATGAACTATTGTCTTCGGCCACCTATTAACTTAAGAAATTAATCCATTCTAAACATAATTTAGTTCCCTTTGAGGAGCCTACTGATCAGGGTCGCGGAGTCACGCCTGGGTCAGGTCGGGAGTTCGAGCCCTGATGCCATTAAAAACCCGCCGAGTAGCGGAGCTGATGCACGTTGAATGTTATTGACATCCCAAGTCCTCCCATGTTGTAGTGTGGAAGTTTTAAATGGGAGGGGTGAACTCAGGTGTCGTTTTCGACAATTTATCGAAGTTCCAAATTACGTGGTCAGTCGCCAATAGCCCTCGCGTTGCAAAGTTAACAAAAAAATTTCAATAAGTTCTCTTTGAGCCATAAGCAAAATACTAAATTCCACCTGCGCTGAGCATTTAAAACTGTTAGAGAAGATCCCTCTCCTCTCTTTTTATTTTTGACGACTCTACAGTAAAAGATTGTCTTTACAAGTTTTCTACAGTATCCATTACTTTGCAATGTATCTTTACAGTTTTGAAATATTCAATAAATACACAGTTTTTAAAATAACCATGCGCAATTAAAACTCTATTTCGTGTTAATGGAAATATAAAACATTACATGCAAGAAAAAATTGTTTGATTTGAATGGAAATCTGGACAATGTACATTAACCTCTAAAAATTAAGGCACAGTCAGTTTTTAACACTCACCATTAAACAAATAAAATTGAAGGTAAAAAAATATGGCTTATATGAATGATCATAAGTAACTTTATTAAAACCTAATGACGCAATTATATCCACTATTATTTTTTTTAAAAGAATTTGACACTTTTGAAGCAGTCTGTGGAAACTATAAATATGCCACTTTTATATTGAGCGAGGAATTTTTCTTATGATTGTTGATCTTCGATTGTTAGCTTTGAAATACTGTTAGCCATATCTAGAGGATGTCTTTCATCATATTCGTTAATTAGGCAAGAAATCAGGGATTTGGAAATGGGATTACCACAAGCTGGTGCTGGTAGATGCTTATTTAGTCTCTTAGTTTGAGATTAATCTAAATTCGAAAATTAGGTATTTAGACCTGTTCTAAGCCGTCCGGGGTTACAACCCTCGTGCAAGATCATTTTCTGGCTCTTTCGGCCCGAAGGTGGCGGAACACTGCTGTGCATCAACTCATTGCAGAACATTGAGTCGCTACAGGTTACAGGGACAAGTTAATACAGTGAGCAGAAGTATTCACTATTAAGAACTTTGTACATGACAGCCCTAGTATGTATCTTTCGCAATCAACAACACAGAATTGTCCGTTGAATATTGGAGAAGAAAGCACGTTATATGGACTTGACAGCAATGAGTTTTAGAAGTCTTCACAGTCGAGAGTCCCTGTTTATTTTGGTCGAGTGTTGATCTGAAGAGAACAAAGAATCTCATACTACCATCTAACATTGGCACGGTTATAGAGGAGGTGAAATAATGGTTTAGGTTAGAACCTCTATAGTTTGTCACATAGACCTGTGTGGGTCCATGGAAGAACTTTCATTACTATGAAAAATGGGGATTATGTCTTTGTCCCTTATATTGACATTATTGATGTTAATATAAGGCATTATTGATGATGAATTCATCCTGATAATGATTAGGCCTGACCTCATCAATCTATGCTTGTTGTTGAATATCTCATAGATAAAGTTTTGAAGTGAATAGAATGGTAGGTTCAATCTCCCAACCTTAATTCTGTAGATTATTTTTGAAACAATTTCAGGCAGACAAGCGGCGGACTTAATTCTTCTTCTGGGTTCTTTAAATGAATTGGAACATATTATTGCTATACTCATGAGTATTTGTACACAATATAGCATTCGTCAACATAGTTGATAGTAAGGAAAGTCAAATAGTCATTACAAATAGGGCGGATATATTCCTTATTAAATCCCATATGTTTAATTTTTTTCGCAAAACTGTTTTACTAAATCGTGGATTTTTCAAAAAATATAATTCTTTGTTTATAAATCCTGCTCATTGTTAAAATTACGTAAAATCTGATAAAAAGCTGTTTAAAACACAATTCTTCCAAATTTCCTGTTTTCATGCTCGTTTTTTCTCAAATTAGATACAAAAGACTGCATGTAGCTTAATTATTGGATTCTTCAATAATTATAGAAATAATTAAAAAATTGAGAAAACCGAAAGTAGCTTTTTTTTTTACAATCTTAACTTGTCGAATTATATTTTCTCGCACTTAATCAGATTCCTCTGTCGAATGTGATGTTGTCTTATGCAAAAGTTTGGGTTGTAGAAATGCATATCTTTACACGGAAACTATGAAAATGTATGCAAATATTAATGTTATTAAGAGAATTAAAGATATTAAAGTAAAAAAGGTGTAAAAGCAATTAGAGGTATTAAGATAAAGGTTATTGAATAGTTATATCAAATCTTTCACTAAAGTTTATTGAACACTATTCCTGTAAAAATTATATTGAACACCATTCGTATAGAAATTTAAAATGCTTCGTTATTGGCTCAAATAAAGAAATAAAAACTACTCGATTTTCTAACATTAGCATTTTTTATTTACGATACACCTCATTTCCACAAAAGAATTGTTTAAACACTGCAGTCAACCTGTTAAACATTAACAACATAAATAACAAATTACACTACTGCTTTTTTCACTGTTGCATTATGTAATGCAAATAAAAGTGACTTATTTTTAGATTTGAATCTGTTATTGAATGAATTTTTGGAAAAATGGCGAGCGAAAAGTTGATGTCGATAAGCGAAAAATTGTCACTTTCGGCGCGAAAATAACAATATTGATTGTTTTAAAAATAGAAATGCTTCCTAAGATGCATCACTTGTCCGCAGAAGATTAACTCGAACAAAATACAAACGAATTTCAATTGATTTTCAAACATAGAAAATCACAGTAAACGTAATCAAATATGTTAGTTGAGAGGGATGTACATTTTAGTGTTCTCTTTAAAAAACATCAAAGTATTAGATACTTTTATTGAACAGCACACGAAAACGGACCATATTGTACTGAAGAGTTCTTCATGTAAGAATCTTCATTTTTATATGAAGAACATATTAAATTCTTCAAATCTATATCTGTTCAATGGTTCAATATATTGTCTCTGTTTATATTTTGTTTGTAGCAATACTTCTCAGTTTTTACTTGGTCTCGTGACTTTATTCAATTTTGTGCACAGGATTAAAATTGTTAGGCACCTGTGCTTGTCACATACTTATTTCATGTACCTTTATTCAAAAAAAAAAAATTGTTTATTGCAATCCTTGGACACATTATTTGGTGGCATTGTACGAGATAAGTGGAATTTAATTTTTGATATATAGTTTTGAATACTTGCATTTAAATTTATAAACACAGGTTAACACAGCTAAAACATTGTGCGGACCAGCTAAATCCGGATTAATCTGGATTTCTAACTCGTTATAAATGGGTTTATGGTTAAATGAAATAAATATCAGTACATCAAGCACAGAGGGCTAACAATTTTAATCAGATTTACAAGATTGAATAAAATCACGCTACCCCATGAAACATACAGTAGCGTTGCCAGATACAGAAAATAAAGATAATAATGTATTAAAGCAATGAACAATACTTATATACTTTACAATTTCATATTAATATGAAACACCTTCATACTCAAAATCTTCAAATTCTATCATACCTTTTTATTTAAATATGAAGTTAGACTTTTTAGTAATAAATCTTAACAATATATTACTTTGGAGCTAAACCAGACTTTCTTTTGGTATGAAATATTGGTAATGAGTAAAAAGACATTTTTCAAATTTGAGAAGAGCCTAGCCTGATTTCATGTGTTATCGTTTGGAAATTTTCTGAAATAAATTTCGTTTTTGCATGTAAGATAGTATGATGTCTGAGAGATTATATTCAAAAACCTTTAAAAAGTATTGGTTTTCGGAAAGTATCTGTGTTTGAGACCCATTTGAATTATCTAGACCATTAATAATGAAATGATAAAAAATCCAGCAAAATTAATTCAATTAAGGCGTTTCTTAAGATGTATCTATAACTCATCCTTCACAGGAATTAAAAAAAAAAAGATTTAGATAAATATAGTGGTTGATACTATGAATAAATAGCAAAATTAAGTATTTTTCTGATATTTAAAACATTTTAGAAACACATTTAGCATTAATAACAATTTCATAATTTTCAGTTCCCGTTTCGGTAGGCGTCTCATTTTTGCCGATCGGTGATTTAAACAGTCTATCAACACACACACAAAACACTTAAAGAACTTTTTTTTTTTTTTTTTTTTTAAAGTTTAGCTAAAAATTAGACTATCCTATCAAGAGTTCAAGCCCTAGATGATTCGATTAAGAGAATCCATATTACATATAAAAATTGCTAGGGCTTGTTTTTGAATGAAAGATTTGTCCATTGATTCTTTCGTATGGCTGCATTTAAAAAAATGTTTTAAATGCCATTTGTAAATAATTAAATCTCAGATAATTTTACATAATCTAAACATCCCTGTTTAATCATCATATTATGTTTTCATTCTAATTGCTCATCATTGTCCAGATGACATTCAATAAGGTTTTCAAATTTTTACTATTAATTAATATTAAATAGTTATTAATAAAATAACCATTGAGTGCTTCTTTTAAAATTAAAAATGCAGGAATTAAGAATAAAAGCGTCGTTTAGTTAATAACTGAAAAAATCAAAGTCGGAAACAAATAATATTATTAATTAAAATAATCACCAAAATATTGAACAATATCTTCATCTCTAAATTTTTTTTGTACACTTGTATGAAGCAGGTTCGAAACATACTTGGGTTGGATGACAGATGGCGTTTCTAAGATAAGTTGGTGTTTCCATTATGTACTGCCATGTGTTAAACGGTACTAAAACAAATGTAACGCGATTTACAAGTTAGTCATTAGCTGCCATAGCAAAATTTGATTGCTAATGCATCGAGAATGGATTCAACAATATACACCACAAACCAAGCAACAATCAAAATAATGAGTTGCTTTTGGTCAATCTTCTTCGAAGAAGGCGTAGACGGCCGGAAAAATTCGGCGATGATTTTTTTGTTAAATAAGAGCGTCATACTTAAGAACTATTTTTGATGGGTTTTTCCCCCGTGTATATACAGAGGGAAAAACCTGTCAGAAATCGAAACAGCTGATAGTTTTTTAAGTAGTTTTTAAGCATATCTTGCATTTATTAAAGAAAATTCACAATGAATTTTATGAAAATTGTATAAAAAACAAATGGGAGAGAAGTATATCTCCTTAAATTAGAGTTAAAAGTTATAATTGTTAAATACAAAAAGTTTTATGGGTAGTAGTTATGAAGTACTTACATGGCCACAGAGCTACCCCTGGCTCCACCTCTACCACCTTTAGGACGACAAGACACATTTTGAATCACAGTTATAAGAAGGAAACCTGTTGAACACAAACTATTCATTAGATGCTAAAAATATTTTTCTTTCAAACACTGCATCAATGCTTTAAAACAACAAAACTAGCAACTTAAATTAGGATAAAAATGTATTTATTGCGAATGAAACAAACAAAGCAAAGTCGATGTAAAATTAATTTATTTCTTTGATCTCTCTCACCGCATGGAATAAATGCATTTGTAAGTGTAAGTTCTGAATGTGTGTGATTCCTATTAAAATAACTAATTAAATTACATTCGTATGTCATTTCATTTTTAGGCAAATGAACGCACTTAATAAAGAGCAGAACGATAAAACTTGTTTCCACGAAAGATTAACATATATAAGTAAAATTTAGGTTTTATTTATAAACAAATAATAATTATTCAACCTCAACAAAGTTATGAAATTTTGCTGAATAAAAAATCAACAATAATTCAAAATTATTGCATTAGGAGTTGAATTACATATTTAAAAAATATTAATGCTAATAATTATTGCATTAATATTTTAGGAAAATACTTCCTAAAATATTAATGCGTTCAAGAGAGTATGAGTATTAAATTATACTTGATAAACTCTCATCACCGATGCATTTATAAATAAACATTCTGCATTTTGGTGACTAAATGTAGAACAATTAATTTAAAAACTTTTACAAATCATTGTATTCGTATGTAAACGAATGCAGTTAAAAAGAGCAGACGACAAAAAATGTTACTTAACGTACAAGAAAAATTTAGATTTTATTTAATAACAAATAATAATAATTCAACTTTGGCGAAGTTCTGAAATTTTGTTGAAGAGAAAATCTCTCTCTCTCTCCATAATATAATACATACATATCCCATTAGCAACTCCATTGATTTTTTTTAAAAGAAAAGATTATTGCTGAAAACATTCCTGTGTTTAAAAATACGAGTGAAAAATATAAAAGATTTAAAAGGTGAATTACGTGTTTAATTGGTTTCTTGAAAATATTTCTTTCGTTTTTCTAGAAGGTTAAGAAAACGATTCGTATTTTTTTTCATTGATTTGTGAAGATGTTTTATGGAACATCTTCAAATATTCAAATGTGAGTTTTGAATAACCTCGATTATTTTCCTCCAATAATTTCTATAAGAAGTAATATTTATTTCAAAAGTACATACTTCAGATAATAAAATACTTCGTATGCAACAGTAGGAAAATTCCTCTCGCGTTTTTATTTCAGTACATCACACTTTGGATTTGAATGTGACATAAAATATTTGGTGTTTCAGGACAAGTTTACAAACAAAGAAAGAAATCATTCATTTGTAGGTAATTAATTAGGAACTGAATTCATATCAAGCAACTATAACAAAATATTTTTAAAATGTTTCTTTTTCTGGTGTTGAAAAATCATTCAGACTTGTATGTATTTTAATTTTAAATAAACCATTGGTAAAAGAAACTAACAAAAAATGAACTTTTAAATTCATTTTTTTTTTAAATTTTAGCATTAGATTTTATCTTAAAAAATACAACTGAATGGAATATCAAAAAATTGAGGCAATTTTAAATTTTACGATATTAATTGCTTTCTTTAACAAAATAAACCATAATGAAAATAATAATTTAAATAAATTTTCATTTTACACCCAAAGAAATTTTTATGAAATATAAAATATAAATTATATACACTTTCGTTTAACAAAATTTTAAAAATAAAAATTCTTTTTATTTTCAAAATGCTCCTGTCTCATACGAATAAAAATACACTGACAATAAATGAATAAATATAAAATAATGGAAAAATTATCAGAGTATGTTATTGTCGTGAAGTAAATTTGTTTCAGCACGAGAATGATTCCTTTTTATTCGAGCTTAAAATTAAAAAGTTGTTTGCAATAGAATGACTTTTATTTCGACTGTGTAAATTTAAATTGTAAATTAAATAAAATTGATGGCAATAAATTATTCATGATATTTATAATAATATCATTTAATAGAATGAATACAATTTTTCGACCACCTGTTAATATTTTTTTCTCATGTTTATTTAAATTAATGAAATATAAAATAATTTCAGACACGTTTATCTTCTACTGCATTTATCCCTTTTTTCAAAATAATTCTTCCAAATATCAGATCGGAAGCAACACAACAAAAAGAAATTTCGTTCGAAACCGGCATGTTTTCTCAGAGTAGAATTATTATTTCAAATGAAATACAGACAGCTTTAAATGAATTTTTTTTGAACAAAAATCGCAGAAATGTTTCATAGAAAACAATGCAGAAAGAATGCACTTTTAAAATGGCTAACTATACTAATACTCATACTTATAAGATTCATAAACATTAATATGAGTGAGTTTTTTTTTTCATTTCACAAAACACGATAAATAAAGTTTCATTAAATCCGAACTTTGCCTTTGACTTATGCATAAATTCAAGTCAGCGTTATTTTCCGTTAACTCAGGGAAAAAAATCATAATTAATAGCGCACCGCAATTTATTTTCTCATGCGAGCCCAGGTGATTTGCAAAATCAACATCTTTCATCATCTGATGGATGGGTCCATTTTGTAAACGGGGTGGCAGTCAGGGATCAAAATCTATTTGTTGCCGCCATTTACCGTAGCAACAGTTGACTGCACATAGAGAAAACGTGATCACAGTTAGGAGTAGTTAGGATGCTATAAACTCACCTGTAAATGTGAAAATATCCGACTTGAGCAGTTTGTCTCTCATGATCCTCTTTTTCTCCTCCTCATCCTCTGGAGGATCATGACGTAACAATCAATGACGTCATGGGCGAGACAGAGAAAGATGGAATTGTTCGATTATCGTCTGGACGCCATGTTTGACCCCATTGGAGCTGATCCTGACCTATTCTACAAGCGCATAATTTATCTGTGTTTGTGAAGGTCACACTAAGCCAACTGTTGAGCAATGAAGTCGGATGCAATAAAAGTGAAAATGTTATTTGTTAAAAATATGACTATTTCCGATAGCGCAAAATTGAAAGTTGGAAAAAATAATGTGAATTATGAACAAATTTGATCAGAGAGAAATTGTGAATTGAGCAGGTATAATTTTTTTTTTTCAGGTCAAAAGAATTTTTGAAAAGAAAAAAAAAATCATTTTTAATGTTTTAAGTGAAAAATAATTATATATATATATATGAATACTTTTTGGGAATGAACTCAAATAATACAAAAATTAACAAATGTAATGAAAGACGAGATCAAAAACATGTAAATAAGAACAGAAATATTTTTTTAAGGAAAATTTAGAAACTTTTAAAAAGAAATCACTAGTTCTTCTTTTTAACCATGAAGGACATTCACAGAAAAAATTAGAGTAAATTTCCTATACCATTGACCAGTATTCCTATATCAGTATATCCAGTATTTCCTATATCATTACCAGTAAGACCATTTTTATTTATCGGACAAAAGACTAACATTATTTCGTAACAAAAATCGATTTAACAGATTTTATTTTCTAATCGTCACATAAAGAAACAACATGAAGACTATTGGCGAATCGAGGTAATTTCGTGCCTCGATCAAGTGACAAGGACAACACTTGAACTGGCTTTCCCCTCTCTAAACGTTCACACCATCCCAACACGAGGACATTGAATTTTGACACGTTTAGCGTGCATCACTTTTGATTACACGACAGGTGTCCTCGGGACTCAAATTCAGAACTTGACACAAACTACTGAGGCCATCCGCGTTCATGACCATTCGACTACCTAGGCCACGAAGACTTAAATGCAAAAGTACTTAAAATTTTTCGGTAAATAAGTTATTGAAACAAAATAGTATCATTAAATAGCTACTTTTTGAATCAATATCTAGGGGCAGCTTTTCAGTTTAAAAATTTCAGACATTAAAAGTACGGAAAAATAAAGAAAAATATCACTGTATTAGAAACTCGACATGAGCAAAGAAGTGTACATTATTATTTTTTACTACATAATACTTAAGAAATGAACTTTTCCTACTGGTCAAACGCTCTGTTAGTTTTATTTTTAAAAAATATTTTGCAAAACCACTTTCCCCCCATCCACCCCGGGGGGGGGGATAAATTCTAGACTTACTTTAAAGAAAAGGAAGGGGAAAATGATCATGTGATGATCTACGGCTGTTAATAAAAATGAATTTAGCAAAATATTATTTTCCGAGATTAAATCGTTTTATTTGTGATGTGTTAGAAATTCGAGCAATGAGTTTTAGATTTCAATATAAAAACTGAATTCGTAATGAAAGATAGCATACAAAGGGCATATGTGTATATATAATGAATTAAATTATTAATGAATTAGTAAAAATTCTACTTTTAAATTGATGGTTGTAATGCGAACACCTTTTTTGAATTAAGACTGGTTATTCATTATGAAGAGAAAGAGAGGCAACAAATATACATTGTTAAAAAGGATAATGCAAGAGTCCAGCTCCATCATCTTGATTACAACAGAAGAGAGAAAATTTTACCTTTCCTTCAAATTTATAGGTAGGGATTTTTTCATATCACGTGGTATAAGAAGGAGAGATTTTGATTACCTATATTGGTCTAGTAGGGATTTTTTCCGACAGATTTACAACTATGGGAAAGTTGATTCAGAATATTTTATGATCTCATGATCACATAAATTCATGAATAATTTGGAATTGTATCAGCAAATAAGGATGAACTCTTTACTAATAGAATATAGAATGGGATAAATTTGTGATATAAATTATTTTTATGTGAGATCATTACACATTTCCCCACTCCCCAAGACACGGGTGTGCGTTAGGCTTTGCACACAACCACACCTAAGAAATCTAAGAAAAAAATTTAATTCATATAATTTAGATTAAGAATTATACCCCAAAACTATACTTAAAAAGAGTGATACCTAAAGATCCCTTCACCTTTACTAAACACATAGAAAATTTCAATGAAGTGGTCAAAATATGAAATATTAAATGAAAAAGTAAATAAAATCTGTATGTCTATGCTTGGTACTGTGCTTAAGTTTAACATTCAATTTATTTAATAGTAATTTTGATAATATGAATTTTTGAATCTATAAGAAATACATAAATAACAAAGATGTGTGGATGGCATTTGGTAAATTAAACATAATATTGAAACAAATATAAAATTTTAAAAAAGATAAATTTGACCTTCTCTTAAAGTTAATTTCATATTGATCGACATAAAATTCGAAAACAACAAGAAATGTAAAGCCACGGGAACCAGACCCATGAATTTTGAATTGCATTGCAATTTGTGCAGGAATCATGCAAAATGGAAGAATGGTACAATGACAGATAATAATGGCGTGGTAACCACTTTGCATTGAGATTGGTAAGTGAGTTATATACATTTTTCTGTTGACAAGCGACTCTCACAGACCACAAAACTCTGACACAGTCTCCAAAACATTATTTACATATTTTTCTACGTGTATCTCAGAGTTGAGGAATGAACATTTATAGAATGAAGTTTGTTCTTAAACATGGTACAGAACTGTCAATAGGCATGGAAAGGCAATTTTTAAAATTTTGCTTACAAATATTATCAATGAAATCCAAAAGCACGTATTTAAGTATGTTTACATTATTTTCTTTCTGTCCTAGCCTACGACAATTTCTCTACCAAATCCT
>BMAW01050582.1:104292-193736 GCA_019974015.1 Nephila pilipes
CAACTTTCAACTGCAGTATGTGGGGGCGGCATTCCTGGTACATCAAATGAATTCAAAAATTCTGTAGGGTAATTTACTGCTTTATCTATTTCCACAACAGTGTCAACAGACTTATAGGTGACTGACTCATTTTGAATGCGAGACTGAATAATGTTGTTAAGCTGGTAGACGTCTTTGTTATTGGCAGCAAGAACTCAGACAATTGGGATTCTTAAAATTGGTTTGAATGTCAGGAAATACTCTTTCAAACAATTCTCCTTTGGATGTCACCAAATTGCAGAAGTTATGAGGCAATTAAATTTTCCCTGAGGTCAAATCTACTGGCACCTTTCCGTTTCCAATATCCAACAATTTATTTGAGAAAATTTCAGCTGATCGATCATTTTGCAACTGGACACGCATATTTTTATAATCATAAATTAGATGTTGTTATAGCTTATGGCACTTTTCATTCGAAAGAGTTGTCGAAAAAGGCCTCAAAATCACTCATCTCTGCAAGAGCCTTTCACAAAATTTTATTTACCACTTTTTCCGTTCTCCCAGTTCTATTTTGTTGAATATATTCGCTTTTTTCTTTGCTTATATTAGAAAATTAAGTTCCATATAGTCGATTTTCGAATAGTTAAAAAAAATGAGAAAAAAAAATGGAAAATGAAAAGAGAAATGAACATTTTCTGTATATTGGAGAGGAAAACGTGTAGCCAAAATTTGGAGTTATTGAGAAATATATTAGGAATGCAAATGCTGATTCAAATTACTCAGTGGCATCACTAGGATTAGTGTCTTTTGGTGAGGTATCTGAAAATGTCACCAAAATAATTATGTCCGGTCCTAAAATTAGAAATTTTTGCTAATTAAAAAATTACATTTTTAAAAACTGCATCGATCCTTTTAGGCAAAATATTTATACAAATTTTTAAGAAATAAAACTTTACCTTTGTCCCTTCTAGAGTAAAAATGTATAATATTATAATGATATGCAGTAGTGTCTCTTTTGAGAATTTGAAAATGGTAAATGTAGAATAAATTTTAATTATCCCAAGGAATAATATTCTAAAGTGATCTTAAGACTTCAGTACGTTTAATGGAAATGAGCGTTTAAATCTTCTAGCAACGGGTATGGAAATTTGGAGAAAAGGAACAAGCATAGATGTCATCCTCGTTATTTGACAATAATTACGAGGTGCATCTTTAGACTCCCATGTGTAAAGCTCGGGAACAACAATATTTAAACTAACCAAACATTATTCCAAATTAAACATAAAAAATAGTTTTCTAGAATAAACATTAAAATCTTAATAAAACAAAAAATATTTTTCTATTCTTTTTTTAAAAATTCTATTCGTGTATCAAAGAATTTACAGTACATGTTAAATCAGTGAGATTTCGTAGACATGATTAGAATTGATTATTACAATTTGAATTAATTTAAAAAGTGGGAGGCATACTAGCTTTAATGATGGGAAATATTACCAGGACAGAAATGGCGATCGAACGAGAAATCTTAATGATGTTATCCGACGTCGAGTTGTTTGTGACGTCATGGGTTGTGACGTCTAAAACTCCATTATATATTACTACATGCTCGCGTGCCTTCGTTTAGGAAGCAACGGAGTATAAAAACAACGTTTAAATTGTAGTAAAAACTCAATTGCGTTAGTGATTTCGAATTCCAGTAAAAAAAAATTGCTTCCGTGCAATGCCTTAGCAACTTCATAATTTTTGTTCTTCAAACATCAAAATATTAACTGAATATTTTACGATATGTGCAAGATTCACAGGTATTTTTAGAACACCATAAATATATTTTTGATGAAGTGCTTTTTAATAAACAGAGATTATATATGATAGCTTTTAAAGCTCTTCAGTGTAAGAAATTATATGTGTGAACCACAAGCACGAAGAATAAGAGAAAAGAAAAGAAATTGGGGAATCTGAGTTTCCCTATTCGTAAAAATAGTAAAGATTTAATGTTGAATATTTATAAGAATTGAACAAATTGTTTTACGACGGTTATTAATTGCTGAAAACGTAAAGTCACACACTCATAATACACACGTGCATTTCTAACTGAAGGAATTTAACACTATAAACTATTTTTGTCTATTTGAAATATACTTATTTCTAAATAAAACTCCAAACAATTTTCAATTCTGAAATTACTTTTTTACTTAAAATAGTGCAAAAAACATACAGATCACTCTTTCTAGGATGCACAGTAATTTCTTTCCAGTTTTACTATAATAGGTTATTATTTCTTTTTTATGAAAAATTTGAGATAACACAGAACCACTTTTTTCATTACTTGCTTGCACTGAGTATCGAGAATGAACTGCTTGTAAACCTAAGTCAAAATTCGAGCCGAAGTTAGGATCTGTTTTAAAGAATTGAATGTAGCTGCACTTTCAATAGTACAAATAAAATTCTGTTTTGACTCTATTAATCTGTGAAACAGAGTTTTCCCACAGCCAAAATGTCATTAATAAAGCTTCTATAATAAGTGCATAGTCCCAAGGAACGTCAAAGACCACGACAGATTTTAATCGTGGCCGTTCTTTCATTACGCTAATCTTTTCAGGATATATTCTAATATCTTCCTTCAATATAATATGCCCAAACTCAAGAACTTTCCGACAGAAAAATCGACATTTTTTAGGGTTTAATTTAAAATTTGCACTCATTAGTCTCCGAAAAGCTTGTCGGGTGTTACTAAGATTTTCTTCTAGAGTACGTCCAACGATGTACAACGTCCATTCTAGTACACCAACATGTTCGATTGATCATCCTTGATTAACAGTTTCCTTTAATCTCTTGAAAGTGATAGGAATATTGAATAAAGTAAAAATCATGAGTCCAAATTGCCAGAATCACCTTCCAGTAGTAAAAATTCTCTCCATCTCCAGAGTGACTTTCTGCTTCTTTCCTATATCCGCTCTTCAAATCAAGAACCACTTATTTCCATGAAGAGCTTCAAGAGTGTCACCAATTCTTTGTAAATTATAGCTACCTTACCTCATGATATGTGGTAGAGGAAATCGAATGGTCATGGTCGTGAGTTTTCTGATGATGGTTCGTGTCCCCATTAAAAACCCGCTGAGTATCGATGCTAATTCACATTAAATCATTTGATACTCCGGATCCTCCCTTGGCGTGTTGTGGAATATCGGGAAAGGAGATGCTAGCTCAGGTGTCTTCCTAGTCACTTGAAAGAGGTTCAAAATTACAAGGTTCGTCGCTAGTATTCTTCATGTTGCTTCTAAGTATGATGTTAACAAACAATCAATCAAAATCAAACAAGTTCCTCTTAACATTATTTGGTCTTCATAATCTGTTTAAAATCTCGTTGAAGTGTCTCTCTTCTTTACAAGCACTACAGGATATATACTTGATCTGATGAAGAATTCAATGAAGTTATCTTCTTGCATATCATTTATCAACTTCCTCATCTCTTTTTTCTCTGATTTAAATGGTCGCCTATGATATAAGAATTTGTCTCATCGTTTGATAATCCCCTATATATATTATGCTGTATAATGTCCGTCTACTAGAGACGCTCTCCTATATGTACTTTTATGGGAGGCAGATATAGGATAATCGGTCACTGTATATCTATAGGTACCTGGAGATACAAGCAGGCTTCGAACTGGACATTCTGAATTGGCTGGATGGAATGTCTCAGTTGCTAGCGAAGAACATGCTCGAGTTCTTGCAATACTTTCCAGAAAGAGAGAAATTTCTTCTCTAGTACGAAATTCTTTTTTTCTGGAGGTCAACTATAAATCCATGACCCTGCAAAAAGTCCATACCCAGAATGCTGGATCAATAATGTCTGCGACATACACCCGATGTTGATGCTAGATGCATATTTTAAGACTACATCTAGTTTTTCCACGTATTTCCTGTTGATCACCAGTCGCAATTTTTACTCTTAATTCGATGCCGAGAACACCATTCAACATCAGTTCTTTCAGTTGTTCAGCAATATCAGTCCTTATTAGGGTTACGTTGGCTCTTGTATCAATTGACATCAAGCATAAGACACCACTGACATTCCATCCAAATGTAAAGTTCTCTCATATTCCTTCCTTCCAAACCCTGAATCTTTCATAGGAAGCATTCATATAAAAAAGGTGGCATGGACTTAATTTTCTTGATTTCTGGAACTGCTGACTATTTTGAAAGCCGCACTATCCTTTGAAGTTGTTATTTTTATTACAATTCCAACACCTTAGCTCTGAATGAAAGCGAAGAGTATTTAGTTTACTTTCTTCTTTTCAGTTTTCATAATATTCTTTAATATCTTTAAGCATCCATTCGTTGTTTTAGTACTATGGATACTCTTTAGTCTCTTTGAAAATATTTTCTTCTAAGGCAGCTGTTCTTACTTCCTTTAATTTTCTTCGAGGCAGATCTATGGCAGATCAAAATTTGATGGCATACAGAAGGGAAGTTTTAAAAACCTTCGTTTCTATAAGCCTGCTAGCTTGTTGCCTCTCCTTATCCTTAATGGCATCAATTAAATATTCGGCGGCTAAAGTATTCTGTACTTCTATAGAACAAGTGGGAAAAGGTAATTGTATTAGTCTCTCTATTTATGTAACTAGTATCTGTAAACTTCCCCCGAATTCTCCTATATTTTCATTTTTGTCTTCTACACGGCCTATTTAAAGCCCACTAACTTCCACGACCGAAACAACCTTAGAGAGCCTTCTCACTGGTTGCTAAATCATTTATCTGTGAAGTTGGGATAGCTTTTAGCACTTTAGCAGCTTGACCAGGAAGAACTGCTTCAAGTTGGATTGCTTTTGTCCAGTTATCTTAACCATTGGCTTGGGAGACACTGTCAAATTGTCTTGAATACAACTTAGGTCGTCTGTTCGCCATAGGGAAGAGAGTTAGGTCATGGGAGGAGATGTAAGGCTTTTTATTAAAACGTTTTTCTGAATTTCACTTGGTGTGTGTGAGAGAGAGAGTGTGTGTGTGTGAGTGTGTGTGTCATCAAATTTTCGATCGTTAATTTAACCAACTTCCCATCAAGCTAAAGCTTTGAAATTTTGGGAATCGTTCGTACTCGCCTAACAATGCAATATTTAGACGTTTGCGACAAGTTTTAACTAATATTTCAATAATTTTAATAAATCAAAATATTCTTTCCTCTAGGCGCTTTTAGGATTGAAGAAAAATTTCTTTCCCCCTCTGGGAACACCAGGCACTCCCCTCGCCGCATGAGGTATCGTAAAACTTTTGTACTCACAAAGGAGAGATACTATCTCCCCTTTACTATCTCCGAGATAGTAAGGGTTGCTGACTTTTCGTCAGTAATCATTCGCAAGAAAGAAAGTTTCCAATATTTGGCGCCATGTCTTATCACAATAATTTTTTCTGAATTCTGGTTCCCATTTTTTTTAATAGAATGACTTACAAACTTTCAAATGCATGTTTTGATTTTATGAGTATTATGAATTTTTTAATACTCTCACAAATGTCTCTTTTTAAATAAATTTTAAAGTTAAAAATAACTAACAGTTTTAACTAATATTTCAATAATTTTCTCTAATAAACTTTGCCACCATATAAAAACGTTGTTTTTAAAAACGTTGGTTTTTATACCGAATAATTGTGTATGAAATAACATTAGCCGGTTGGTTTCCAGATTTCAAGACGTTTCTCGTTTTAGCGGACGGATTTCCAGAAATTTCACACGTTTCTCGATGTCCTGGAATTTCTCATCAGTTTTTTTTTTTTTTTTTTTTCTATTTTACCTTCAATTTCCTCAACATTTCTTTGAGGAAATTGAAGTAAATTAGCCATCCTTCTTGTCCGACTTTAATTTTTAACTCTACTCACTTACTCTCTTAATTCATATTGTTCGATTTTAATATCCACTTCATTTCGCCTTGACCTGATCAATTCTCGTACTGAAATATTCATCTTCGCGGAACATCCACAAATTTTTAAAAAATCGGCTGTGTGCTTAAGAATACCCATATTTAAAATTTATATTCATTACTCAAAAGTACTGGAATGAACACGTGAATATAAATAATTAAAGTAATTTTGGTATTAATGCATCCATAAAAAATTAAACAACTTGACTCCATGAACAATAACTGAATTACAATAACGCTTAATTAATAAAACATGAAATACGTTATATTATAAAGTTGAATAAAAATGCGAGAAGCAGTATTGCAGTTATTTTAAATTATGACTACTCTGTTTCAATTACATAAAGTTCACTTTCCTTCAGTTATATAACCACTCTTACATAAAATTTTGTATCATACGATCCTGCTGACTAAACACGGTAATCAACAGCGTTGTTTTGATAGCCTTGGTAGCCGAGTGGTCACTATCGCGAACTCGTGGGCGGCATTGTTTCCGTCGAGTCGCGGGTTCGAGTCCAGGTGCTACTGAAAACCCGCCGTGTAACGGGGCTGGTGCACGTTTAAATCTATCGAAGTCCCAAGTCCTCCCCACGACGTAAAATGAAAATTTCGAGATGGATGTGTCTGTTTAGGTATCGACTTGACCGTGGCTCAAAATTACGACGCGTGTCGCCAATAGCCTTCGTGTATACTTATAAGTACGACGTTAACTATACAATCAATCAATCAAAAAAACTAGCGCTGCTAAGGGGATGCGTTTGGTTCGCTGTAAATCGCATATTTTTCTGAAGAACAAATTTACATTGCATATTTGGTATTTAAGTTTAAACAAGAATGAAATTCTTAAGAGGATTTCTTGAAATTTTCTTTGATGATTAGCATAGCTTTAAGAATTGTGACTTGCAACTGTGTTTTTTCGCCCTTCCGCAACGTATTTATATGAGAAAATACCCTTTCTGCGGATGTATTATAGTTTTTTCAAAATTGTTACAATGGGTTGCTCGCTTTCGGAAAACGGGACATTTCGAAACGTAGAAGATGTGCTCGGGTAGAATGGGACAGGGTTCCTAAAAACGAGACGGTCCCATCCTGGGACGTATGGTCACATCAAACATAACGTAGGGAACTAATTTTGGTGGCAGGATGAAGTAAGAAAAAAATTATCAGTTGAACGTTCCCAGAACTTTTTCGAATCACATTTTGTTCTTCAGTTGTGAAATTTAGAAATAAATTTTTAAAATACAAAAAATTCTGTGATTCTTCTTTATTATACAATAAAAATATAATTTTAAAATATTGTTGCTTTCAAGTAAAATCGGAATCGCAAAGATAATTTTGAATGGAAAAAAATTATTTTAAGAAAAATGCGTGTAATGAATAGGTATGGAAAGGTATAAGTTCCTCGACGCAAATATTGCACTTAGATTGTTGAAAAAGAGATCATAAAAGTTTTTATCGTCAATGAAAAATTAAATTTTTAATGTAAATTTTGTGTTAAAATTTGAATTATTTTCCGTTCCCTGTTTTCTTAGATTTATGAATTTTGTGAATAACAATAATTATATAACAACAAGCACGTGCGTAAGAAACCCCCTATTTTCCAAAACTGAGGAATCATAAATACTTTTTTTTTTACATAAAATCTATATTTTCAAGGAAATATGATTAAAATATCAAAAAAAAGAAAAAAAAAAAGAAAAGAAAAGAAAAAGAAAAAAGAATTGTGTCAATATTCGAGGTGACGAGTGACAATGAAACATTTTACGAAAAAAACGGAAACTGAAGGGGGGGGGATAATCACAAGCTTTTAGATCTTAACAAACAATAGAAGATATGTACAAGGACATGAAAAAAATGCAAGGACAAACTCGTTTTGTTTCTATACGCCCATGTCTTCTAATTTAATGTAATGCATTACACTTTACTTTGTCTTGGTACAAGTGGCTACGGAAGCCTAATGGTCAAAGTCGCGGACCAATGGTCATGGTCTGCATTGTTTTTGTCCAGTCGTAGGCTCGAGCCCTGATGTCACGAAAGACTAGCCGTGTAGCGGGACTGACGCACGTTAAATCTGGTAGGAGGTCTCAAGTACTCCCGATGGAGCGGTGTGGAAGTTTGGAGAGAGATGAGCCAGTTCAGGTGTCGTCTTCGTCAGTTGTCCGAGGTTCAAAATTATGAGGTCTGTCGCTTTTAGCCTTCGTGATGTTTCTAGTACGCCGTTAATAAAACAAATAAAATCCCTCTTTCAACATTTTAATTATTTCGTAAATCCCTTTATACAAAAAAATTATTATAATATTAAACTTGAAAACAACAAAAAAATGTATGAACGTGCAGCTAATCTCACTGAGAGAGAGAGACAGCGAGTAAAGACCAAAAGATAATTTGGTTTGGTTTTATTAACATTGTGCTTTGAAGCAGGTTATTGACGACAGACCTCGTAATTTTGAACCTCGGTCGAGTAAAAAGGATGAAACCCTCATCAAACTTCTACACCATGTCATTGGGAGGACTTAAAGTTTTAACAGATTTAACGTTCACCAGTCCCGTTACACGGTGGGTCTTCATCAGGGCTCGAACCCACGGTTCGACGAAGGTAACGCTGGTAACAAGTCCGCAACCATGTCCACGGTCGTTTTTATTTTACGTGTATATTTATTCAATTTTGCTCTCAGGGGACAGAATCGAGGGCTATAGTGTCTGAAAGGGAGCGGGCTTGAAATCCTTTCCTTGTAAAAGATCTTGTAAAACAAGCACGTCAAACACAGAAACCTTTCTTCCTGCTATGCAAAGACGACTTTATAAGCATAATATTAAAATTATGTGGACTACGAAAAATAATGTAGAAAAATTACAACTGTGATTGCAAATTGATTGCAACTGTGTAAATGGTAGCACAAGATTGATGGTAGCAAACGAGAAAGTCATTGACCGATTATAACGCAAGAACAAGAGTATAAACTGGAAAATTTGCAGGTGTGGATAAGCTTCTGTCTTTATTGTAAAAGAGCTTTGCTTCGGCTTCGCCTGCCTGTAACTGTTTTATTATATTGAGATTTAAATGTAAAAAGAAAATTTAAAAAAAATTATTTTGTAAGCGGGAGTGTTAAAGCAAGATTTGTAGGAAACTCTAAATGTCTAGTACGTGAGCGGAATATGCTGTTATAATGCAGAGTTATTCAAAATTATTCTACCGGTTTCAAAATTACATATTTTCAAAAATAAGTGACACAGAATGATAAGGAATACATGAACATATAAAGGAAATCTGCGGAAGTCTAAAATTGTGAGAAATAGGTGAACCTCGTATGTTTTTCGTGAAGCTATTTCACGAAAGCTGCTTTTGGAGCTTTCATGGAGCTACCTCGTAATTGGATCGGTCGTAATGGACCTGATGATTTGATATTACGCAGCTGGCTACCTAAGTTACCTGATATGTCCCCATACGATTTCTTCCTTTGAGGGTTTGTAAAAGATGAAGCGAATGCACCAACATTGCTCATAAATTTATGGAATTTACATTTTGAATCGACCATTATGTGCCTAGCTAAAACAAGTTATATTGAAAACTTGTAAAAAAACTGTTTTCTTTTTTTTCATTCATATGATATATATCGTTCTTTGTTGTTTATTTATTGAAAATACGGAATTTTGAAATCGGATGAAACATTTTGAAGAATTCTGTATTTGTGTGTTTTCTTTGTGTGTGAGAATCGTCTGAATAAAAGGTGTGTGTTTTATGCAGATCTGGCTAAACATAATCGACCTCAAACAATCTCCAGACATCGGAATTGTCATAAATTAATAATAAAATTTTTTCAAAAAATTTATAAGTTCATTTCCTATACTTTTTAAAATTAGATGAAGACATCTTTGACATGTTAATACAGCATCGAGAGGGAAAATAAAATTAAAAAACATACAAAAAAAATTTACAAAGTAATCAGATTAACACTTTTATATCAATTGCAGCAATTTCATTATTGAAATTGATTGAAACATTTTTTGGTCACGAGAAAAGTTGTAGCTCATTGTTCTAATAACATGAATTTTATTAAGAGGTTTATTATACTATACCATTAAATTGTCTGGGGCAGTAAAAATATTCATTATAGAACGTGTGCGGTTTGACGAAAATGAAGAAAAATAAAGGTGCTGTAGATGTAAAAGAGCTGCTTTCACCCAACGATTAAGAATAGAAACCAAATTTGGAACACTTTTTCAAGACAGAAAAAAAAAAATGCTCCTGTATGAATATCACACACATTATGACTTGAATATTATATAATTCTTAGTTTTATTTGACACTTTCCAGCTGCTTATTTCTACCTGACTCAAGATTATTTAACCACAGACTATACATGCTTTTGAACCCCTATCAGATAACACGGTCGACACCTGAGCTGGAATACCATTCTCTAAGTGCTGTAGTGTAGTGGCAATTATTTCGAGGCATCCATTTTATTTATTAAAATTTTTTTATAAACAAAGTTTTGTATGGCACGCACACAATTTCATCAGAAATTATCTCAAAGATAACCACTCTGGCCAACTCCGCTGTATTGACTGCCAGACTGTCTGCCGAAAAGCGTATCAATATCCACTATAGCAGGAAATAGCGACGTCAATCGAGCACAGAGTAATACACATTCCAAAAATAATCCGATATAAAAACCAACGTTTTTATATGGTGGGAAAGTTTATTAAAGAAAATTATTGAAATATTAGTTAAAACTGTTAGTTATTTTTAACTTTAAAATTTATTTAAAAAGAGACATTTGTGAGAGTATTAAAAAATTCATAATACTCATAAAATCAAAACATGCATTTGGAAGTTTGTAAGTCATTCTATTAAAAAAATGGGAACCAGAATTCAGAAAAAATTATTGTGATAAAACACGGCGCCAAATTTTGGAATCTTTCTTTCTTGCCAATGATTACTGACTAAAAGTCAGCAACCCTTACTATCTCGGAGATTGTAAAGGGGAGATAGTATCTCCCCTTTGCGAGTACAAAAGGTTTACGATAACCTCATGCGGTGGGGGGAGTGCCCGGTGCTCCCAGAGGGGGAAAGAAATTTTTTCCTTAATCCTAAAAGCGCCGAGAGGAAAGAATATTTTGACTTGTTAAAATTATTGAAATATTAGTTAAAACTTGTCGCAAACGTCTAAAAATGAAATTGTTAGGCGAGTACGAACGATTCCCAAAATTTCAAAGCTCTAGCTTGATGGGAAGATGGTTAAATTAATGATCGAAAATTTGATGACACACACACACACTCACACACACACACACACCAAGTGAAATTCAGAAAAACGTTGTAAAAAAAGAATGGGAATCAGAATTCAGAAAAAATTATTGTGATAAGACATGGCGCCAAATATTGGAAACTTTCTTTCTTGCGAATGATTACTGACTAAAAGTCAGCAACCCTTACTATCTGGGAGATAATAAAGGGGAGATAGTATCTCCCCTTTGTGAGTACAAAAGGTTTACGATACCTCATGCGGTGTGGGGAGTGCCCGGTGCTCCCAGAGAGGGAAAGAAATTTTTCCCTCAATCCTAAAAGAGCCGAGTGGAAAGAATATTTTGACTTATTAAAATTATTGAAATATTAGTTAAAACTTGTTGCAAATGTCTAAATATTGCATTGTTAGGCGTGTACGAAAGATTATCAAAAATTCAAAGCTCTAGCTTGAAGGGAAGTTGGTTAAATTAATGATCGGAAATTTGATGACGCACACACACACACTCTCACATACATACCCCAAGTGAAATTCAGAAAAACGTTTTAATAAAGTGACAAAAAATAAAAAATGAAATGAAAAATACGAAGTATGCGAGCTATAACGTCCCAATTCCTCCCCCATTAAGGTCTTTTTACGTCAATAAAAAGCGTTACTATGAAGATTTACACTTTTAAAGAATTACATTACATATATATAAATGAGATAAAGCAAAGCAAACATATAGAAATACAACGTGTTGATATAGATGAGAAAAAAATATTCCATAAAATTATTACATTAAACACATCATTTTCCCATATAAATTCTTTCAAAAATTGTCTTCTCAAGCTTTCAGCATTCTACCAATCAAAATAGATATTTACTGCATCATTAATTTTCACCATAACGAAAACAAAAGTATGAGTACTTACTCATAAAACATTTTACATATACATACATATAAAAGATATAACAAATCAATTTCTAAAAAATATTCATAATACAAATATCCTTGAATTCAGAAATTACCTACAACACAAATATTTTTCAATTCAGAAAATACTTGAAACACTAATTAATTTTTAATTATGTAACATTTTGACTAAGTACATTAGCATTTTTATGCCATGACCTTCGGTTAATTTATTAAATTGGTAAATTTAGAAATAAAGCTTTTTCGAACATTAGATACCGTGTTGGTATTATAAACACAAAAATTAGATAATAATAAAGATTAAATGGGGTTTCAAGACCTTTTTTTGAATGTTTAAAATACTCAGTTATTGATATATTACAGTTTTTATTAACTGTAACTGAACTCTCCCCATTATCTAAAAGTATTTCACTCTCGTGCAACTCTGAATCATAAGGAATGTTTAATGACTTTTCGTTGTCTGTCAATATATTTCGGTCATTTATTTTATTCAAATAATCTTATGATTTTCTCTCTGCCTCGAAATAGATTCCATTCTCCGCATCTTCATTATTTGCAGTAAATTCATGTTTTTCTTTTTTGTCCACCATAGAATGAGCATCAACCTGATGTTCAGAATCTTTTAAGAAGTCGGTTTTTGTCCATTTCCTTCACAATTATAATCTTCTTCATAATTTCATGGATTATTTATAGAAATACTTGACTGCATATTCTGAACTAAGAAAAGCATATTTTCTTTATCATCCATAATATACGTAAGCCCGTCTGTTTCTTTATTATCAGAGAAAAATAAATACTTTTCTATCATTGTCACACAATTCTATGTTAAGGTTAATAGAATGATATGATAGATTCTCTTAAGGATTATGTTCATTTGATGAGAAAGTTTTAATTTGATACTTTAGATCATTAATAATGTTCCCAAATACAATATCCTTCTATATTAGGTTTTCTTTACAACCTTTCATAGACAGATTAAAATTCATTTGACTTCTTTTAATAAATTGAATCTATGTGTTTTTGACATTTTCATTGATATGAGAACCATTTCCATTTTTTTAAGTGATATTCATCTCATAGAAAACCTGATTATGTAGAAAAGATGCATGACACAGTTTATTTACTTTCTAAATCACGATCAATTTTATAATCTTTTGAGTTTGACAATAGATTAGGTGACACATCTTCATTATTTAATTCTGGTCGAATACCATATAACATATCACCCTCTTCTGATACTGAAGTTTGAGTAAAATTATTATCTAAGCCATCTGATCCTTCCTCATAAGTAAAGTTTCCATGGAATAGTTAGTATTACCTTAATATTCATAGAATCATAAAATGGAATTTTAATATATTCTGTTCTCAAACTAACATTTTGATCAACACTTTGAAGTAGCAAAATTTTGAACAAGGCTACTGAAGTAGAAACTAAAACATTTTCATGCACAGTTCTTTTATCCAAAATATCATAGGCCATATGCTCTCCTATCTGAAGATTAAAATCGGTATTTCTGATAAGACAAGGAGAGCTAGATAATATTAGTTTCATCAGGTATAGGATGTGTGTTAAAAATAACCTGCTCAGCATTTTTGGAAATAATAACAACCTCAGTTGATACAGTATTTATCATACAATTGCCAGTAGGAAGGAGTTCATTTTCCTTTGATTTCGCGTGTTCATTGTTAATGACAATATATTCTTTTTCAATCAATTTCTGTCTTCTAATTTGAGTCGCATTCACTTGGTGCAATGAAATATTTCCTTCATTTTTAAAGAGAGTAGCAGCCCTATTCCCTAGAAGATAATGACCACGATACAGTTCATCTGGAATAACAGCTGCTTTTGTGATTGTTCTGCCGCACTCACATTCTATAAGAACTTCAGATAGTGGTAAGCAAGTTGATCTAGCAACTAAAGGCTGTTGTGCACGTACATGTACACCAGTGATATCTTCAGGTGTCACAAATCTACGGCAAACAATATCTATAGTGGCTCCAGTGTCGCGAAGGATTTCGGTACTGATACCATTTTTTTTTCCATGAGAAATATATGGCTGCAAAAAATTTGATCTTGCATCACATTCAGAAACAGAATTTACAGGTTCTGAAGCTTTCTTCAATTTTGGACAGTTTGGACTTAAATGATCAAGAGCGTTACAGTAAAAACATCTCAGTTGTCTTCTTTTTTCGAATTCCTTACTGTAACTAGGTCCAAAAAGTTTTCTTTCGGGCTTGTTTGACTCGTATTTGGTATTTTCAACCCTTCGAGGAGTTTTGTAAATCTTCCAAACTTGCTTGGTCCTTTAACTTCAAATTTCCCTTTCGAAAATGCATTGCACGTTTTTTCATCTGATCTGAAATGATTAGATCCCATAGTTGATCAGGTTTCGAATTTTAGTCCTGACGACCATCCATCAAAATAAGTCTACAATTCATGATAAAAATCTTGCCAAGTCCGTTCAGCAATTTTCTGGTGCGTATTAAACAATTAACTTTATATATTAACTTATAGTTTTACTTAACAGTTATAACGGTATTTTTCAGGAGGTAACTTACTTTTAACAATATTTTTTTCGCATGATCATAATCATTGGCTTTTTCTTCAGACTCACGGACAATTGTCAGCGTGATTACTTGCGGGAATAGCCCCAACTGGTGTGTGACCCAAAATTCCTTTTAGAAAGATATTCTACTAGCTTGACTCTCAATTAGTATTAAAATCAGACAAATATCTTCCTTCATATCATACTTATGAAAAAGCTTGCTTAATTCTTTACTGAATGTTCTTATACTTTCCATTTGAGGCTCTTGAGCGAACTTCGAAGTTTAATTTTTCTCGTTCAAAATTATCTCTCCGTCTTCTTTCTCCCAATTCAAATTTCTCTTTCCTTTTTCACTCTTGAATTTTCCATTCTTTTTTCCGTTTCCATTCTTTAACAAATTTCTGAAACATCGATTAAACAAATTCTTCATTGCATCCATCCCTATTAAGAATTATTTCTTTTAATGTTATCTTTATCCTGAGTAATTCTTAAATCTAATTCTTCCACCAATCTGATTAAATTCTCTCCCCCCTCCCCTTTTTTTTTTGCTAGCTAAGCCAATTTCTTAAGGAAAGTAAAAAATAACACCAGAAAGCTAATTGACTTGAACTAAAAATTTTGTTCTATCTACGAATTTAAAATAGCAAGTTGAAACTTATTTTCCTTCTCCAAAAAAGTACATAAAAATATTCACATAAATTTAAAACAAAATTGCAAGCAAGCAATCATAAAATTCTTATACTTCAAAAACAGGACTAAATAACTTTTTTAAAAAAATTAAAATTTAAAACAAAATTGGACACAATTCTCATTACTTTAAGTCTAATTTCTTTGAGGGTTGTAATTAAATTCAGAAAGCCTACACATTCAATAAAAATATCAAAATGAAATTTTCTTTTGAAATTCAAAATGAAAGTGATTTCTTTTAACAACACAAATTCAATTCTTAACCAGCACACATAAAATAAAAAAATACAGTAAATTCTTCGAATATTACTAACATTTTACACAAATATAAAATAACTCTCCAATGTTTTCCAATATCTCAAAACAAAACTATCCTAGATATTTCGTAACAATAGTTTATAACATATTTATGAACTCAATAATCTTTTTAAGAAAATACAGTAATAACATAAAACTGTTTGTAGGTAAATTACCAAGTTCATGCAATGGAAACAAAACTATACAGTATCAATACAAAATTTTCCTTGTAAATATTAAAATCAAATAAAATCAGTTTATTCTCAATCAAGTTATAACAATGAAAACGAAATCATAAAATTTATAACAATCATAAATTTTCACAAAATTAACATAACTGGATGGTATAATTCAGTTTGATATCCATGCGATATATACATATAAAAACAAATTCACAAAAAATATAGTTCAAAATATTGGCAAACTATCGATTAGCGCTAGGTGGTACAATATATTATTTTTCAAAACAATAGTTTATCTATTAAAAAAATAAATTTCTTATGGAAAAACAAAACACCTATCCTTTTTTTTTTTTTTTTTTTTTTTTTTTTGATGATTCCAAAGACAGGACGTAGTGCGAGACGTAATTCCAAAATTGAACACAGTACTATACCCACTACTTCACAACTTTTCTTCAGAAATGCAGAGTGCACTTTCTTCAAAATTATGACATTCAAGTGTAGGGTACCCCCCCCCTTCTCTAAAAACAAAACGAATATATCTGAGTACAGGGAGTACTTTCTTCAAAACAAAGTTATCCCCATGTGTAGCAAGGAGGATCTACGTTTAATCTATCGAGATTCAATGTCTTCGCGAAAGCGGCGTATGGAAGTTAAGAAAGTAGGATGCCAGCTCAGGAGTCATCACTAGACAAAGGTTCAAAATTACGAGGTCCGCCGCCAGTAACTTTCGTGTTGCTTCTAAGAGTGACGTAAGCAAACAATGAATCAAGACATTACAAAATTATTTTTATACCTTTTAGTCCCTCTTTAAATAAAAGCTTGATTGAAAATGGGTTTTTTTTTATTTATATTTATTTAATTCTTTTTTTAATCTGGATATTTCAAACTAGAATATATAATTACGTGAGTTATACGTCAAATCAAAATTTCAATTCGATTGGACGTTAAATCTAAAGTTATGGTTCCTTTGGAAAGCGCAACCTTTATCCAACGGCGTAATAGTAAGGTGGGTGACGTCACTAAGACTTTGTAAACGCAAACTAATGACGTGATTTCCTCGCATTCAACACTTTTCAGGAAACCACGTCATCTGGAAAACATAGGCAACGTTTTTGCGCCGCCATTCACCTTAATATTACGCTTTCCTTTCCTAGGGAACCATAGTTTAGGGCCCTATCCCCCTCCGTCTTCAAGTCCGTCATTGTTTGAGCATATCATAGTATAGTATTATCATCGCAGTTGTATATGAATGCAAAATTTCAGCTTGATTGGATGATAAGAAGTAAGTTCAAATTCAAATTTTGAATGGAAAGACATTCGTATAAACTAGCAAGTGAAACAAAAGCTTGTAAAAATGGTTTATCTACCTCGATATATAAGAAAAAAGACATGTCTCTGAAGCGGAGCCTTTCCGATTTTCGTAACATTGATAAATGTCTCCACAGTGGAGGCATTCGAATGTTGGAATCATTTTCAAAATAGAATGTAAACTAATTTTTATGTGTCTATAGAGTTATATTTTGGGAATGAAGCACTGTAAACATCCTCTTTAATTAACTATGACTTAGTAATCAGCCTTTTCACTTCTGAGTGTTAACCCTTAAGAGGTTTTAGTTTAGTTTTTATTAACGTCGCACTAGAAGCAACACGAGGGCTATTGGTGACGGACCTCGTAATTTTGAACCACTGTCAAGTGACGAGGACGACACCTGAGATGGCACCCCCTCTCCTAACATCCACACCACGCCTACGTGGGGACTTTGGCCCCCGAACAGATTTAACGTGCATCAGCCCCGGCTACACGGCGGGTCTTTGGCGGCCAAGGATCGAACCCGCGACTGAACGAAAACCGCCGGCCGCTAGTCCGCGACCATAACCACTAGGCTACCGCGGCCCAACCCTTAAGAGGTATTTAAAAATCCCGCTAATGATATTATGGATAAAATTTCAGTCCAGTATAAATGAATTTTATTTTTTAAATTTAAACCACCACGTATATCATTAATCTGGCCTTCATTCTTCAAATTGGGATTTATTGTGGAAGCTCATCATCATCTGAACTGGAAATCATTACACAAATTCTTTTACGATTTTTAAAGTGGATGATGAGCATTTCTTCATCACTTTCTCTCATGTCATAATCAATTAAGTCTACATAATCATTTCTCCCATCACCGCTTACATTGTCCTCATAATCACTAAAATTGTCCGTTTCTAACACAATTTTTTCCATTTAATCTTTTTTGGGAACGTCTTATTATAAAAGTATCTTCACGGCAAATAAATAAATTAATAAAATTTTAAAAAAAATCGAAACATTTCTAAAATACTTATTTTCTTTGCCTCTCAGCTCATAATTGTCTGACTAGGAAAAAAAATTACGTTTACGGTACTTGACAGCGAATCAAGCCCTCACGAAGCACTTTTAAAAATGTACACTTACAGTATATCGTGGGTGAAATATCACCCCGATCAATTTTCTTTGTTGTACAGTTAACGAAGTACAAAACAAAAGGTTAACTTTTTGTTATGATAATGGTATCCCTACTGACGCCGGAAAAATCAATATTACCAGTAATTTGGTTTTTTAATAATAAGTATAGCAATTTACAAAGGGTGATTTTTCACTCATGAAGCATTTTTAGAATTAAAGCGATAGTATGAAACAGATTAAAAATGAATTTCGTGTGAGTAGATTTGTAGAAATTAATAATAAAGAGCTTGTTAAACTGTGACAAAATCAGATTAAAAGTTTCTTCCAAGGAAGTAAGCCAAAAAGAAAATATTTCCCAGGAGCCCCGAGATTAAATTCCTACTGACGTCAAAGTTCATACAGGTTACATTACTGTAGGTCAGTGATAACAATCAGCCGGTTTCTCCAGTGATTCAGTCTAACTCACGTGAAAAATTTCGTAGAATGTGAACATATGTTAAAATGATTTTTCATACTTCGTTTACTTGGTAATTTCATAAAAGTATAATTATATATATTACTCATGAAATGAAAAATATTTTAAGGATGTGTGTTCATGGTAAAAATCTTTTGATTAAATTACATATTTAGCTTTTTTACTTAAAAAAAAACTTTAACGAACAATTTCATCGATTAGAGACAGAAAATCCCACAATCCTTTATTTACGAAGACGATCAAAAAAGTACAAATGTTGGGAGTGGTTAGTAGGGTAACTCATTGTAGCATTGTCCATTGATCGTTTCTCCCTTTTTCTATAAAGTATACAAGTATGATGTCCTTTGCACCCCAAAAAATCGTTGCCATAATTTTCCAGCTTGCATCAAGTCCACTACACGGAGGGTCTTAGTGACAACAGGACTCCACAGAAACAACGCCGGTGGAGGGTTCGGGACCATGACGGCTAACACACACAATTGCAACATAAATTATAACATCAACTTCCATTGAAAACGCTATCTGTTGTCAAAAGCAGATATTTTTTTTTTTGAACGCTTCTCGCAGCTATACCTGTTTGAAAACAGCTTTCAATTGAGTCCATTTCTATTATATTATTCAAACTTAAATGTTTATCTTAAACTTGTTTAGGATACCTGAAATTGAAGCCTCAGCGAGTTTTGTAACATACATCATGAAAACGTTTAGATGATAACATCTTTTTTTCGATATCAAATCAAATGCTTAAAATTGTCGTAGTTAAGTTAGGAAGACGAACGATTGGAATCGCTCTCATAATTCCTAACTGCTTCGATAGGAGCGCTGTCATGTCACCAAGATCATGGTTGCTGACGTGCAAGTCGAACCATGGATTCGATTCCAAATGAAGAGCTGACAAGGGAAATTATGGGAGCTGATGTATATTCTGTCCTGTATATTCCTCAATATCCTGCCATAGTTTGGTATGGAAATCAGCCCAAGTGTAATCTTAGCCATTAGACCGGTTTTCAGAAATGCACGGTCAACTAAAATAACATCATAGCACCAGAGAGCCCGAGTTTTTGAAACATGTATCTCAATTTCCAAAAAAAATTAAAAATATTTGAAATACTAATTATTTTTGTTATAATACAAATATATTAGTAGAATACTATTACACTTAAAAATTTATCAATCTTCATTACCTTCAAATTATCTATTGTTCAGCATATATCATTAAAAAAAACTTTTCTAAGAAATTTTATTATCTTTTGGAGCATTCTTACATAAACTTAAGAAAATATCAACTCAAAAATTTAAAGATCAATGTATAACTTAAGTATTTACATAGATTGGGTGTCCCTTTTAAAAAGAATTGAGAAAACAATGCAAGTTTTAAGTAAAATTTTTATATCATGAAAAAACAAAAAACTTATTTATTTTAGAAAATGAGAAATTTATCTTAATTCCCACTGAAAATATAATAATTTAAAAAATATAACAGAAAAATTCAGAATATTCCAACTTTCTTTCATAATGGTTAAATATTAATGCTATTAAGATGTTTCTAAAGATTATGTATACTAAATATATATAAAGACAGTAAAATATTAGAGGAACAATAAGAAAATTTCTTAATGTAATAAATAGACTGCTTGTATTTTACAACGTTTTTTTGTATTTCACTTGGAGTGTGTCATCAAATTTTCGATCGTTATTTTAACCAACTTCCCACAAAACTAGAGCTCTGAAACTTTGAGAATCGTTCTTACTCGCCTATCAATGCAATATTTAGTCATTTGTAACAAGTTTTAACTAACATTTCAATAATCTTTTTTTTAATAAACTTTGCCACCATATAAAAAACGTTGTTTTTATCCCGAATTATTAAAATTTAACATACATTATATAAATTATGTTACAACAATGCAAGCGAATTAATGACTGTTGAGTTTTATGGCCCAAGAGTCAAAGCAGGCTGTGCCACAAAGATTTGTTAAATTATTTATAAAGAAAATACTGTTGTGAAAAATGAGGCTTAAAAATAAATTTGAAAAGCCTAATTTATTGTGAAAAGTAAGCAAGTGAAGTAGAAATAAAACAATAAGTAGAGATAATTAGAAATAAAGTTATTAATTATTTGACCACTCATTATATAAATTTGAAATAAATCAAGTGCTAATGTTTAGGGAACACTTAAGAATTAATTTTTAAAATATTTTCATGCAAAATACTTTAAATGAATGATAGTAGCCTCCTTATAAAAATACTGGACTTTAGGAAATACCGGTATTTTATACATTGTGTTTACTATGTTTATATTGTTACATTCAAAGGAAAAGAAAGTTCAAAGATTAATTTTAAAAAATGAAGTTTATAAAAATTAACCTGTAAGGGTAAAATGATGAATATTACTAAACAATATGCATTAGCAATCCTTTTATATAGTTTTTTTAAAAAATTTGTATGAAAATAAAATCTATATTTGTTCAAAACTAATAAAATAGCTTTTAAGACAAACTCAAACTTAAAACAAATTTTAATTTTGACTGATTCTCAGTTTAAAATAATGTTATCAAAATTTTGTTCATGTAAATAGCATTTACAATTAAAATATTAAGAATTCAGATCTTTGTTACTGACTATGCTTGTTCATTCTCATGCACAAATATAACAAATTAACCCTGTTCTTTAATTTACAACTGCCAGAGATAAGGGAGAGTTATTTTTCAAAGTTAGAGAAAAATTTTATACTTGTTCAAAAACGTTTAATTAAAGTATGTTCAATGAGGCATTAGATTACAGAAAAACCTATGTCCCTTCCAATATGAAAAGGTTTTTCATACATAAATTATAGTAATGAGAAGATTCTTAATTTTATTATAATAATATAACAAATAAGTTTCTAAAAACATCCAAAAGTGAGGAATTATTTCTTTAAACCTGTTACAAATTGACCGGATTTGTTTTATTAACACAGAAGTTATACAAGGGCTATTTGCAATGGACCTTGCCATTTTAAGCTTGGCCAAGTGACGAAGATGAAATTTGAACTGACCCCACACTCTAAATTCCCCCCCCCCACGTGAGGATATTGAGACTCTGATTTAACATGCATTAAATGAAAGTGTCTTATTTGTTTCTCTTTGTGGAAACTCCTCAAAAGAATTAGATTTTATTTAAAGATTGTCTGAACCATTTTGTAAATAATATAATACATACAACATTCATATAAAAACTATTTTAATGCAAAACAATACTATCAACAAAATAATGTCCATTAAGTTTAAGTATACAAAACTGTAAAAAGACAAAAATGAGCCAGTGTTTCAAACAATGGAAGATTTAGCTAGAATTGAAGCTTTGTACACATCACTATTTTGCATAGCTTGAAATTTATTCCCAAGACCAGATGAATAAGATGGTGTTGAATATATAAATAGATGTTAATCTCCTAATAAATTCTATTGACATTCTGCTAGGAAAATTATTGCATAGATGACTAAGGTACCAAGAAAGATATCACATACAACTTGAAGTCACACTGGCCGAGTCTTGCATCAAAATAAGTTAAGACATCCAAAATTAAGAAACAAGCTTCAGCCACATGATTTTATGTTAATCTGAAAAAATAGATGAGGTCATTTATACATAGTGTTCAGAATTGTTTATTCTAAGTCCTAGGAGTTGTTGTTCATAATTCAGTTTTTTGTTTGGTAGCATCCACTTCTTCGTCAGAAAGATCCACATCGCTGAGATCAATTTCCTCTTCAACTGGCAGCTAACAAGAAAAAACATAATTCACATCAAACTACTATTTTTATATACTTTGAAAGATATTAGTCAAAATTAATACATTTATAATCCTTGTATTGCAAAAACAGCATAATTTTACAGTAAATATTAACATTAGCATAATTATACTGGCATCTTAATTTTAAAATTCTTTAAATCAGTAACTTAAAGAATCCAAATGTAAAACTCTTCTTTGCTATATTTATTTAAAAAAAAAGCAAAAAAAAAAAAAAAAAAATACTAAGTCCAAAATTAAACAATTAAAACGTCTTAAAATTTCGAAAAGTTGCTTTGTTTCATACAATATGCCCTTAGGTTTGAGAATCTTTAATATTAACATTAGATTTCACTTTCCTACATTCCAGTCAGTGAGAGAGTGAAATTAAGAGTTTTATGGCACTTTAGCCATATTAAGTATTATACGTAATTACTTTATATCTGGATATACTGCACCAAACAATGTACCTTTGATCTGAAATTCAGGAGAAAAGGTTGATGAGAAGAAGACTTAAAAAAAAAAAGAGAAGGATTGCTAGAATATTCCACAATGAACCATACATGTTTACTAATGACAATCCCCATAAGAAAGAAAAAATGAGCGTGTGAATGGCATTGCTCAAGGCGGAAGAGCCAAATCTGGCTATGCAGCACCAAAAACATTTGTTTAAACTGATTTCTAGATGGGGGGGGGGATGATCAACAAGAAGGAGGGTTGCAAACAGAGAAAGATCACTTGGGTATCCTAGGGAGCATCATCTGTATTTACCAAGGACAGCAAAGATTGATTGGCTTTATTAATGTTGCAATAGAAACAACACAAGGGTTATTGGCAAATAACCTCGTAATTTTGAATGTCTGTTAAGTAATGAAGACGACACCTGAGCTAGCACCTCCCTTTCCTAACTACCCCTAGAAAGATCAGTAGGGTACCCAAGGGTCGAAACTCCCATACTTACCTGAAGAAAAAACCCTGAGGAGAAAGGAAAGAAAAAGATCATTAGGATACTTTCAAGGTAATTATTCTGTACTTATTAAGGTAATATCCCCCTTCAAGATTCCAGATGATCAATAATATGAAGGGAAGGGGGAACCAACAGGAAAGATTCATAAAAATTATTTTCAATTAGAATATAATGTATATAGAACTTGATCAATATCACTAACGAGACAAGAAAAATATGCAAGCCTTTTGTGTAATATATTTTATGCAACTCTAAATTAAAAATTTCCAAATCAAAGAAAAAATGGATAAATTCAGGCAGAATTGCATATATTCTATAACATAATCAGTAGAATATAATTTTATAAAGCTTGTTCAGATATAATATATATATTTATTAAAAAGGTAGGCTCAATGTTAATGGTGAAAAAAAGTGTATTTTTTTCGCACAAATTTTACACAACAATAACAAGTAAAGGAAGCAATTTAAAAAGGGCATGCATAAACAAGCCACAAAAATTAATCATTTTTATTAATTTTTAAATACATTGAAAACACAGGAAGTTTGCATATCAAAATACCAATTAATTTTAATGTACACAAATTTTAAAAAAAAAAAAATACATGAAAAATATTTTCCTGCAGCAGCACATATTTGGTGCTTGCATATCAACAAATTTAAATGCAAGCAAAGAGATAGTTAAATGAAAGAAGAAATGACAGGATTACAATATAAAATTTTGACAAAAAGGTTTAAAGCTATCTGGTAATTTGTTAAATATAAAATATTCAAATACATAATAACAATAGTCTTATATCTAAATAGAAATATTTCTTTGGTTCTTATATTTGAGTGATTTTTTTTTTTTTTGCAATGAATATTAAAACTAAAAATATTTCCCAGCTAGAATTCTTGGATGATTCAAAGACGAGTCTGCTCAAAATTTGACCTTACATAGCAAATATTTTAAAAAAACATCAAGCATAAATCTCTAATGCAAGATTCTAATAAACAAGGGAAATAAATTTTTTCCACACAATTATTTTTGTGCAACAAATAACTCTAATTTTTGGAATAACATTGATATTTAACAGAGTTAAAAAAGTCAATAAAAGGTTTGTATATATGCAGGTATATATTACTTTTTAAAACATCAGAGTTTAAGTGTGAAGCATAGGTGTGAAGAATCAAGCATGCCAAAGATATAAGTGAGGCTTGAAAAACCCCAATTTTAAGTAAAAATGACAAATTGATGAATCTTTGAATACAACAAACATTTACAAAAAAACATGGAACAGAAGATAATTTAATGATCAGTATTTTTATGTAACTGGAAAAAATTTAGTTTATAAAGAAAGGAAATTGGATAAAAATTATTCAGCACTGAATTCAATTTATGTGTTTTTACCTGGCCATCTTTACCATCCCAAGGTTCAGTTTCTATAATTTGAGGCAGCTTAGCCCCTTTGACAGGTGAACTACTACCACGGCCAACAGAAACAGTCCTAAGTTAATGAATATAATATAAGAGCTACATAGATAATACAAATAAAGAACAGTTATACAGAATAAAGTTCTCAGGTGGTTAACACTATTTCAATTATAAAATCAATTTTTTCCCATTTGGCCCTTCATTTGATTTAGTTTCCTGGACTTATTCCATTACATGTATATTTCCTCTATACAAATTCACGCACAACTCAAAATGTAAAATTTTACCATGCAACCTATACAAACTGTTATATCTTAGAGAAATTTTTAAATTTCGATATATATTTCTAAAAACTTTAGATTTAACTATAAGAAACGTTTTTAAAAAATACAAATAAGGTTATATTTTTTACTACCAATGCTAGTTTAAAACCCTATTTATTTATTTAAACACAAATATATGAAAGTACAGATAAAATTTAAAATACTGTCAATTTTAAGAAACATAACTTTCGACAAAATTATAAGCAGATTGGATTCAAATGTACAGTTGCTCTTTATTTTACACATACTACATTTACACAAAATAATACGCTGCAAAATATTCAACAATTTCTAAACCAACATAATATAATTTTTTTTGTATAAATCTAGCTTATCAGTTTTATAAATTCTTTTATTCTCCATAAAATTAGAAATACAGTTTAACAAAGCAACATATTTAATGTCAAGCATATGTATATTAGTAGCAATGCAAATTACAGATATAATAAGTTTTTTTTAAATCAAAATATACCGTATAAATTCAGATATTCCATCATAGCTAAATGGGCCTCTTAGAATGGAAAACTTCATTTTCCGTGCATTTACAACAGCCATTGCCTGGAATAATTTAAGTCAAGACAAGGATAAATTTTCCAACAAATTATGTACACACATAAATACAGATGAATTTTAAAGTTGATTTCTTGGTGGACATAGAACATTCATTAAAATGAAGACTTTTTTAATGCAATGAAAATAATCCAGTATTAACACATAACAAATAATAAAATTCAAATAACTAGTTTTCATATTTAAAAGGCTAGAAAGATACATAAATAGACAATTCAATTAAATTGCAATTGTTAGATTTTGATAAAATCTGTACACATAATTTTTGAATTTTGTAGAAAAGAATAATAAAGACATTTCAATGTCAAAAAATTATTGAAAGAAAATTTATACTTACTGGGTATCCAAAACCACCTATTCCTAAAGAATCTTCCAAATGTGGTTGAGCAAGAGCTTCTGCCCAAATCCAACCCCACCTGTTTTTCCTGAAGCGATTACCTACTTTCTTTAAGATGTCAATGTATTCATTCCTACAAGCAGACTGACAATCCAAGATATGTGGAAGAATGCTGATTACACAGAGAGGTTGATCTTCACAGGCCCTTTTCAAAATATCAGCATTTGTCACCTAAAATGAAAATTTGGATTGTATAGAATTACTCAACAATGATCTGACTATGAAGTGGAAAATTTGGAAGAAAATCATAGACAATTAAGTTCAAAGAATGTTGTCCACATTCTTAGATTAAAAAACCTTAATTTTGATCCAAATAACCAAACTGAGGAGATATCTAAATTTTCAACGCGGCCTGTTATACGGAGTTAGACTAGATCACTGTGGGGCGCTGCTTCTTTCTAAAAAGGGGGAAATGTAGCGATACTCGTATTCTGGCAATGGCACAAGAGCTAGAATTGGCTCTTGTGCTACAAACTTGTATATATGTACCTCAAAGCTTTTAGAGTTGGGCTTTTGATTATACCGGTTACTATTTCTTGTATCTTACTACTTCTAATCTGTAATTGTTTAAATTAACTTAAAGTAGAATTATACTTTTGTTTTGGAATTAATTTATTTTAATTAAATCTTGAGTTAGGAATAATCTTAATTTTTTATTATGCTTACATGTCTTTTCTATGCGACAATATAACAAAATGGTTTAAACAAAGCATTGTAGGCAGTGATGAACTAAGGAAGAAAATGGAACAGAAACTAATTCAGAGTGTTACAACAAGGTGGAATTCCACTTCCTACATGTTGGAAAGATTTCTCGAGTTGAGAGAAGTTGTGGCAGGAATTATAAATATTAATAAATAGCTCAACCAGCGCCCTTTGCCGGAGATATTTAATTTTTGTAAGAATTCTATACATTGATTAAGAGTATTTAATTTGCAGCAACCGAAGCAACTGGAGAAAGATTTGTTACAGCAAGCACCATCATACCGATTGTGAAAATGATGGGCAGCAAAATAAATTCTGTATCATGCTGTTCAGAGATGAAGAAAAAACTGAAAGAAAGCGTTCTTGTCCAGTACAAGAAAAGATTTGTAGTACTGAGAAAAGCTACTTTTTTGCAATGGCTTCCTTATTCGATCCATGATTCAAAAACCATCATTTCCAAGATAAGCCTTACTGAGTACATGGATCAGGGAGCTCAACAATGAAAATAAAGAGGGTGAATCATCGGATTCTGATGGTGAGTAGTTGTCTCCAGATCCATCTTCTCAAGGAAAATAAAATTTACAAAATTGTGATTAGTAATATCCTTTTATTTGAATATCAATGTTTGTTTACTGCTCACTACCAAGTTCTTACATATAAATAAATATATTTGGAATGTAGAAATTAATATTTGGATGACTTATGAATCAATTTATAAAATAAAACAAGGTTGAAATAAAAAACAAGGAAAATATAATTGTGAGCTGAAATACTTGGAATTTCAGAGCAAAACTGACAGTAGATATTTAAAGTTATATATATAGGTATATTTATTTTTCTTAGCAGAAGATGACTTTTAGGACAATCATCACAAGATGGTACAAGATAATTAGAGAGTTAGAAGGTCAAAGCTTTTGGAAGTATTCAACACAAGTAGTCTGCCTCTGCAGCTTAAATCTTCAGTTTACTTCAAGCGTCCTAATCTTAATAAAAAAGAATGACAAACTCAAATTTTATCGTGATAATTATAATCATAAAAATTCACATATTGCAAAAGTTGCTATTAAACACTTATCAGTGATGGCAACATCATTCCCGTCAGAAAGAGTTTTCTCTATTATTGGAGGAATAGTTAGTGAAAAAAGCAGATTTTAAGGAGAAAAGTTAGCAAATTGCTTTTCCACCAAGCTGTAGATAAAAAAAATATTGGGGCATATAACTTAAAATTATATTAGGTAATATGCAGTAGTATGAACAATTATATTGATTAGAATAATGAATTATTGCTTAATACAATATTTTCACCAACTACAATGCAACATTTGATTATTCTTCCTTGAAATATTATACTGAAAAAAATAAAATCCCCACATTTTGTTTGGTTTTAATAACGTTGCACTAGAAGCACCACGAGGGCTTTTGGTAATGAACCTCATAATTTCACACCTCAGCTAAGTAACGAGGACCACATTTGAGTTGGCACCCCATCTCCTCACTTCCACACCTCGCCAATGGAACATCCCCACAGCCAAAAAATGAGGGGAAATATTTATCATTAAATATGTTATTTTTCTGAAGGTTTTTTTTTTTCTTTTTTTACTCAACATCAATATTTCGATATTAAACATTGATATTTTGCTGTCGACATCGCATCCCTAATACTAATTAAACTCGCTTTACATTCAAAATCACTTTACATGTAATGATTTCATAAATTTCAAAACTATGGCCAAAATGGTACTAAAAAAGGTTTAGACTTTTATCAAGAATGCATAAGAATATTATAATGCAACTAATAAAAAGAATGAGTAAAAAGTAAATGTTAAAAAAGAATGAGGAAAAAAATAGAAACATTTCACTCTGAGATTAATCAATTTCTTTTTAGACTAATACAATAAAATTCATAGCCAACTTGAACAGAAATCCTGATAAATAAGCTATAACTTAAAGTTAATGATTTTTAAAAATGAATACAAACAGATACACTAAAAACTAATAAGTTATTTAACAAATTAATGTCGCCACAACAATTCATTCTTTTTCGTGGGTGGTTATTGTAAGAATGCTTCGCTTTATCAGATGGAACCAAACTATAGTGAAAAATGAAATTTTGCAGCAATGATAAACAATGGTGCTTTATATATTTTTTACTGATATTGTAGTCATATGACTCTGTATGTATAGTATGACAAGATAGAAAAATTTAGCAAATCAAACATATTGTAACCAGTTTTAATTTGAATTGTAAAGTTTATATTTTGAAATTTATTACATGTTTATGATACTGAGATGAAATCAAAGAAGTCCTACTTTTTCAGTTCATACATTAAATTTCCAATTAAATGAAAACAATTTCTAGTTGCTAAACAAAGTAAATTGTTCGAACTGAACACCATTCAAGTATGAGCAACCAGATACACACTGCCTAAATAAGCATCAAATTAATATCAAAGTTTTCCTCCTGCTACCAAGAAAGCAGAACTTTGCAATCATAAAACATCCAAGTACACACATAAATAAAACTAAAATGACCACTACAAGAAAATGCATTCAAAATTAATGCAACAAACCAACCAAGGTTCTCAGTTACGCATACGTTAAATTTGAAAAAACTCTTATTGGGATATTTGAGGCTGTCTGATGGAACAAAGAAATTCAAATATTGGATCTATGTCAGACAGTTTCAGTCACAGATTGGGTTCTCCATTTACTCTTATTCTATCTTTCAGGTAAGTATATGTTGAAAATCCTCTCACGGAGATATGTTGTGCAATAGGGTAATAAAACACTTCAATGACTTAGTCAAAACAGTATATTTTTTTGTAACATTGAGACAGAAATCGTTTAAAGAGTGATCTTTAAAAAAAAAGAGCTGTCGATAAGGTAACTCAATAGGTTTCTTTTTCCAGTAAAGTTAAATC
Organism: Nephila pilipes; assembly: GCA_019974015.1. Classification (NCBI taxonomy): domain Eukaryota; kingdom Metazoa; phylum Arthropoda; class Arachnida; order Araneae; family Nephilidae; genus Nephila; species Nephila pilipes. The sequence goes on from BMAW01050582.1 coordinate 134,024, forward strand.
TCTCTTTTTTTAAAAAGGATTAAATATACTTGCAACTCCTTGATAAGAATTACGTAACAAGTTGTCCGATAGAGATATCATGTTTATTAGGAAAGTATTCATCAAAAGTTAATTGAAGAAGTTCACATATATTACTAAAGGTTTTCATCAAGTTTAAATTTTCAGATAAAAAGCTACCAAGAAAACCAAAACATTCATACTTGTTCATCTGCAAACATTGGATCTAAAAGATGAATTTTATCATGCATACTAAAATGATGACACCTGTGCCTCGTAATGAAAAATTTAATTTACAAAAGATAATAGATAAGTATGCAAGCTTTTCCACTCAAAAGAATATCAATTATATAAGAGGACAAATTAAATAGATAATCAATAAAAATGCTTGAATTTCATATTTCAAAAACATTTAGATGCTGTCATATTTTACCTTTCTTCTCAATGTTTTCTTTTAGTCGGGTGATATAGTAGTTCACAACTTTTAGTATCAATGCCCTGTGTAGTTTTAAAATCAGGTGCTAAAGTTTAAGAATGAATATTTGACTGCTTACCCAGGATTTTGTGCGACTCAACTATGATGACCTGATTTTAGCCATCATTCAATAATTTACAGTATAATTACTAAAAGTTATTTTCATTAGAAGAACTCGCACTCAACAAAGCTGCTACAGCTTACCTAATCACAAACTGAATCGTGCAAGGTTTACTAGCATCTGTACGAACATCTGTTAAGGCACTATCTAATTGAGTAAAATATCTGCCTCTGATAAATGATCTTGTTTTCTGCTTTGCTGTCCAATCAGGAACAAATGTCATTCAATGGACACACTGTCAAGTTGAGAAAAATTACCAAAGAAGACACCATGTATTCTCTCTTTTTTTCAAGAGCTTAAGCCACTGAGAAAAGAGATGCAATGCCTGTGAAGCATTTCTCGATATTTGCCTTATTAAAGAATGTTTGTTTATATTTTTACTTTTATTTTAGATTTGTTAACAGTGCAGTAAATACATAAAGGTAAATTTATTTCATCATTTTTTTTACGTTAGCCATTTCAAATTCCATTAGTATACTATTATTTTCCTGAACCCCCTTTATACACCTCGCAAAACCCCAGGGGTATGCAAGCCAATGATGTAAATGATCAAATCAGATTTTAGAATTTCAAAATATTTAGCTATTATGTTAGAGGAATAAAACATGTTATGAAAAAAGTTAATGAGAATGAGATTTAAATTGGTAAAAAGTATTAAAAATTAAATGGCTACACTCAAGAGAATATGCAATTAACAAAAAGTGGCCAATATATACAAAATTGTATAGGAAAACATTCAATGCTTATTGTTTCATGTAACATTGCTATTGTTATCCTGGAATAAATTGGAATTGAGCAAAGGTTGGGCTACTTACGAGCATACAACCTGAAGATTAATCCAATACTTAAAAATATCTAACCAAAAGTAAACAATATTAAGAACATTTAATTTATTTATATTTTTAAAGGATGACAATTTAGAAAAAGATGAATACAACATATTCTCTCTTCAAAATTACACGAGTGAAATGACTACAGGCAACAAGAATCACAATTTCAAACTAAGCTTTCTCTCTTTTCAAATCAACATTAAATTATAACTACAAGGCTCCAATAAGTCAGATGACAATTGAAATGGCATTTTACTCACCAAATTTTATATCACACCATAAGATTTGATATACAGTTAGATTTTAACAGTTTCTTTTCCCATTCAAATCAAATAAGAAGTTTAAATGTTTCATACTACACATATAGACGTCACACTCAATTAGAATTATAGCAATTTTGAATTATTCCAACATTCTAATTTACTTAATTTTACTAATTAGAAAGATAAACCTCAGAAAAAAAATGTTGAAATTATTCGCAGGCAGAATAAAATAGATCCTTCTATTAAAGTTAATTATAATTTATCAAGATTGAAGAGTTCATACTAAAAAATGCCAAAATAAAATATACTTTATTATTAAACCTCACCATTAAATAATAACACTAATAAGCAAGTTGCTATTTCTAGAACAAGAAATTTACATTGAATGGCATATTTACCAAAATTAATGGACAAATGCCACATTAATCAAACCATGATATACAGTTTATTAAAAATGCAGTTAAATAAATAAATAAAAAAAAAACTACTATAAATAAATCTTTAGCTACTATTTCACATATTCTATCAAAATGCACTTTTGAATAATTTAGTACCAAAATTAGATCAGGTAGAAAAACATTTGATGCACTATTAGCATGAATCAACAGTAATTTTTTTTATAGTTATTTTTAAACAGAATTAATATAGCAATAAATTTTTCTGGTGGATTGCATACAAGAATAATTAATTACACAGCTCATTTCTAAATCAAATATTGACTTAGAAATAATAAGTTTTGTAATTGAGCAATCTAGTCATAATGAGCCTCTTGATTTCATAGAAAATGTAATATTGCTTCATTATACTCTCATTAGTTCAATGATATGCAAACAAGAGGGGAAAGTTCCATGATAATTGGTACATATAAAAAAAAAGCTCCTAAAGGAAGAAGGAATCTTGCCCAAACAAAGACTTGTAATTAATAAAACGAGTTATTTACCGATTCATTTAAACCAAAGTTAACCATTATAAGATATTAGCTGTCATTTAAATTCTGTATAATAAACTGTGCTTTTACTAGAACATCTTTTGACAAAAACATGTCATTACAGTTATTTTTACAGAGCGATAATTCACCTCTCCTCCAAAAACTATTCATATTTCTTCATATATTTTTTTTTATTTAAATCATCAGTTCATCCATACTAGTCCTCATCAAGGATCATTGAAATATAACTTCATTTTACAATGGTTCTTAATAAATTATCTTCACATAGAATAATTCCACTGGCACAAAGTACAGACAAATTAAAAGACTTTAACAACATTTAGTTATATTACAATGGATTCAGATTTGTAAAATCCTTTCTGTATCAACAAAATCACAAGAGAAAATTGATCAAGAGCAAATGTAACAACAAATATTGAGGGAAAACATACCTGCTCTACTTCTGGAGGTGGAGTAAACTCGGCAAGTTTTTCTAAAGCCCAACTAACTATATCAGAAGCAGTTCTACCTCCATCATATTCTTCTGCAGATCCATCTTTATTTCCTTGAGGAAAAAATTTGATGGTAGGAAAGCCTTTTACCTGCAAAGCATATTAAATTTGAATGAAAGTCTATCACAAATTAAAAAATTCCAAAAAATTTCTTATACAAAACATCAGAACAATTTCAAAAAGTAAATAAAATAAAGCAGCAAAACATTATATATATATATACATGCTTATTTTTGGAGCTCCTCCAAGGAATTTCACTCCAGTTGAGAAAAGCATGTATAATTAACATTTCCCACAATCAATAAAAATACAAACAAAATCTCTTCATAATATCTCATTTAATTTAAATGTTGTGACAGGCAAATTAAAAACATTATCCAAAAGATTCTTTTAAATTAACTTTTATGCAAGACACGAAAATATTTTACTAATATTTAAAGACAAAAGTTGATACATAATCTTCATATATATATTTATTTCTCTCGCATATCTAAAATAGATTTAAAATGTTACATTAAAATTAAATAATAGATAACTGTCAATACAATGGATACATAAAATTGCTCTTACGTTGAGTGAAAAGTAAACAGTATTATTTTTTATTCAATTACAATGAATGCTTTATAAAATACACACACAAAAAAATTACTTTTATTTTCTTGTAGCTTAATGGGACATTCAACATAATTAACTTTACTACAGATAACTAGTAAATTAACAAATTATTGAAAATGGATTAATTTTATATAATTTTAATCTAAAATAAAACTTGTAAGATAAAAACATCAATGCAGAACACTTACACTAAATTTACTGGACATGATAGTATGAACTGTAGCATCCAAAGCACCCAATTTTACTTTGCCTTTTAATTCAGTAGCTGCTTCAGCCCAATGTGGGGCTAATCTTTGACAATGTCCACACCAAGGAGCATAAAACTCAACAAGCCACATATCATTGCTTTCCAAAACAGTTTCTTGGAAGTTGGAATCCGTAAGTTCGATAACATCATTTGGATCCCCCTTTAAATAAAAACAGTTAAAATGTTGCTAATCCAAGAGAGGAGTAGATTACAAGCTTTTAAAAATTACATCAACATGAATTTAACTTTTACAAGATAAGTTTAAATGAAAATAAGAATATATTATTGCAAGAAACCTAAAAAGAAATACAATATACCATTTCTTCAGGATTTTTTTTACAGAAAATCTTTCATCAAATTTATTTAGTCTTAAACTTAAGGTTTCTATAAACATGCATATTCATAATTTTATCTTGTAATCCCTCTGCATTATGTGTATTACTAATACAGTCTTACCTATTCTGCAATAATCCAGTATGAATTACTAGCTTTGAGTAACAGATATTTCACAATTAGATTGCACTATTTCATGAATAAACTATATTTCAATGTCAATATAAATAATTTTAAAAAACAATGTTTAAAGTGATACACAAGTTTTCAAAGGTCATATTGTCATGTAGTTGATCTAAATCCATACCCAGATTACATCAAATAATAGTTTTAAGTAATTGCATATTAAATGCAACAATTTTTAAAGTTTAATATAAAACCTAATCTTATCATTTGATAAGACAACACTGAAATCAACCAATGAAACTTACTTCTTTACGAGATTTGCTACCTCCACTACTACTATCACTTTTTTTGCCACTTAATTTTGCTTGTACTTGGTTCTTTAATTCTCTGAAGAGTTCATCAACCATTCCTTGAGCCGTTCTTTGACCAGAAAAGTCCCTTGGTTTGTTCTTGTTTACACCAAATATTTTTATAGTTGGAAAGCCTCTAATCTCATATTTTTGCCCTAAGGATTGATGTTGATCAGCATTGACAGCCCCAACTTTTACTAAACCCTAAAATAAAAAAAAGTTTATTTGCATTTATGCAAATTAACTAAAATATTAAATATAAAAACTAACAAAAAGTAAAGCTGGAGAACTTCTATACATATGTGCTAAATAAATGTATACATAAATATATAAAAATACATTCAAAAACATAAATGTATATAGTTTTGCAAATTTTTGCTTGTATTATAGTCACTGTAGAACACAATAACCCACTGGAAATAGACTTTACAATTTTAAGCCATGATTAGATGATTGTTCATTGGTTGGTTGGTTTTATTAACAATGCACTAGAAGAAACATGAAGGTTATTGGTGACAAACCTCGCTACATGTTGTTTTTTTTCACATGTTTTAATGCTACCAAATAATAATTTTCCTAAAAAGTATCCATTTATACAGTTACTTAAATATTGGAGACTAACTTAGAACTACATACTGAAAAAATTTTATTCACATTACTCCGAGAAGAACAATGCAATAATTTTTAATTTAAAAAATCATATTTCACACTGTAAAATATTACTAAGGATAATTTATCTTTAATTTAAGGATTAAATTGAAAATATTTAACATTCCATTTCAAAGATAACTTTTTAAATTAATACATTTCTTCAACATTCTATACAAATTCATAAAATTAACAACTTTAATTATGTCATGTTACTGTTGAAGTAAATAGATTCAGAACACTAGTTTTACAATACTTTTCTTTAAAACCGTGTAATAGGTCAATTCTTTGTTTATCCACGATTGGTTCATTTTTTTTAATGTCCTACATATATGCAACATGAGGGCTGTTTGTGAAGACCTTTTTAATTATGGTCAGTGAGTGAATGTAAAATTTATTGGCGCAAAAGCCAGATGTGGCTATGCTGCGGTGAACAAGATTTAACAGTGGTCTAGACATGAAGAAATTGAAAAAAGACAAAAATTGGTTGACAAAAAGGAGAGTCGAAAATAGAGAAGAATCGCTAGGGTATCCCTGGAGAGCGTAACCCGTGTTTACCAAAGACTGTAAACCCCATAGAAAAGAAAGATCATTAGGGTACCTCAAGGTCATGATGCCTGTACTTTTACCTAAAGAAGTTTAATTATGGTCAAGTGACCAAGATGAATCAGAGTAACTAAAGGACTTCTCTATCCAAAATTTAAATCCAAGAAATACAAACTATATGTGACCATTGAAAAAATAATACTTTCTAACTTAGCTCTTCTACATTCAATAACATAAATAGAAAGGCAAATTAATACTTAATTTTAAAAAAAAATTAGAACTGTGTGCAGAATTTAAAATATGTCTTTAAACATCAAATTACCTTCACAGCTGCTGCCATTTTAGAATACTCCGACACAAGAGCTTGACAGTGACCACACCTAAAATGTATTATATTTTTATAATTATGAGACTATATCAGTCACTATGATCATTTACTTATTCTAGCAATAGAAGCAAGACAAAGAATAAGAACTCATAAATTTTAAGAAAGTGTAAAATATGTAAAAATTTTCTCTATTAAATTTAAATTATTCATCAAAAAAAAAAAAAAAAACTAGAAAACAATGCATTTAAAATATAAATAAGTTTCAAATTACTATAAACACGATGTATAAAAAAATGAAATAAACTTTCGACGCATGAGATCTTTAAAAAAGTATATTACAGTGTTAAAAAATTAATGTTCTTATAAATGTGCATGCACAGAACAGTTACAATACAAAGACTAGTCTGAAAACTGACAATTTTTTTTTTGAACAATTTCCATCCCCAGATCATAGATCACCATTACTTCTCATACAGAAGAAGCCTGAATTTAATGGCATTCACTTAAACATATACCAAAGCAAAAAATCTTTATGCAGTAGTTCCACCACAAAAATTAATAAATTCAAAATTTCATATCCAATGTATTATTTAAAATTATATAATACAAAATCCATTCCTTGATTATAGTACAATATATAAAAAATATAACTTTGCCAATATTATCAAAATTAAAAAAAATTATTTATAAATTTAAAAAAGTAGATACATCCTTTTAATGCAATAATATTGATTATTAATTAAATAATGTGCTTGGTACACTAACGTAATATTAAGATAAATCTCCATGTAAAAGAATTTTTTCTTAGACAAAATCTTAGCATTTGTTTAAGTGTAGTAGTAAAACAGATGAGAAATTAACAGAAAGTTGTTCTGAAATCAATAATTACAAATAAAAAAAAAAGGAGTAATTATTCAGAGTAACAGTATTAAAATTGGATTATCAATTATATAATTGATCGCCGTTTATGCTCAATTATTAAATAAAAACATACCAAGGAGCATAAAACTCTACAATCCATATTTCATCGCTGTCTAGAACTCTTGATGGAAAAGTGGAAGGATTTAGTTCGATGACATCTTTATTATTTTCAAAGAAAGCGAATACAGTTGTTAAAAGTGGAAGAAGAAATACAGCTGAAACAGAAAATAAGCAAAAATTTCAGTGCAAATGTATAAAATAGAAGTATTTTACTTTACAGATAATAAGCTGTCAAACTACATACTACTACTACTGAGGTTATAAATGCTCACAAGAAATAATCAAAAAATAAATTAGCTTCCCAAAACAAAATAAATTCACAAACCTTTAACAGAAAACATTTTTACAATTTTAATATTTAGAGCTAAGCATAAATGATCACACCCGGCGTTTTCATAACACGTATTACAACCAGAATCTCAAAATACAACAGTTTAAACTATATTTGACGGATCGTGGCTTCAATTGATTGGTCCAGGTATTTACTTTTCTTAGTCGTTTTGGCAACGTAATACAAGTTGTAGCTGCCGGATGTTTTTGATTTGTGAAAATATTACAATGTGCGCAGAGATATTTAATTACTTTCGGGGAAAAAATATATTTTTATGTGTTATACTTACATTTTTAACGACGTTGAGTTAATGTGCAGATGTAAATGTTCTCAATAATTCAGGATCAAGACTTAAGGAACTGGATGGGACCATTTCTCCTAAAACCCTCTTCCTTCCTGCCTCTCAACCAATCATAGCAAACATAACCCATATCCTGTATTAAACACTCAAATTTTCTCGTATGAAAGTTATGTTCCACAACTGCTTGTTCGAGAGAAATCAACATCGACAGTCCTTAAGGATACGACGTACAAACATGCTATCTTTCTAGATAAATAGATTACGACGAACCTTTATGCTTATACATATCTGAAAAACTCTATATTTTAAAATAAAAATATTCTACATATTTTCAAAATTATAATTTCTGTTGTATGAGTTCTCTAAAAAACAAGAATTTAATCTATTTACTTATTTTTCTTGTGATATGAAAAGCATAATTTTGTTTCGATTTTCAGTAAAAGCAACTGAAGTGAAGAAACAGTAAGTTTTCAAAACATTCGTAAAATTACATAGCTAGATGGTTTAATGTTTTGAGCTGGCATTTGCATAGTTTATACTTTAATAAGAAGTCGTTGAAATTATTGATCGAGAAATCAGTCAAGACTTTCTTGAGAATGAAATTGGTAAGTGTTAGAAAAATTTTCTATATCAAGTTCGGTTTTTGTAACATGTGTTACTCCTTAATTTTAAGTCTAGTATTTGTTACTTAAATTACGTATTGTAAATGAGTTATTTAGTAAAAATGTGATTTTCAATGAATTAGTGTGCTTGATTGTTTGTTAATATTTTTTTCGAGAAAAAAATTTCAGAATGAATTATTACGGGAACGCCGGTAACAACTGACCTATAGGTTTTTAAAGTTTAATATTTTTCTTTATTCATATGTTTAAAATTTTGACCCGTGTGGTGACCGGGAATGACAGAATAGTCCCACTGTAGCTCATGCATGTCGTAAGAGGCGACTAAAATGGGTACCCAGTGTCTGGGGGTATAGCCTGCCCTTGGGGATTATATCAGGGGACCTCAGGTAAGTAAAGTACAGGCATCATGACCCCGAGACAACCAGTGATCTTCTTTCGTATGGGGTTTACTGTCTTTGGTAAATAGGGGGTGACACACTCCCGGGATAGACCAGCGATCCTTCTCTATTTTCGACTCTCCTTCTTGTCTTCCAATTTTTGTCTATTTTTTCCCATTTCTTCACTTCTAGACCACAGTTAAATCTTGTTTGTTGCAGCATAGCCACATCTGGCTCTTGCACCAAAAAACCTTTACATTCACTCACATGTTTAAAATTTTATTGATGAAAAAAGTTTTTTTTTTTTTTTAGTGAACTGCTGGTTTAATTGAAATTGATGAGCTATATTTCCCTGATTTATATATATATGTACATATATATATTTCTGTAAAAAAACAAAATTGCGCAGAATGAATTTTGCTCATTTTCGGAAAGATCAGGTGAAATGACGTTGTTCTTCATCAAGCTATCAGAAATGTCGGTGCATCTTCACAAATAATTGTAGTGGCTGCTTTATACAGTAATATTGTGAATTAAAATTTTTCTACTATTGTTCAATTTTTCACCTTTGTATAACTTTATCTTTGTTTTAGAAATTTTATTTAAGAATTTTTGTAAAAATATTAAGTATGATAGTTTGATTTGTAGTTTCATCTTAATTTTCTATGAATAAAACTTTCGAATCAGATCAAATTATGGATTTTAAGTTCAATTCCATTTTGATATGCTGCTTGGCAATAAAATTTTTCTATGGTGATAAATCGCCAGCCTGATAACCTCCTTTATGGTTTCTTCTGGTAACTCTCCTGTAAAAAGCTCGAAAGTTTTAACACTATTTCTTTTCCTCGCTTTCCTGAATTTGATTGTAATGTCTCACTGAGATACATGAATTTTGAAAATGGAACATTTTGTTTAATTTTTTTTTTCCCAAAAGAAAGGAGAAAGTCAGTAAAAAAATAATATTAGGTAATTGAATGCAATTCATTTGAAAAAAAGGTGTATCGGAAGGTTTGTTTTGTAAAAGTGTTCTTCAGTCAAACTTCTGTTAAAAACATCTTACTGCCTAATCAGAATATCAGTTTCACATTACCTAGCTGAAGAAAGAGTTCTTTTGTATGATTGTCCTTATGTTCTGTGAAAGAAAATTTAGATATGAATGATTTTAGTAAAAAAGAAGAAGAAGAAGAAGAAAATTTGCATACAAGGAGTACTGAAATCAGTTTGAGTACATTAAGTTGAGTGTTGAGAGATTTTTTTTGTTTAAGATGGTTGGCAACTGTTTTCTGCTGATGGATGCAGACATCCTTTTACAAATAAAGTCATTGATTTTTTTTCCTGTTTTTTTAGTAGTTTTCTATGCAATTATCCACTTTAATGTCTCTATGATGTATATCAATTAATATTCGTGTAGCTTGGAATTATGAGTCATTTTGTATGGGTATCACTACGTGTTATCAAAAATAATGATACACACACTCTCCACTCTCTCTGTAGTGGTGTATTTTTGTTCTGCAAGCAAAACTTTTTGGCTTAAAATCATGATGGGATATTCGTTTTCACTTACTTGAGAGAGAACAACACCAATTCCAAGGTTTGAGGCATCATTCTGGATAATGAATAGTTTTGTAAAATCAGGGCTGTATAAAACAATGTAAGTTTTACTCTGAGTTTCTCAGCAGCATTTTAAAAAGAGCTAACCCTGTCAACAGTTGATTCGCCATTATTGTCCATTTGTAAGTTTGTCATTGGAGAAGCTATTACAAGAAATTTGAGAATTATCTTCAATAACAGCCAGCTAATTCTAAAAGATCTCTAATCTGAGTCTTAATAATAGGTATTGGGAATTTTTTCACAACTTGAACATTTAATTCACTTGGTGTTCTTAGACCTGGGCATACTAAATGTCCAAGATCATTAAGTTAATATAAAAATTGAGATTAAATTTAAAACACATATAGAGTCATTTTTCAGATAGAAAAAGTACTCTCTTAGTCCTATTTCCATTTTTAAAGCTTTGTTTTTATATTCGTTCCATCACCGCTGCCATCAAGTCTGTCATAGTGTGTTATTCAGCATTCGTGTAACTTGGAATAAACAGTCACTTTATGTTGGTATCACTGTTTATCTATTTTTAACATAACACATAAATTTTATAGAACACCCCCACATTATGTACACAAAACATACATTAACATTTAAAAAATGCATAAAAATTATCATTCTCTTCTTTCTAAAGATTGCCTAATCCTGCATGGTTAGACCATCCTCTGGTTTGCTCAGTACCAATTTTTTTATATGAAGTAGCACCATCGCTTAGTACGTAGTGAATGGATTATAAGGTGTACCTAGCCCGAAGGGCTTTAAACTCCAATCTGAGTTGAACCTGATTAAATGTTTACTTGCCCATGATAATAAAATATGAAATTAATAAAAGTTAAAAATTAAGTAAAATAAAATAAAAAATTTAAAAAGTTAGTATGAAAGAATTTAAAGTTACTGTTAAATCTTGAATCAATGTGAAGTAATGCTATTTCAGTGCAGAGGGGAGTGGGAATACAGGGTGGATTTGGCTGTCCAATCAGGAAGCGGCTACTCAGGGTGGGTGTAGTCCAGTAGTTTTGTCGCGGAGAAAGGGCTAACTCTATCCCAGTGGGTAGAGGAAGGTTTCCTATTGGTTGGAATTTTGGGAAGTTAAAAGAGGTTGATTTTTAAAAGTTAAAAGTTGTGTGACCGTTATGAGGTTAGATTCTTTTGTAGTTTTTTGTTTCTTGAATAGATGGATTGGGGTTATTATCAAAAGTTGAGTTAAATTTAGTACTGACATAATTTGTATATTCCTCGAGCTTAATGATATTTAATGAAGTTCTAACGTCTTCGTTTCTCATATACCATCTGGTTTTTGCTATTGTTCTAATGATATTGTTTTGGAGAATTTCCACTTTATTATGATGTATCTGAGCGGCATGATTCCAGATTGGACAGGTATAAGTCAGGATGGGTCGCAGAAATTGTGTATTGATAAACAACTTATATTTAGTAGATAATGTTGAATTCCGACAGATTAGGGGGATAAATTGTCTCGCGGCAAGTCGGAATTTTTCATGAATGTGTGAAATGTGTTGTTTGAACATGAAACTTCTATCTAAAAGGACTCCAAGATATTTTGCTGATTGAGACCAGGGGATTTGTTTGTTTTCAATGAAAATTTTTGGTTTGTGTGATCCGGGTGATTTAGCAAAGAAGACGGGCTCTGTTTTTGAAATATTCAGGGCAATTTTCCATTTGGAGAACCAGTCTTCTAGGCTTGTGATGTGTCTATTAATGTGATGTGCGAGTATTTTAGTATTTCTGTTTTTAGCAAGTATCGCTGTGTCATCTGCGTACATGCAGAGAATTGTGTTGTCATGTTTTGGGATATCGTTCACGAAACATTGGATGAGGGTTGGCCCGAGATGCGAGTCCTGAGGAATTCCTGAGATAATATTTCTTTTTGTGGAGTAGGTGTTTTTTACTTTTACAATGAAATTTCTGTTTTGAAGATAAGAATTTATTAAATTATTAAATGTGGTGGGGTATTATAAGTAATTAAATTATAAATTAATCCTGTATGCCAGACACGCTCAAACACTTTCTGGATATCTAGGAAAACAGCTCCTATTTTTTCGCCAACTTCCAGTCTTGATTTTATGTATCTCTTGACTCTCATTAGTTGATGCATAGTGGAGAGCTGTGGCATAAAGCCATGCTGCTCCAGGATAATGATGTTGTTTTTATAAAGATGGTTGTTCAACATGTTGAGAAAGATTTTCTCAGCAAGTCTACCCAATATTGGGAGGAGAGATATTGGCCGGTAGCTGTCAGCTTTAGTTGGATCCTTTCCTGGTTTGAGTATGGGAATGACTGAAGCTGTTTCCATTGGTCTGGAAAATGACCGATTTCTAGCATATCTGGTCAATTGAAAAGTCCCTGGCCTACCATAGTAAAACACATTTTTTTGGCAAAATTAGTTTTTTTTTATTCAACATAATTCCCTTCAAGGGTGATACACTGATTATAGCGACCCTCCAACTTTGCGATACCATTTTTGTAGTACGATTTGTCCTTTGCTTCAAAATAGGCCTCAGTTTCAGCGATCACAGTGGATGAGGAAGCCATTTAAAGCCCAATTCATGGATTTTTGCCATTGTTTTCACTGACTTGTGATACGGTGCATTGTCTTAGTGAAGCAGCACTTTCTTTTTCATCAAATGCGGCCGTTTTTCGGCAATTTCGTCCTTCAAACGGTCCAATAACTCTATGTAATAGTCACTGTTGATGGTCCTTCCTTTTTCAAGGTAGTAAATGAAAATTATACCATACTTATCCCAAAATACAGACGCCATAACCTTGCCAGCCGACTGTTGCGTTTTCCCACGCTTTGGAGCGGGTTCATCGTGTGCAGTCCACTCAGCTGACTGTCGATTGGACTTCGGAGTGGATGATGGAGCCATGTTTCATCCATTGTCACATATCGACGCAAAAACTTGGGTCTATTACGCTTGATCATCTTCAAACACTGCTCCAAATCATCAACTCGTCGTTGTTTTTGGTGAGCTCGCGCGGCACCCACTTTGCACAGAACTTTCTCATACCCAAATATTCGTGAATGATATGATGTACACATTCAGTTGATATCTTTAGAGTGTCTGCTATTTCATTCAATTTTAATTTACGGTCATTCAAAATCATTTTGTTTATTTTTTTTAATGTTTTTGTCGGTAACAATCTCTTTTGGGCGTCCACTGTGTTCACCGTCTTCGGTGCTCATTTCACCACGTCTAAACTTAGCATACCAATCCTTGATGGTTGATTTTCCTGGGGCAGTGTCCAGAAACTCGGCATCAAGCCAAGTTTTTGCTTCAACTGTATTTTTTCCCTTCAAAAAGCAATATTTTATCAACACGCAAAATTCCTTTTTATCCATTTTTTTCACAATAACAAAAGTTGCTTCACTCAAATGCTACAATTCACAAACTAATGATCCGACAGCTGTCAAATTTATACCCGCATCTTTTGAGGGTTAGGGCTAACTAAAAAACATATGGATTTAATTCTAGTAGCGCCATCTATGTGTCAGGCCAGGGACTTTTCAATTGACCTTTTATGGTTTACTAAGTTAGTAATTTGAAAAATGGTGGGGAGGGGAAGGTTCTTGATCATTTTATTTGTAATTCCATCATGACTTGGTGATTTATTAATTTTGAGTTTATTGATGCATTTTATGATTTTTGCGGGGTGGCACGGGGGTATGGGAGGGGTGTTATTAAAGTTATTGACATTAGCAAAAAATCCGTGAACGATATGTGTTATTGTTTTATCGTGCAATGGTGTTTGTATGTGGTTTGGCTGAAACTGCTTTAAAAGTCAACCAAGTCACTTTGTATTCAATTCCTTATTTCCAATTAAATTGACTATGAGTTTGGAAATCCTTCCAAGCAGCATGCTTAACTAGGATTTTACTATAAATAGGATTATGTGTCTCCGAGATACCCAAGCAATCCTCTATTTCAACCTTCCTTCATGTCAACTATTTTTTTCTTCCATCTTTCTTACTTCTGTATCACAGTTACACTTAATTTGAGGCTGCTTAGCCAGATTTGGCTCTTGCATCATAAATCCCAACTTTGACTTACTTTACCATAGTAATATTTTCGAATTCTGTGATTGAATCAGATCAAATGGAATGGTCAATTGGTCCTAAAATGAATTTTGAAAAAAATGACATTAAATTAATCTTAATGTAGAAAATGTGTTTGTTTAAATGTTTAATAAATGTAACAATTTTGTGTATAATAAATGAGCAATGTTTTACATATAGTAATTTTGTAAATAATCAGCATCTAATTTTTTGAAAAAGAGTCTGAGAACAGTTATAAACAAATATTATGTCCTGTTGACCTAGATGAAAGCCAATGAAAATTTTTGACAAAACTGCTTACTCTTTGGTGAAATTACAATTTTAAACATCATTAAAAAAAAACATAGATAAATCTCATTTTTTCTCAGTCAAGGATGCAAGTTGATGACTTTTAAAATAAGTTGCTAAACTATCATTCTATGTAGGGAATCATTGTTGGTAGATTTTTTTGTATGTGTGCAATGAACAGACACTTAGTCTTGCAATTTCAGTAACGGAGTCCAATGTATACATCGTTTGGATTTCCTCAGAAGACTTTAATAGCAATATTTTCAAAAACAAAATGAAAAGGACCAATGAAAACCTTTATTTAAATGAATATTTTGAAATCTTAGGAAACATCCCAACCATAGAAACAATATCCAATTGCGCAAAATGCAGAAGAGAGGAAATACTAAGCACTTGAATCATGAGCAAAATGATCATAACTTTTGTACAAATTCAATTTAAATAATAATACAAAGTTTAGTACCTATAACTGTATCAATGATTGGGATCATATTCTTTTGATTTGTAGTAAATACATATCTCATACAAATTATCTGTGGAATGTACTCAAGATAGACTTAAGCACAATATTATTATGTGTAAAGGAAAGTTATGTTATTTTTTTTGAAGAAAAACAAAATGTTTTTTTCGCTTTTTATTTAAAATTTAATCCAAAATATAATATTCTTTGTTAATTACAACTGTCTACCAGTGTTCTGGCAGTTTATCTAACACTCTGGAAAAGAAGTCCTTTGTTTTCTTCAAGGCAAAGTATTCTTCCACTGCCAATTGGACACCCTCATAATTAATATATTTATTTCCATCAAGAAAGTTTTGCAGTGACCTGAACAGATGATAGTCAAATGGTGCAATATTATTAGAATATGCTGGCTGAGGTATAGTTACCCAACCCAACTCTGTAATTTTTTGTGTGGTTTTTTTTCTTGCCACGTGTGGTCTAGTGTTGTGATGAAGAATTACACCCTTTCTGTTGGCCAAAGATGGGCATTTATGCTGAATTTCTTTATTCAAGACATTAAATTGGGAACAGTAATAATCAGCATCAACTGTTTCATTTTCTTTCAGCAACTCATAGTACACTATATCCTTGTGGTCCCACTACCAACACAACATAACCTTCTTTTGATGCACACTAGCATTGGATATGAACGATGGTATCTCCCCTTTGTGAACATATGCCCTTTTTCTAACCATTTGTTTATACACTATCCACTTTTCATCTCTTGTCACCAAGGGGTCCAAAAATGGTTCCCTTTTGTGACGAGCAAGATTTGAAATACATATCAAAATTGTGTCCTTCAATTTTTTTTTTTTTTGCATAATTTGTGTGGCACCCAAACAGAGAGTTCGGACATGAAACCAAGCCTTTAATGTGATCAAAAGCAGTTGTTTGATGAATTCCAAGCTTGAAGCCTTCATCTGTGGAAGTTAACATCGGATTTGTCCTGATCATACTGTGTAGCACCATCATGGACATCTGATGGCCTTCCTGATCTGGGTTCATTTTTCAAAGAAAAATTACCTGAACAAAAGTTTGCAAACCAATCTTTGGCATGTTCAAGCTGTTACTGCATCCTCTCCAAACATATCACACAAGGTTTTTTTTTTTTTTTTTTTTTTTTTTGCCTCCATTGCTTTATTCCCTTTTTGGAACTCATAAAACATACAAAGTCTTAAGTGCATTGTTTCTTCACTCAAGTTGACAGTTTACAAGTTTAAAAAATTGACTAAAATACAAAAAATGTGTATAAATCATCAATTGTTTACTAATCTAACTGTTTAAACTGGTTTTTGTAGGATCAGAATTCTTGCTAAGGATAGATAATGCAAAAAAAGTGCACAGGTTCAAAAATGACAGAATTTTCCTTAACACCTAATACTTTCAAAGAGCTTTTGGAATATGCAGTAGCTAATAAACAAGTATTCGAAACATTCTTGCAGAGGATGAAGTATTTTGATATTGAATTAAATGAATATTTTAAAGGGGATAATAGCCTTTGTGTTCGTTTATATCTCTTAAAACCTATCAACTATGAGTCATGACAAATTAGCAATTTACAAAAACCAAACAAAATTTAAGAGTGTAAAGTGAAATTTTTTTTGTTATTAAATTAGATTTATATGGAACCTGAAAAGAGTTTTATTTATTATTATTTTTTTAGAATACTATTTTTTTTTTTTTTTTTCAGCAACAGTAAAAATGCTGATCAATTAATTCAAATACTGGATTAATACATTTTTTTTTTCACACTTGTGCTCTGAAAAGTATTGATAAAATTGTTTCTCATTCTTTTGTGTTTTTTGCAGTGATTTTTTTTTACTCAGCTCCATAAATATTTAGTTGAATTTGTGTGAATACACCAGTCATTGGATCTTTGAAAGAGATACTGTGATTTACAGAAAGGTGATGGGATTTGTCATTATCTAGGCAATTACATGCTTTATAGCAATCTGAAAATATAATGGAACTCTGCTTTATGTGATTTTTGATGGTTTCACGGAGTATATCCATCATTTACAGAGTAATTAATGAAAGAAGCATCAAATTAAAATGTTTTAAAATAGGAATTTTTTTTTTTTTGGAGGTTAAACAAGCTTAGAGGCAACCAAACAAATTTAACCCAGTTAAGGGGGGGGGGAATGCCAGATTAAAATTGTTATTGAATCTAAAAATCATTAAATTTAACATGCATCCAATTCTTCACTCCAACTTCCTTTTTTTCCCCTTTTTTGATATATTTTAAAGTTCTTATATCCTAAATAAAAATAATAAATACGTGAATGTACAGTATATTGTGAATTATGATTGTATGCATATGTTTAGATTCTCTTGTATATTATTAAAGATTTTTTGGGGATCTGATTCAAATAGATTTTTTTTCATAGGAAATACTGCCAAAGACATTTAATATTAAATGTACTACTTGTTCCTAATTTCTTTTTTGATGTGAAGAGTTTTAAGTATTAATCGCATTAATTTTTTTTGGAAAATGTTTGCATATTATTTTAGAATAAAATAAGCTTGCTTAGTTTAAATTTTAATTTGTTCATAACAATGTAGTTTTTTTTTGTACTTAAAATGTATGTGAAATATTATTAGGTTTATAAGTTTAGTTTGAATTAGCCGGAAAATTCTGAATAACAGATGTGAATCTAAAAGTTCAGGCTAAATGCTCTTCTACTGAAAACAATTAAGTTTGTTTGATTAAAATGAATTAAATTTCACTTTACTAAAAATGTATGTATTTCATATTAAAATATTCATTATAAATGCCCTTGATATATGTCTTCCTCATGATGTTTGTATTATTTTTAGTATTGTCTGAGTGCTCATCCCAACAAACCATGCAACATTCTAACATTCAAAGGAACCACAGTAATGCTAGACTGTGGTCTGGATATGACATCAGCTTTGTTGTTTTTGCCTTTACCATTGGTCTACAGGTTTTTATTATTTCTGATTATTATTATTTGATTTAAGGACATAAATTTTTCATCATTTATTATTTCTCATTTTATTATAGTTCCAGGCTCTTCAATCTGCCTTCATGGACACCAAGAAATGCGAGCGACCCACAAATAGAAGGGGTAAGTTTTATAAACAAATTTTCATTGCTTCTGTATGAAAAGTACAGTTTAACATTTCTTTTGAGAGTGATATGCTGAATTTAAAATTTCTTACTTTATGATGCAATTCTGGATTTGACTTTTTAAGTGTTTTAGAAATGAATTTAAGTTAAAAGATAAATATTTTGTTTAATTGCTATAGAAGGTCAGCCATTATGTCAAATAATTTGACATTTCAAGTTTAAAATTTGATTTTATTAACACTAGTACTGAATAAATTACATGGCAAAAAAATTACTAAGAAATCTCTTTACACTTCATTGGGCAGGCATGATCTCTCAGATGCAAGCCTTAATATTTATTTCCCCCTCTGAAACTGGATTGCAAATGACCTTGACTTTCACAGTATCTGCCCTTTAGATAACTTTTCA
This sequence comes from Nephila pilipes, assembly GCA_019974015.1. Taxonomy (NCBI): domain Eukaryota; kingdom Metazoa; phylum Arthropoda; class Arachnida; order Araneae; family Nephilidae; genus Nephila; species Nephila pilipes. Next base: position 152,919 of record BMAW01050582.1, read on the forward strand.
CTCAAGAATTCCACTCCTTAACGTTTGGATAATGTAGTCATTCTTGTTTTTCTGCAATAGAAGCTCCTGTATTTGTCATTTATTCAAAGCTCTGCATCTGTGAGATGCACATGCCCTATAATGCCTATCTTGTCCTTTCATTTTTCCAGCTGAGTCTTTTAAATAATGATGAGTTCAAGACGATACTTAGATTTAAATAATCCTGGAGACTTGAAAAGTGCAAACAAAAATTATATTTAGTGAAATGAGCGATTAGAGTGTTCTGCATAATATGCAATTAAGAAAAACAGAATGACTCAATATTCTTGTACAAAATGCAATGAATATTTTTGCTTGGAGCATGCTGTTATGATGTGCAAAAATTGTTCAATCAAAGAATCTAAAATTGGATAGGATTCTGATGAGTAACTAAGTGTATTTTTCCATTTCCATATCTTCTTGTGAAATTTTATTTTATATTTCTATGTATACATATTCTTAATTTTTCATTGAATGTTGTATTTTATATGAATTTTTTTCGTATTTTTTATGTTGTGTATTGTATTTTATACTTCTGAAGTTTTTTAGTATATACATTGTATTATTGGAAATATAAAATTGTATAATAAATTAAAAAACAAAATGAAAAAAAAGCAAGGAAAAGTCAAGGAGTAAGGGAGGTGTTGCCTGGAGCTAAAAATATAAATCTGTTTCCTTTAAAAGTCATCCAAAATATTTCATATCATTAAAATGCGAACTCCATCTCTCAGATGCAACATCCCAATGGAGGGGAATTCAACACAAGTCCGGTGTAGTGTTAAAAGATAGTAGTATACATTTTTTTTATCATTAGTTAAATTTTAACCCTTTCAAATAGATTTTTAGCAAAACTGACACAAATAAAAATATCTTTGGTAAAGGAATATTGAAAGATTTGATATAGTCGAAGAGAGTTTTTTTAACAGTTACATTTCATTTTCAAATCTTGCTTTATTATTAATCCTAATACCATTACATATACTGTATGGAAAATGGAGCCCGGGAATATTTAGAATCCTAGATTATAAATAAGCTCTTACTTTAATAATTTTATTAGATTAGGATTATTGCTTTCAATAAAAACTGGCCTGAGAACATTTACAAATCCCAAGTTATATCATCCCTAACCAATAAAATGATATTTGTAAGCTTTTTGAAGAATGGAAAGATATTTATTAGAAGAGGGGGTATAGGAGAAATAAAGTAAGATCGGCAATTTCTGTTGTGGAGGATTAACACATCTCATTAATAAGCTACCTAACAGATGCACAAGCATTTTGATGCTAGAAAGGAAAATCCACAGGCTTCACTATTAAAAAGAACTAATATTCATTTAGTAATGTAAAAATAATCTAAAAATGTGTGATATTTTGATAAAATTTGTAATTTCAGAAGTAAAATATTTAATTACTAGATCTTGCTTTCTAAAATAAGTAACTTAGCAGCTCAAAAGTATTTTTTTTTTAATTAATTTCAAAAATATAGATGGTACTTTATTTTTAAAAAGCGGGTTGAGATTTCATGAAATTTTAAATAATTCTGAAAGGTTGCCTTTCCTCACTCCACCATGTAAGAACTGTATTATGGATTTGTTGAACAAAAAGAATTAGGTATTGGTTCTGCCAGATTAATGTGAACTGATTGAATCCTGTTGTAAATAGTCTCTAATAATAATGAGCTTCATTCAATGGCATCTTAATGTTATTGAGGTCAGTTTGGGCCATTTGAAGGAATCCTAAATAATAGCACTTCCATAAGTTTTACAATGGATACCATACATAATCACTAGAATGTTTTTTAGCTTTTCTTAAAAAAATCTTCTTGTTGAAAGAGCATATCCTCAATCATTTAACCACATAATTTTCTGCTGTTGCTTAAATATATTATTTTCTTTAATCTTTAATAAATTAGTTTTTATCCTCCCCCCTTTTTTTATATTTTCAATTAATAGAGGTATTTTTTGATATAGTATAGTTCTTTAACCCCCTTGGTCTAGATTATTGCCTGATCATATAAGTAGAGATGCTCTTGATCCCCAGACCGAATCTTTTTTCTAAAAAAAATCACTCATCTATAGTTTGAATTTACTACATGTTTTAAGGAGTTTTGATTGCAGTTGCATTTTTTGTCCTAACATTTGGTGTGATCATGTTGGTTCATTTATCTCATTCTAAAGTATAAGATTATATTTACCAGTTTTTAATCTGACGCTAGTGATGTCGGTAATTTTCTTACAGGGCATTTGACATTTATATCAGTTGATATTTGTGTTTTCTTGTATTGTGAAATATCTTTTTCTAGAGAATAATCTTCAATTATTTTTTATTTATTCAATTGCTTGCTGCATTTGATGGGGATATGCGCAAACTTTTTCAAATTGCTGAAAACATAATTCTTAATCCCATCTTAGAATTTCCATGCTTAAATTCCTGTTGCAATTTATTTTAGTATACTATATGTCTCACATAATGATTTTTGAAAACACTTATTACGTAATATTCTTACACTATATAACTACTTCTTTAAATGCTAAATATTTTTTAATGTAACTACTTGTTTAGAAATACATTATTTGTAATTTTATTTATTTTTCAAATTGGATTGATTGGCATTAGCTTTCTATTTTTGTATAAATACAATTATAGATTTAATTGTCTCAAAAATAAATATTTTTATTAATGTAGCAATTTACAGCTTAATGCTTTGTTTTTTTTCTGTAGGAATTGAGAGAATGCAGTGGCAGAGTGTTTGTGGATAGTTGTCCTGAATTTTGTCCTCCTGAGGTATTTTTAAGAATTTAAATTTCTTTTTTGCATTAAAAATTATATATTACTGGCAATAATTGATAACCTAGATCAACTATAAATAAGCACATGAGAGACCATTCTTTGATTGAAAAGTTGCACAGGGCCGATATCCTTAAAACGTGATTTTTACAAACAGTGTTAAAATATAATAGAGGGTTTCACTTTATTCTAAATTCCAATCGTCATACTTAGATTATTATACTCTTATTTCTAATTTGTGTAGGTGACAATAAATTGTTATTCCACTTTCATGCTATATGCTGTTATTTAGATTATATTTTCCTTATTAGCATTGCAGTAAATGATTTTTTATCACTTGATTCAACTTTTTTAACTGTACTGTCTTATAAATCACTAATGTGCCATATATTCTAATCTGCACATCAGAAAGAAATTTTTTGGTGTTTATAACAATTCTTAGAAAAAAAAATTTCAAACGAAGTTCTTCTCTTGCAGTATCTTTCAGAAGGAATAATAACATTTTAAATTTCTAGACTTGAGATATTTTTGTTACATTCTTGTTTCTTAATTTAACTTGTTTGATTTAGTAAAACTATGAATAACCAAAGATTTTCAGTGTAGCTGTTGGAGAGAAGGGGTTCAAGCTGCCCTATGCTGCATTAAATTGATTCTCAAGTTTTGAAATGTTTTTCAGAATTTAAAATATTTAATATTTTTTACCAATTATTATTTTTTAAATTTATTATTTTATTTCAATTGATTTGCTTTAATTTATAATAGTTAAAATTTACAATACTTTTTCTCACCATTTGCAAATAAAACCCATCTCAGATTCTGGGCCGTCTTAATTCAAACATTCTGCACTTTTTTAATCATATGTGCTCTGTCATTATTCAAACTTATAATGAATCCTGTGTCACATATATTTGAGTCAAATTTGTAGATATTTATTTTACATATGTTTTTAGTACTTCATTTTATTATTTTAAATTTAATTGTGTGGTTTAATTGATATTTAACTATGTAGTAAATGAATTTTGATTATTTTTTTTGACAGTCATAATTTGTTTCAATGTTAAAGTAAATGCTCTTGTTAAAAAAATAATTTCTTAATATTGTAAAGATTTTATGTTCATTTAATTGAAAATATAATTTTCAAAAATTATTTGTTTAAATCAGTTTTGCATATGAAAAAAAGAATGAAAATAATTTGTGAAACTGAATTTTAATTAAAGGATCGTATAGTTGACTTTTCTCAAGTTGATGTAATTTTAATCTCTAATTACCAAAGTATGATGGCTCTTCCTTATATAACAGAAGGAACTGGTTTTAGAGGTGTTGTGTATGCTACAGAACCCACCCTTCATATTGGAAGGTGAGTAACTCTTATTTTGACGGAATATTTTTGAATGTATTTGATTCAGAAACTGAATTGAAATTTGTTCTTTAAAAGCCTTTACTTCTATCTTTCTCTCTATATATATGTGTGTGTGTATTATTTATATATATATATATATGTGTGTGTGTGTATGTATATATCATGCCAAATGCTGTCCTGATTGAATATTCCATTAGTCCTTATACAAAATATGTTCAGTTCTGTCAGTAAAAGAGAGCCACACAAAAGAAACTTTGTAACCTGCATTTTTTTTATCCATTTTTATTAGCTCTATAATAAACTGACATTATTTTTCAAAATGCTATATCTTACTACATTCTACAAACTTCAAGACAAAATTTGAACTGTAGAATTATAATTTATTCTTATTACATTTTTCATATCAGTTACGAAAACAGCTGCAGCAAGCAATTTATTTAAAGAAATATTATATATTCTACAACCAAACGATTGATTATGCTTTTAAAAATCAAATAACTGAGTGAAGTATTAAAATTAAAACAAGAGATTAAGATATCAAAGTTGATAATAATGTTTTGTTCAGGTATAAAAATAAAAACAAAGGATAAAATTAGAGTCTTAAGAAATGTTACTAGGGTAGGAGATTAAATTAAATTATAATTATTCATTAAAATTATATTACATATATGTATATATATGTATGAGTAAATATATATGTGTGTGTGATTGGGTGGGAGGGTGTATATACATATATGTTATACACACTAACATGGTGATCATTAGGTAAGTCCTTAGGAATGTTAGAAAAATGAATTATTTTTGGTAGATTTTTTTTAAAAAATTTCTACATAATCTGCTTTAGCTCCATACATTTTTCCAATTTTAAATCATCCTCAAGCATTTCTCCAATTTTAAATCATCTAAAAAGTAAGCTTTCAGAAGGTCCTCTAAATAATCATTTGTTTGGGTGATGACCTCTTCATTTGAAGTGAACTGTTGTCCACCAAGCTATTTTTTTTAAGCTATACTGGGGCAAATGGATGTTGGATGTATTTAATGGATGTTGTAATAATTTGAACTTGGATTGCATGCTTTCGGCTATAGAAACTGTACAGGTAAGCACCCATACATTGTCTCGATGGAAGAGGATCTTTTTTAAATGAGGACGTTTTTTTCCCTTGATTTTTCATGCAACCAATGCGATAACAATACATACAACTACCCAGCTATTATTTTCCCTTTTTCCAAGTATTTGGTGTAGATGATTGTGTATGCATCCTAAAAAACTGTGGCCATCATCTTGTTGGGCAATTTCACCATCTTTACTTTCCTCAGAGCCTTTCATCTTCAAAAAGCCTGAGTTTTGACTGTTCCTTTGTCTCTGTAGAGTAGTAGTGTATCTAGGCAGTTATGTATAAACACAGAAACTGTTTAGGATTGCGTCGAAAAAGCACCAAAATAGCATCAGAGTTAACCACATGGTAGTGTTTATTTTCCTCCGAGAGCAAACATGGCACCTGAATAGTCGAAACTTTTTTCACACCAAATTTTTCTTGCAAATTTGAAAACACTAGCTTGTGATATGCCAGTGGCCTAAACTATTTTGGCACTTTGATTTGTTGATCACTTAAAACCATGCTGTAGATTTTTTTTGTCAATCATTCTGGGAGTAGTCACTTTCACTGAACACCCTAAACAATGTGCATCATTTGTGTATGTACGGCTATATTTAAACTCATTTATGCAACTGTAAACAACTAAAAGCAAAAGAGTGGGTATGCCATGAGCTTCATCTAACTCAGCTTTGATCTCTTTCGGTGTTAAGCTTTTTTTAAATACAAGTATTTAATCACTGCTCGAAACTTGTGTTTTTCCATTTTTCTAAGAAAACACAAGTTTCTTGCTTCAATTGACAATAAAAATGAAAATGTTTGATGGAAATACCCAAGTCTTGCACAGCTGTCTAGTTGAATCATGATGCTTACTGAAAACAAACCATTTTCAAAGCTATGAGGGCCATCTCTTGGATTTTCTGAGGACTTATTGAACAACTCTCGTGTGTGTAGCTTTTTAAAACCAGTATAAGCTAATTCAAGTTTAAGAAAAACACTGTATTTTTTGCATATTTTTATTTAAAGTATGTAAGCAGATATGTGTATATAAGTGCGAGATTTGGTACTAATCAAACAAAACTTATTAAAGCTAAAAATTACTGTTCTATATATAAATTTCTATAAAACACCTCATGCCTTTTAGTATGAAATAAAATTCCAATTTTTTTTTTTTTTTTCCCTAGACAATTTATGGAAGAACTTGTTACCTTGATTGAAAGAACACCAAAAATCAGATCAGCATCTAGATGGAAACAACCTCAGGTTTTGAAGTGAGTTTATTGTATTTTAAAATTTGAGCTGTATTAATATAAGTTTTATTGAATTTCTATAATATTCTGGATAGTTTAAAAGCTAATTTATAAAATTTATATTTCATGGAGTAATTAATGTGTTCTAAATAAGCACCTTTTGGACCTATTTATTAAAATGAAATATACTGTTGTAAATGGACAAAATTTCAATGTCATAAACACTATGTTTTTTCCTGCATTGTTTAATTTTCTAGGGGGGGAAAAATGTAAGAGTCTTCCAATTGTTATTTTTCAACTTTCTATGCATCTATTGATCATTAATATTTATCAGTAAGATTATTTGCTATTAATCAGTAATCATTAATCAGTATGTTATTTATCAGGAAGATTATTGATTTATAAAATATAAATCAATTTAAATTAAAAATATACTTATCTTAATTTTTCCTAAATGTAACTTATATGTGATGATTAAAATATTTCTGATGTATCTAATTTTCCATAGAAATCTTCCTCCATTTTTAAGTGAAGCTTTAAAACCTAGAACATGGAAGCAAGTATATTCTATGAAAGAAGTCAATAGTAGCTTGTCTAAGGTCCAAGTTGTTGGCTTTGCTCAAAAATTGGTAATATAGTTTATCTCAATAAATTAATTGACTGTGTGTGTTTTAACATTAGTAAAACACACACAGTAGTTTTAACATTAGTATGTGTTGCTTTATGATTCTACCTTGCATAAGAGTGTTTTTGAAAGATCATCTATTGATTCTGATTGCTTTGAGAATCAGCTTTTTTTTTTCATATGGACAATCATAATTATTTTTTTAATAATATGGGAACAATTAATGTGCATTCTGAATAATTTCATTTATTTTAGGAGATGAATTTTTAAAAGTAGTGGATAAATATTTAATATACTGCTATTTCAATAAGATATGTCATCATATTATTAATTAGATATAAAAAAGAAAAACATAAAAGTGCCATATCTGTATTATAAATCAAGAACTATATTTAGTAAAGCTATATATATATAATGATGTTTAAATGTGTTGTAGATGATGATGCTATGTTTCAAATGATGTTTAAAGATAATTTATTTTATTTATGTGAAACAAAAAGCTTTGTGTGAAAATAACCTTTATGTATTAAATATGTGCCATAATTTAATGGCAATTACCATTACATCAAGAACTGAAGGACTATTCCTACTTAAAATATAAATTGTTATTTGAAATTAAGTTAAATTGTTTTAATGCGAAATTATCTGTTTGAACCTAAAATTGAGAGAAATTTCAGTTTTAATATGCAATTATATTAAATGTACTTCTTGTTAGACTTTTAGGGAAGACATAAGGGAGTTGCTTATTTTTGCTGCTTTTTTAATTTAAATATTTATTTGTTCTTAAATCATTTCTTTCTCTCCATCAGCTAAGAAATTTATCAATGTTCTCAAATGCTGTAATAAATGTTAAGTCATTTTTGATTATATAGCTTCATTCTATATAGACAAGTTTTTAACCAGAGAATGCTCTGGTTTCTTAAAGTTGATAAATAAAATAACAAATTATGATAAATTTAACTGAAAGTTGTTTAAAATTTTGATATATTACAAATCAAGCAAGTTGCTTTGACTTCCAATATGCAAAAAAGTGGCCCTGCCTTTGCTTTACATAAATTTGATATAATTTAAAAATGAACAATGATATATTAAAATATTTTTAGATGGTTAAAGTGTAAAAATGAATTCAAGATGACATCTGCCAGCAGAAATGCAATATAGAGCCTTAGACTGACTATCAGTAGGTGAACAATAGCGACATCACAAGATGGCTAAATGTCAAGCTTTTTGTCAGTAGTGGTTCAGCTTTTTGAAGACTACTGAAGATAAGCCAAGAGTAGTCATTTCTTCAGATGATTTGTGCTAGCAACTTACATTAAGTTGCTGCAGGGCTGCAACTCCATCTCAGCTGAGTTCCATCCTTATTTGTACTACTGGTAGTATAAGCCATGACAGTATGCAGAAAACTACAAGAAGGGCATTTGTTTGCTAGGCTTTTGATATATATATATATATATATTGTGTATCTCACACCACAGGAAAAAGCTTTTGCATTAGGTTCATAGTCATGTTAATTGGACTGAAAATCAATGGAGATATCTTTTGTTCTCTGATCCTACTTTGCTCTTTAGGGTGATTGTTGAATGTGTTCACATATGAAGAGGATTAAAGATTTAATATCTTCCATCTGACATCTTTATGTCGACTTGAGAAAAGAACACCACTGCAGGAAATAGTGTATGGAGAGGAGTGTATGTAGATGATTCCACTTATCTATATGTGTTGCCACATGGAACTGTTAATGCTCAAAGGTACAGAGACAGTATGTGGATTTGATTGTTCATCTGTATGCTGGTGCAGTTATCAAAACCTTTATTTTGTAAGCAGATAATTCCCACTCTCGCACTACTTCCCTAGTACACCAGTATCTTGAAGAGGAAACTATTCTCCAAATGGAATGACAATGGATCTTTGAATATTAGAAGGATAATCTTGGAAGCCATTTTGCCGACTTCCAACCACCTCCTCAAACCCTTCAAGGCTTTACATGATAAATGGGCATTGCTATTCATGCAACTCATCGACATTGTACACAGCATGAGACATCATTGTTAAGCCTGTTTGTGATCATGATCACTACTGAGGAATTTCTCTGTATTTAATTTTTGTATGTCCGACTTTAGGACATTTTATGTTCCTGTTGATATCACAAAATGTCAATACTATGTATAACTCTTCCTTGTGTTTTTAGTTACATATGGTACAAGAAATATTATCACAAGTTTTGTCTAATTTGCTTGTGTACTTTTTTGAGTTACCATCTGTTTTCAATTTGTTTCTTAACTTTTTGAATTTAATTTTTTTTTTATCATTTTAGAATGATATTTGTCAGGGATTGCTTTTTTGAACACTGTCAAGCTTTTAATTTTCTTACATTAAAAATATTAAATGAATTTTTTTATGGGTGCTAAGTGGCATTTTTCTACGACTTACATTAATTTGCATAATGATTTTTGTATATTTAGTGTTTTGAATTTTTCATCATTTAGATATGTTTAATTTTGTCAAATGAATAAAATATAGATGATTGTAAGACTCATTAAAGCTAAAATATTTTTTAAAAAATGGAATAATAGCTTTGATGAAATTGAGATTCATTTTTGAAATTTAGTTTTATTGAAATATTTTAGTTTAGTAGGTATTGCTCTTTGATTTTCATTCCCTTCTTTCAATAAAGGGGGGGGGGGTAATTGTACTCTTAAAAAGAAATGGTTTGCATTAATTATATAAACTTGTAAAACAATTGATTATATCAAAGCAAAATTTTTGAGTTGTTTAATTGTGTTGTGGACCTATTTATTTTATAAGGATTTGTAAGCTATAATGTGTGTAATGTGTGGAGTGTTTATTATTTGACTATTGTATTGTTTGAATAGAATAATCTTTGTTGTTAAAGTGGCCATTTTTTCTTAAAGGATGTATTTGGAGCTCTGAAAATATCAGCTGTTAGCTCTGGCTATTGTCTTGGTAGTTGTAACTGGATTCTATGGACAGCCCATGAAAAAGTATGTTCCCTTCTGTAATTTAAAATTTTTTTTATGTGTGATAGGTTTGATTTGTATAATTGGCTGTTGTTAAATTTTTTTAAAGTATTCTTTTCATATCATTGCAATTTGCTGTATGAAATTCATTTAGGAGTGGGGAAAAAATGTATTTAAAAAAAAAAACAAAAAAAAAAAAACCTCTTTCAATATTTTTTTAGACATTTAGATCAGTGGGTCTCAAGCTGTTTTATGTATTTATTCAGCTGTATGTGAAAGAGAGTATGCTGGCTGTTCTGAAAAAACAACAATAATATTTTTTGGCAAGAAATTTTTTAAAAGAAAAAAGTATCATCATTGCAAAATTCAAAATGTTTGCATAAAAATTATATCTTCAATTGAGATAAATCCAGAGACTCACATGTAATCAGTAACTGAATTGATATAAACTTTCAGATTAATCTTATAGCTTCCATCCTATAAAAGTTCCAGCAAATAACATTGGAAACAATTATAAAATAGCAATTATGTTTGCATTGAAGTTGCTAACATTAAATTACTTTCCTTCCTGTAATTTTTAATGTACTGAAGATTTCATAATTGATAACTTTAAATTTAACCTCAAAAATTTATTTTCTTACTATACATATTTGTTGGTTTTGTTGGCAATACACTAAAGACATAAAATAAACATGTAAAATTGTTATTAAAAATGCTGATTCTGAGATTTAATTTATATATTTCTCAGTTGTAACAGATAGATCTATCAATAATGACTCTGCGCCAATTAATTGTCTTGTTGTTTTTGAAATGTTTTAATCATGGATGCAAGCTCTTTCATCATGAAACAACAGAAAAAATTAAGAGTATCATTATTTAGGGACACCTATTTGCTAGTATTTTAAGAACTGTTTTCAGACGTTTAAGGAGTATTTCAAGAAATGCTACATGAAAGGGAAAGTTTGATTAGATTTTGACTAAGCTAGATTACATGCCATATTTCTATTTTGTACATCATTACTCATATCTATTTTGAATTTTCCTCTATTTCTTCTACATTTTTGTGAATAGAGTTTCAAAGTAAATATTTTAAAGAATGAATTTAAAAAAATTGGACTTTTTATTGAAATTAATTGTTTGTCTGAAGTTATTTCTTCGTAGTAAATCATCATTAAAGAAAATATTGTAGAAATAAATTTTTTTGCAGCATTTACTGCAAAGTTTTTTTTTCAACAATCAAATTTAGTAAATCATCATTAAAGAAAATATTGTAGAAATAAATTTTTTTTGCAGCATTTATCTGTTGTTCCAACAAATGTATTGGGAAGCAAGTGTTAAGTCCAAGATAAAAGTATCTGTAAAGTCATACTTTCAAAGTAATAAAGAGATAAAAGTCAAACTTTCATGGGAAATAGAAGGTGCATACTCAGGGAGCTACATCTCTGACTAGTGCAAAATACCAAAGTAAGACTTTGAAGTCAAACTGAAGGTCAGGATCCTAAAACTATGTTCAGTTCAAAAATAATTTATACAGAATGCGATCTAGAGGGTTTTTTTAAAAAAAAAAATGTTTCAGCTTGAAATGTACATATTCATATGCATTAACTGTCCCCAAGCTCATTCTTCACCGATGCATTGATAGGACACCCATCTGTGAAAGACAATTATGAGTGTTGCAAATATGGGGCACCCATCTAGAAAGGATTAATGAATATTTTTAAATTCTCTATTTTAAGTTTTTATTTTATCAAGATTATGTGAGGGAAAATTTTAACCTAATGGAGATATGCTTTTTAATTGTTAAAACATCCATATTTCGTTAATTATTACTTTAATTGTTTTGCATTATCTAGATTGGTTACATTTCTTCATCATCAACATTGACAACTCATCCAAAACCAATGGAACATTCTCCTCTGAAAAATTTCAATGCTCTCATTCTCACAAGTTTGACACAAACACCTTTGGCAAATCCTGATGCAATGCTTGGAGAATTATGTGCTACAGTTTGTAAGATATTGCTTTATTTTTCTTATTCCAGGGAATTTCCAAAATATTTAGATGGGTTCCTCTCCTTTTTTTTAAAATTATATTTGTAGGGGATATATTCTGTTAACCTTTTAAAAACATAAGATTATTGTATATTAAATGTTATTTTGTTGCATCATGCTGTGCTTAATTTTGTTACACAGAATTTTGTATGTTAATAAAAAAGGGAAGGAGATATAAATAAAAGAATATTTTAAGAATAAGCATACAGATATTTTATCATATATTGTATTGATGTGTCAAGAAACTTAAGAATCATGTAGATCAAAAGAAAACTGCTATAATCAAGTGATTAGGGTTGTTAGCTGATGGTTGGTTCTTTTTCTACCAAATTGTGGGTTCAAGTTAGTCATATCAATTCATATGGATTGAAATGCTTTCCATAACCTTGTTGAAAAAAAATTACATTCACTGTATTACAAATTCAATACTTTTATACATTAGAATGGAGAAATGAAACATGTGAAATTCTCTCTTTTAAGACAGCTGGATACATTATGACTTTCTCACTTTATAAACACAGTTTAAATAGTGCATTGCTAAAAGTCACAGTGCTTGTTAAGAGTCTGCTAATAATTCTTTATTCAATAAATATTTCACATAATTGGGTCTGTACAAGTTTAATGATATGAGGTGTATCCCCTATCTTGCTTTTTGATCATGGAGACAAGATCATTTTTATGTTGAAGGTATGGATTACAAAGCCCAGAGAATGTTTGTATAGTTGGTAACAGCACTTGCCATTTGTCACTTGATGACATATTTTCTTAAAATAGTAGTAACATTTGATTATGATAGTTGATGAAAAGCCATACTTTATTAATATTTAAGAGCCATGCAATGAAATTTGTTTAGTAACCAAATGCAACAATATGTGGACTTAATATACAATTCAGATAAAAACAAACTACCATTCCATATTATTTACCAAAGTCATGTCTTGTCCATTCTTATCTGAACCATGAAGATGAATGGCAAATCATTTTCATATGTGCAGTGTAAGAAATTTTTTAATATGAGGTATAATGTGGAAGTAAAGCTGGAATATAACAGGTCAATTGAAAGGTCCCCGGCCTACCATAGTAAAACACATTTTTTTGGCAAAATTAGTTTTTTTTTTATTCAACATAATTCCCTTCAAGGGTGATACACTGATTATAGCGACCCTCCATCTTTGCGATACCATTTTTGTAATACGATTTGTTCTTTGCTTCAAAATAGGCCTCAGTTTCGGCGATCACCTCTTCATTCGACGAAAATTTCTTCCCGGTGAGCATTCTTTTGAGATCTGAGAACAGGAAACAGTCGCTGGAGGCCAGATCTGGAGAATACGGTGGATGAAGAAGCAATTCGAAGCCCAATTCATGGATTTTTGCCATCGTTTTCACTGACTTGTGACGCGGTGCATTGTCTTGGTGAAGCAGCACTTTCTTTTTCTTCAAATGCGGCCGTTTTTCGGCGATTTCGTCCTTCAAACGGTCCAATAACGCTATGTAATAGTTGCTGTTGATGGTCCTTCCTTATTCAAAGTAGTCAATGAAAATTATTCCATGCGCATCCCAAAATACAGACGCCATAACCTTGCCAGCTGACTGTTGCGTTTTCCCATGCTTTGGAGCTGATTCATTGTGTGCAGTCCACTCGGATGACTGTCGATTGGACTTCGGAGTGAAATGATGGAGCCATGTTTCATCCATTGTCACATATCGACGAAAAAACTCGGGTTTATTACGCTTGATCATCTTCAAACACTGCTCCGAATCATCAACTCGTCGTTGTTTTTGGTCAAAAGTAAGCTCGCGTGGCACCCACTTTGCACAGAGCTTTCTCATACCCAAATATTAGTGAATGATATGATGTACACGTTCAGTTGATATCTTTAGAGTGTCTGCTATTTCATTCAATTTCAATTTACGGTCATTCGAAATCATTTTGTGGATTTTTTTTAATGTTTTCGTCGGTAACAACTTCTTTTGGGCGTCCACCATTTTCGGTGCTCATTTCACCACGTCTAAACTTAGCATACCAATCCTTGATGGTTGATTTTCCTGGGGCAGTGTCCGGAAACTCGGCATCAAGCCAAGTTTTTGCTTCAACTGTACTTTTTCCCTTCCAAAAGCAATATTTTATCAACACGCGAAATTCCTTTTTATCCATTTTTTTCACAATAACAAAAGTTGCTTCACTCAAAATGCTACAATTCACAAACTAATGATCCGACAGCTGTCAAATTTATACACGCATCTTTTGAGGGTTAGGGCTAACTAATAAACATATGGATTTAATTCTAGTAGCGTCATCTATGTGTCAGGCCGGGGACTTTTCAATTGACCTGTTAGTCCACAGAATTTACCCACTCACACTGTTGAATAGGTTTTGTTCTAAGCGTAATACATTGCATGCATTATTGCTCCCATCTGCATTTTTTATTGCTGGTTCTATGGCTGCTTCCTTTTCTCAGCTTCCAGTTTGTTTCTCAGTATCCTAGGCTTGTCTTTATTGAATTGCAAAGCTTCCATATTCTTTGAACCATTCTTTCTATTAAAGCTGGGTCCTTAGGATCTTACTTTTTTTAAGTAGGTACAGGAATTGTCCCTACAGGCTTCCTAATGATTTTTTTTCTTTCCCATGGGGTTAACTGTTTGTGGTAAACATGGGTGATGCACCCTCTGCATATCTTAGAGACCCATCTCTATTTTTGAATTTTTGCCTTTTATTCAAATGCCTAGATCACAGTTACATCTTGTTTGGCTCAGCATTAACCATGATACTCTTGCACCATTAAACTCCACTATCACTTTATTGTTATTGGCCAAAATTGGTATCACTATTAAAGATCAGAGTAATTCTTATTATGTCAATAGAGATTAATGTGGTTAATTTCTAGTAATGAATTAAATATGTTATTTAAGTTAATTAAACAATTTTATGGTCTTAAAGCATCCTTTTTGTAAAATTACTTTTTTTAGAATTTGATGTTTTTGCTTTATTACAAAGAGAATGGTCTAAATAGCTTATGTATCAATTTTCATTTGAATCATTAGATCCAGAGTTGTATATGAAAACATATTGGGGGCTAAATATATTACTTCAAATAAGCAATCAATCTGTATACATATAATATTTTATTCAAATATAATCATTTAATGAAGTTTTATTGTTAGTTCTTTCTTTTAATATCTTAATAATTTTATTTATAGCTTATTAAAAAGTTATTAATATTATAATGAGAATATTTGTCTTCCTGTAAAGTGTGAAGTTATTCAATAGGCCACATTTAATGACCTCAAGGTTGCAGGCTCATTCATGATCTAGATATTTATGGGCAAAATCTTATTAAATTAGATTTACATATTCAGATACTAATTAGTGCAATCTCAGTTTTCAAAATGAAAATCACAGAATATATATTTCATTTAGTATTGTAACATTTCAGTTTTTTATTACTAGATCTCAAATGAAATTTTTTTGATCATTTTTGAAAGCTTACTAACTTAATATTAACTTTAAATATTAGTTAAATAATTAGTGTTAACTCTAAACTTAAGAACTATTAGAGAGCATCTCAAAAAATGTGTGATATTCAGTAATTTGTCACAAATATAATTTATATTGTAAGTTTTTAACTCCTGAGTTGATAAATATTTCAAAATCAACATGAACAAATTTGAATTTTATAAAAATAGCAATATTAACATTTTATAAAAATAATGTGTTGCCAATATACTCTTATAAAAATGGATTATGTATTATTATCATTACATTTGTTCAGAAATTCAATAAATTAATCAAGGAGATGTAATTTGAGAAAAATTTGGGAAATCTTGCTGATACATTTAAAATAAAATATATAAGTAAAAAAACAGCATGTTTATTTTGTTGATTTTTTTTTTAATAAATTTTAACAAATAATTATGGAACCAATAAAGCTATTCAGCTTGAATATTAATTAAAATATCTATTTAAATTTTATTTTATCCTTATTATATATGGAAATATATTTTTAGTTGTGCTTTTGCATCCATTATCATTAATTATATATTAAATGGATATAGATATTTAAAAGTGTAAATAAGCATATTTTATTGCATATGATGTCATAATTAATATTTTTTATAAAAATTATTTATCTTTTAGCTTTGACAGTACGAAATGGTGGAAATGTTTTGATTCCGTGTTATCCATCTGGTGTTACATTTGATTTATTTGAGTGTCTGTCATCACAGTTAGAATCTTCTGGGAATTTAACTGTACCTATGTTTTTTCTGTCTCCAGTTGCAGAAAATTCCTTAGCATATTCCAATATTTTAGCTGACTGGTAAGTTAACTTCTAAACTTTTAATAAGAAAAAAAATTTAAAACCATTCTTTTTTTAATACATTTTAAAGAAAAATATTAAAATGTTTCTGTGTGAAATTAGATTGTTAAATTTTAAAAATTTTAGCAGTACATATTCATTTTTAAAACTTTTATTAGTTTTTTTTTTTCCTTCTTGTATTTATTTACTCATGTAGGAAATTAAGCTCTAAAGCATTAACTTGTACCATATTTTTAATTTAAAATTTTACTTCATTGAAAATAATATGAACAAGCAAATGCTGTGAAGGAACAAACCAATTATCTAAGTCTGTATTTTTATTCAAGTAAAAATTGAAAGTATTTTTTTTATTTGATCAGGAAAATTTTTTTTAGTGAACTATAACAATAAAAACATCCTTCGGGTAATAATATTAATTAATTTGTTTTTAACAGTTAATTTAAATATTTTCTACTTGAATTTGAGATTAGGAATATTTTTACTTGTTTCTAATCCCTGTCTGTTGACTTATTTTGTGATTAATAAAATAACCTCTACTCTTATAATTAAAGAGAGATTATAGTTAATAACTTTTTGCCTTTAGATAAGAAAACAATGATATCAATCTATTTTCTGAGTAATTTGAATTTTAGAGTATACAATAATACTTACATTAATAGTTCTAATGAGACAGTGTATTTACTTTGGTCCTATTAATATGTGCCTTTTATATGTTTTTTGCTTTGAAAGGAACCTATTTTAAATGAATTATTTCTTTATAAGTACATTTCATTCTTTATATAAGTTCTTTATCTAAAAAATCCCAAGTTACTTGAAGGATCTTTTTATTCTCCCATGGAATGTAAGCATGGGGAATTCATTCGAAGGATACTTGAATGATATTTCTTTATTTTCAAAACTCTTAAAGTTAATGATTTCCTTTTTCTTCCTTCATTTTATATCTGGATCACAGATATATATTGTAGTATAAATAAAAAAAAATAGAAAGATAATGTGAAAGAGTAACTCATTGAATTTAATTTTAAAAAATGAATACACTTCTGTAAGTGAAACAGAACAAAGTGTCATGTGTGTTTAAAATGTGTCACCAAAGAATCAAATGTATGTATCTGTGACAAAAAAAGATACACCCATGTGATCCTTTGGTAGTATGGAGAATATACAGGGGGTGGTTCAATGTGGTATAGTTGCTATAAAAATGTCAAGGGGAGTAATATCTGATTAATGAGTGGGTCATGGTTTTCAACTTTTATGTCCAATCCACCTGTTTGGGAAAGTCATGTTAAAAGTTTCCTTGGGGTGTAAACTTTAGTGAAGTGGAACACCATTGTCTGGAATAATAATCATTGGATGCAATTGAGAAAGTTGTGGAAAGGTAAATTGTTCCAGTATATCAAAATAAACTTCTGTTACTGTCTTTTGAATAAAAAAGAATAGAGATTATTATCTTATGATTTAACATTTTGCATTAAGCATTCACTTTTGGGTGGTCATGAACAAATTCCATGATATGGGGATTTTCTGAGCCCCAGATTTGTCCATTATGCATAATCCCTTATTTACAAACATGGAATGTATTTTTATCAGTAAAGAAATGATTTATTCTTAATGCATTGCAATCATATGCATAGGGAATTCCCACTTTTTTGCTTTTCATTTGATTGTAGGTGCTGCACATCTTGAGCTTTATAAGCATGCAAATAAAGTGTTCTGTTCAAAACATGATGCACCATAGATTTAGGAATACCTACCTCCAGTGATCGATTATGTAGGACTGTTACTGAATGCTATGCATAGTGTTTCCACTTGTTCTGAATCAGCTTTGAGCTCTATGGGTGATTTCAGCATAGTTCCTGTTGCCAGAAATTTATCATTCCAAGCTTTTAACATTTTACTTGAAGGTGCAGCCTTATGAAATTTCTTTCTGACTTACTGATATTCAACAAACCACAGAACAGCATGCACCTTTTCCTGTACTGACGACATATTTTCTTTTGGCTGAAGTAATGGTGTGTTCTTGTGTGAAAATCATAATCTCATGCTTTTATCATAAAATATAAACATTAGGTAGCCATTTTACGGGAATGAATTAATTGTAGTGTTAATTGTCAATTTTTGATGATGTTTTGTTAATGTACCCTTTTGAACAGGGCACCCTGTATGTTTATAATAATTTACATTCTGCACTTGGTTATTTATAAATTAATGGGTGCTTTACTAAATAAGACTTATATTATTAAAACTTACCAATAGTCATTTTATTAGTGTTAGTTAAAAATTTCCTAGATTAGCTTTTAACTTTTCTTTTATTATTTTAATTAATATTTTATGTTTGTTTTGTTTTTCCCAGTATTTTTCTGGGAAACATAGCAAATTGTATTAAATTACATCCATATTTTGACATCAATAATTCATATAAGAAATTTGAATCAAGTTTGTTCATATGTTTTTAAAATCTTAAATTAACATTAAAATTTTAATTTTTTTTTCTTTAACTAAAAATTGTTTTGATATTTTGCTACATTTTTTTTTTTTTTTTGTTTTAATTTCTTTCTCAGGCTTACCCAGAGTAAACAATGTAAAGTTTATACTCCAGAAGAACCCTTTCCTCATGCTATTTTAGTGAAAGGAGGGAGGTTGAAAGCTTTTTCTAGTTTGAAAGGTAATTTTATATTTAAAACATAATTACTTTATAAAAATAAGAATTGTCATGAAAATTTTCAATTATATAAGAATAACAATGATGAGAGTTTCTGCATATAAATTATTAAAATTATTCTTTAATTAATGCATTTATGAACAAAAAAGTATATGGTGTACTAATTGGAATAAAATGAGTGAGCAACCCAGCAAAAAAAAAAATGTATTATTGCTTGAATATCTTTATATTTGATTTAAAATGCATCAAAAAAGTAAAAAAAAAAAATTCAAAATTTTTTATTAGTTTTTCTATACCTTCTATGATTCTATTTTAAGCATTCCTTTTATACTCGTAATTTTTATATATTTACAAAAATATCGCTTTCACAATGACTCAAAAACCATTTACAAAAAATAAATATATGTGAAAATTGTAAACATTAAATGTATTTAAACTAAATATTAATCTAATGTCAAACATAAGAAAGGTACAATTAAATTACTTTCTAATACATCATTGGTAACAATACTAATAATGCCCCTCTAGACAAGATATAGTGTTTTTATGCATAGTGTCGACCATACCCTATTCCACTGGATACGAAAAATCTATGCAAATTAAATGCATGTTTAAAGATAAAAAGTCTAATAGTCCTGATGGTATTTAGGCTTTGGATGAAAGATTGGACTCTGTGATCTGTTTACACTTAAGTGACATTAATGCATCATACAGGAAGTTCCAGATTAGGTAGAAAATTAAATGAGTATTTCCAACAAAGTAGAATTGTGCCTCTATGTCCTTGCACGGCATGTTGTTCTTGTTTGGCGAGCCTTTCGGTGTTGGTGTTATTCTTATCATCTGACTTTTTAAAAGTATATAAAATTATAAGATACATCAGCAGCAGTCTGCTGAGTGCATGTTGTATGATTTTTACACAAATAATTTGTAAAATATAGGCATAAATATATCCTACATCCAAAATAATAGTATAGTATAGAGTAGAAAATATCACACTTTTGGATAGCTATTTGAGACCTTAATTATATTTCAATGGACATTGTTTGAAATAAGCTTTCTTAGGATTTCTTACTAATCTGTTTGAAATAAGCATTCTTAGGATTTCTTACTAATCTAAATCTGTATTTGAATTGAAAGTAATGAAATCAAACTTGAAATTTTAAACTCATTGAAAAAAATTAAACTGTGTTATATGAAATGATATGATTATATAACTTTTGTTGGAAATTCAGTCCAGGTAAGAAAAGAAAAAACAATTAAGAAAATAAGAAAGCAAGGGGGGGAAATTGTATCAAATTCATATGGATAGAAATGTATGGGTTTAATCAAAAATAAAATATATAAGTTATAGAAATCTGTTTTATAGGAAAACATTTTCATTACTTTCATATGTGACATTATATTATAAATACTACAATTTAAATTTGAAATCATTATTACAAATTCTTCATATAGATGTAACATTATGCTCAGAAGTTCTAAGTGGTGTGTAGATACAAATCTTTGATATGCTTTTAAACTTATTTTCAGAATTTTAGATAGATATTTGGTGTAGTTTATTCTAAAGTATCAACATGATAAGCTATAGTTTATCATTTGCATTTAAATGTATAATACAAATAAATTAACTGACATAAAAAGTAAGCAAATTTTATAAATTTAAATCTTATATTGTTTTAATAAATTGTAAATTGAAAATAATTCTTGTAAGAAATTGGTATCTATAGTTTGAGAGAGAAATTATTTGTAGAGAGTTAGATATTTTTTCATAATAACTTTCATGGTTTTAAGTGGGATTTCTAGTTTATGATTCATATAAAAAATTTTGTTCATAAATGATATTAAAGATAAAGCTATGTTACATCATGTTAGATGTTTCATGTGTTTTAAGAATTAAAATATTTTGCTTAAATAGATTTTCTTTTTGAAGTAATTTCTCTTGTTTATTAAAATTGAATTCACCTAACAGTAATGTTAATGAAGAACACATATAAAATTGAAATTAATTCTGATTATTTATATTTTAAATTACAGAAGAAACTTTTAGTCAAGAATTCCGAACTCCATGTGTTGTTTTTGCTGGTCATCCTTGCCTTCGATTTGGGGATTGCGTTCATTTTATGGAGCTTTGGGGAAATAATCCTAATAATGTCATAATCTTCACTGGTATGTGTGGCTAATTTTGTATAATGAATACTTACTCTATTTAAATGTTAAACCAATACCCAAAATATCATTTTAATACAAGATTTTTTTTAAAAAAAACAAATAGTTAAAATATTTTACTCTAGAAATCTTTTATTAATGACATGCAAGTATATGTAAATAAGTATATGAAAAATTATTTTCAAAAACCAATGATTTTTTGAAAAAGAAGTAGTAATTAATTTTATTTTAACTAAAGTCTTGTTATTCGGGTATTCCTAGTTATTTTTTTGTTTTAAAGAATTTGTGGAGACTGATAATGTTAGAATATATTTTTTAAAAATTAGTAATTCTTTACAGAAATTTTCAGCAGTGTTACATTGAATTTTTTAAATAACATAAATAATTATTTACTGTTTAATTTTTTGAAATAATAGGGTTATGTATTCATAATATTTTTAGGAAAGTTTTAACAGGGTGAAAAGTATGAGAGGGAATTTCATGAGAACAATAATTTATAGTATTATTAACAAAGTGAAACAGCTTCCTTTTTTCATCTGTATAAAAATATCATAATGTATTCTTAGTTATAGATTTAAATTTTAAAAATTGTTTATTTTAAAAGTTGCTCATTTCAAAAATTAAAACTTTTGTAACTAATGCAGACCACATAATAAAGAATTTTACATCTTTTTATGTCTAAAAATTACTTAATGTTTTTATGTAGTTTATGATGAGACTTATCAATTCATCACTGATAATTAAATTCACAGCTGTAACACAAATAGAATAATTCTTTTTTCAATTTGTTATTTTATTGCAAAATGAGAGAATATTCGAAGGAATGTATCATACAATTAAAATTATTTTTGCTTTTCTAAATACCTAATCACAAATGTCTGTTATTAAATGCTGTTATATCAAATTTTGAACAGTTAGTGCAAATTAATCTTAAACTTAAATGCTTACTTTTTTTAAAATAAAGAAATGTCTTTAATACAGATAATATGAAACTATTTTGTTGCTTGGTATTGCTTCCATGTTTAAGCAGGAAGTATGAAATACAATTTTCTGTTCAATAAGTTATCAATGAAATAATTTCCTTAGAATTTTAAGGAATTTTGTTTGTCTTTTAATTTTGTTTTCCTTCTTTAGAACCAGATTTTCCTCATGTAGAAGCACTTGCTCCATATCAGCCACTTGCAATGAAAGTATGTAATGATAATTTTGCAATACATTTTGTGACAGTTTTGATTGTTTAATTTTTTTTGGTTCACTATATTAATGTCTTAAGAAGAGAAATGAGTACATATATTACATTTTTTTTAATGTTTTATTACGTAAATTCGCTTTAATCATTGAATTTCACCATGTGAAATATAATATTAGTATGAGGCGTGGCTATTAAATAATGAGACTGACTCTGCTACAGAAAAGTATTCATGGGTCAAATGCCAGCAACTTTCAACTGTTTAGCTTGAAGCCTTCTTCTGTAAACAAATCCATATGCTATTAGCTTTCCTTCACATTAGTTTTTTTTTTTTTTTTTCCAGAAAAATTATTTGTGAGCAAAGAATTGATATGAAATTTCACATGAAACTTGAAAAAAACTGCTACTAATAAGTTTTAAAGTTAAGCTGTTATAAATTATGTTATACTGAAACTTATAAATTATAACAGCTCTTTAGCATGAAGCCTTCTTTTTAAAATCGGTTAACTGGTTTGATCTAACCATTGGTTAAGCATTCGTGCAATTGCAGACTGTAAGAATTGACAAAGGATCTGAATGGCAAATTTTTCCAAAGAGACAATGATCTAGTTCATTCCACATTGTCTGTCAAAATGTTTCTAGCTAAGTACATCATCCTAGTATTAGACCATCTGCCATATTCCCTGGATCTTGTGCCATGAGACTTCTATCTGTTTCCTAAGGTGAAATCTGCATTACAAGGAACAAGATTTGAATCCGTTGAAGCTGTAAAAGAGAAAACGGCACATGTCCTGAAGGAGCTGAGGGGGTAAGACTGCCAGCAGTGTTTTGAACTATGGAAGATTCGCTTGGAGCATTGTAGGGATAGAGGAGGGGTGTATATTGAAGATGATAATAAGTAAATATGTATGACATCAAAATATGAAATGCTTTCAGCATCAGTTGCATTATTTAAGCCTCACATAACTTATTGACAATATCTAATTAAAGTGTTCATTTAGTTTGCTTCTAATTTATATTAAATTACAAATGGAATGGAAAGTTTTGAATAATAAATTTGTATGAATTTTTGCTTGACTGGAAATCATCAATTTAAGAAAAAAAATTTGATATTTTCAATCAATATTTTTTTTTGGAATTGAAGTCATTGATGGAATTATTATATATTTATTCCCTACAATTAAAGTAGTTATTGATTTCCTATTTTCAGATGTTTTATAGCATCAGTTTTCTTTTGATTGGAATTAATTTACCTCTTGATCATTGTTTCACACTTACCTTTTATTTCAATATTTATTAGTTTTTGAAACTGAATAGTGTAAAAAAAAACTATGTTTGAATTTATTTATGAGTAATTGGAATAAAAAAATGGGGAAGTATAAGTAAAATGAAGATTTAATTGTATTTTTTTTTTTAGGTAGTGAATCTTCCCATTGATACAAGTCTTAGTTTCAATCAAGCAAATAAATTAATACGAGAACTAAAACCTACCCATCTACTGCTGCCAGAACAATATATCATACCATCACCAGTTTACAAACATAGGCCTGATCAAAGTCTGAATGTGGAAGCAGTAAGTCTTTAATATAAAAAGGACCGAGTATTAATTAATATGTAAAATCAACATAACTCATTGTACGTAATATTGCAAGCATAAAAATTTGACATGAAATTTAAATTGACAGATTTTAATTGAAGTATTTGCTGTTTTTTATATTCGAATTATGTAATTTGAATTTTTTTTCTTGTATAAAGAGCTAACTGTTTTACAATTATTAATATTAGAGTAGTGCTGTTTGTCATTTAATGATGTTTTATTATTACTCTCATTTTTGTTACCTCTTTTGATACATATAACTAATTAAAATCTATTTTAATAAGGTTTTTTAAATAAAGATCATTTTTTTTAAAAAAATTAAAAGTGTGTGTATATATATATATATATATATATATATATAGAATATTCTTTTTTAAATGTATATTGTATTATGATTTTAATTGAAAAGTTATTCTTATAAAATATAAATTAATACCGTGATGATAAAGTAATATATATATATATATTTTATATATATTGAATCAAAAAAGAAAGATTTTCAAGAATATTAAGAACCAAGGTGTAGGGCTGAATGTTTCAATCAATGCTACAAATATTCATTTCTTTAAAATGGGTTAACTTTTTACATGTCTATTTCAGATAAAATGTTTGAGAAAAATGATAAATTTTTACTACACTTTATGGAAATTTTCTCTGCTCTTATCAATTTTAATACATCTTTCTGTTATTTCACTTTAGGATTGTAATCTTATTCCTTTCAAACGTGGTGATATTGTTAAAGTCCCTGTGAAACGAAGATGGGAGCAAATGAACATGGACTCTGATGTGAGCTCAAAATTCCTTGTTAATGGCAATTGAAAGCATATCAATATATGTTTTTGTAGTTGATTATTTATTGAAGAATCAAATTTTAATATATTTATGCATCACAATAATATTACATATTTTCAAACTTTTGATATAATTTAAATATTTGAAATGGAAGGGGACATGTAATACTTTATTTCAATGCAAAATATTCCATTTTTCCCTGTTTTTTTTTTAAAACTTTTTGTGATAAGTGGATCAATAATTAAGTATTATTAGCAATGGCCACTTAAGACTATGTGTTGAGCATTTGTGGGAAGTGCATGAAAAATTGAATTGTGGGGTTTTATGACACAAGGAATCAAAATATATATAAATATTTTGGTTTTGCTCCTATTCCTTTTTTTTTTTTTTTGTAGTTGAAATTAATAATTGTTATTTCTACCTTCAATATTGTTTGTTTTTCAACTTATATATACATATTTTAATAATTGAAAAAAATTATTTATTGATGGCTGTAAACATCTGGAAAAATCCTGTAATGAAGATTTAGCATCAGCAAATATTTGAGAGTTTTGTTAACATGAAGGGATTCGTTATTTAAACCTGCATGATTCAAAATTTAAAATATAAGCTAATTTCAAGATAAGAAATAAGGAATGAAAAAATACCCCATCAATAATGAGAAAATTCTAAACATTTAAAAGTTCATATGTTAATGAAGTTAATTAATCTATTAATGTCAAAATTTTCAATTCCCTTTGAGTCACATTGTAGGCCACAGTTAAATCTTGTTTAGCACAGCATAGCCACACCTGGCTCTTGCACTGATAACCTTTACATTCACTAATTCATTATATCAATAGTCTTTTGAAAGAATAATCCATCATTTTTTTTCAAATATTTTAAACTCTTATTTTTTTAGTATCATTTTTTTAAACATCCCTTTTGTTATCCGTAGCTTGCCAACACTTTGATGCCTATTGAAGTTAAACCTGGAACATTTATATCAACATTCACTGGGCAAGTTCTTATCAAAGACAATAACTTTGATTTAAAGGTAATTGCCAAGAATTTCGAAAAATTGTTCTTTAAAGTAAATATTCTTACTCTGTTTTTTACAAATTTAAAATCTTATGCATTCAATAGGAGCTGGCTGAAGATACCATTTCTAAAGAAAAAGGAATTGTTAGTGCACATTGCTGTCCAAAATCTTATGCCTGTGATTCTCTTGATATTCCTCTTTTTATACAAAAACTGAATAAAGTAAGTTGATAATGCACTAACTATCTTTTGCATGAATCCACTTTATTGTTATGTTCAGAACTCTACTAATTTGAATGTTTCTTAATGTTGCTACATTTAATATTGTTACTGATTTTTTTTAGGTGCTTTTTATTTATTTATTTTTTTTAAAAAATTAACTTTTTATATGACTTATTGGGAATATGATTTCATTTAATTAATATTCAATTGCAAAATTTTTCTTCTGTATATTATTTATGAACATACAAGAAATATATTAAAACTTTTTAATGCTATAAATCCAGTTTAATA
The DNA here is from genome assembly GCA_019974015.1 of Nephila pilipes. Classification (NCBI taxonomy): domain Eukaryota; kingdom Metazoa; phylum Arthropoda; class Arachnida; order Araneae; family Nephilidae; genus Nephila; species Nephila pilipes. The sequence continues at coordinate 179,336 of BMAW01050582.1, forward strand.
TAGCTTATTTTTTGTTAACTCTTTCTAAGAGTTATTCATGTTGTTAGATAAATTAGCATAAAAGCATCATTTTAGCAATTTGAAAAAACTAATAAACTTTTAATACTTTTTTTTTTAATTTTATTTTATCAACTTTTAATTTTTTTACTGTGGAAGTTTTGTTGAAAAAGGAGGTTTTGTGATTATCATTAATGTAAAATATTCAATTGTTAAACAATGGGAAAATTAATTTAAGCATAATTTTTTTAAAAATTTAATTTGAATAATTCATCTAGAAATTGGAAGTTGCAATAGCAGCACTGTTGAAATCTCGATTTGATGTTTGAAATCTAGCAGGGTTGAGTTCCAATTTTGCAAAAAAATATGGAATAATGAAAGTAAATTTTCATAACCCTTTTTCATGTTATGGAATAACATGAAGTTCTGTGAAAGAGAATTTAAAATTATTAATAGATAAAGATGAGACAAATGAATTGTTCACTTAAAAATTCTTTCTGATATCTGATTAGGGTTTCAAATGAAAATAAAATTAAAGGAATATTTTGAGATTTAAATATATTATATTGTTATTGGTAATCTGATAATGATGCTTGATAAATAAAATATTCATTTTTTGTTTTAAATTTGGCTTATAAAAATGCACAATGTTGAAAATTTTGAATGCAAAACTATTGCTGAATTAAATGGTTAATATAAAACGATATTGAAAACAGCTTGATATGAAAATATGAAACTATTTATTTTAAAAATTATAATTGAAGTATGAGAAATGTTTGTATTTTAATAACCTTTATATGTGATAGGAAGGAATAACTGATGCTAAAGTGGAAGAAAGATCATCTGGATTTATTATTGATTTGGTAAGTGCTTTTTATCAATTTTATTAAACATATTTAATTGTTAACAGTTAATATTGCTTATTTATTATAAAATAAGATGAAATAGTTTTTAATGTGTCCTATTCCATTAATTTTATAAATTTTAAAAGCTTAACTGGTTTTATTAAAAATTTCAACATATTTTTTCCAGTATTATTATCCTATGCTCTCTACTTAAAATAAACTTGTTTTTTGTTTGAAAATAATATGTTAATTTGATTTGTGTGCAATGTGGTTTTTGCTTAATGATTATTACATGCAATGATTAAAAGTTTTTTTTTCATTGACTTCTACTTATTTTCTCATTTTGAAAATAGAAAATGTGTTCATGGGAATATTTTGTATTGTTCTTCAGTTTGTGAGAAATTAAAATCAAATAATGATAATAATTAATAAAACACGATTTTTATAATTTTTATATTGTAATTTGTAAAGACTTCGGCCCCCCCCCCCCCCCAAAAAAAAAAAGGTATGAAGCCAGTGTAAAAAAAAATGGGGAGTGTCAAGTACACACAAAAAAATCTATTTAAATAAGCATATAATAAATGAGTATATAAATGAGTGCTGTATTATAAATGAGTTAAAAGTTTTTACTCCTACAAATAATTACATGAAAGAGAGAGGCATGTCTATATAATTGATCTTTCATATTTTATGTTAAAAAAGAATTTTAAAAAATAATGCTAGTATAAGTTTTTGTATTGAAACCGTGACAATCTAATGAACTATGAATTCTAAGATATGAAAAATCTGTCATAATTTTCCATGTGTGTGTTTTTTTAAATATGTACAACCAATCAAAAATTTGTTTTCTGTTTTTTGAAAAATGTCTCTAAAACTCGGATTTAAAATTGTTACATTTTGTTAATTAAAATTAATATAGGATTTGGGATGTGAAAACTGGATGTGGTTTTTAAATAGAATAAGTGAAGCAGACCTGTATTTTAATTATTTTTCTTAGTGTGTTTAATAATTATGGATGAACTCAAAATGAATCTTTTTCCTTAAACATTTTGGTACACTGTTTTCAAATGAGTTTTGTTTACATAAGTATAAAATTCATTAATGAAATATGGTATTAAATATTTGTTATTTATTTATTTATATTTCTGTTAATTGTTATTTATCTTTTTAGAATTTGATTGTAATAATGAAAGATATAAAACGGATTTTGAAATGTAATCTTATTTTGATTGATAGATTCTCTTTGTGTACTGCTTAAAAACCTCTATTAAACCTCTGGCATAGTAAAAATAAACCCCTATTTTTTTGCTAATAATGAAACTCTGTTTTATTGCATATTATAACTTATTATATCAAGAATTCATATGGCACTTATATGTAACTTGCTTTCAAATACGTCTCAAAATTTTGGAATTTGTCCTAAGTAAATACATTGACTTTATTATGTATATTTTGTGCAAATTGCATTTTGTTTCTGCATGTGCATCATTTTAATATGGGTTTATTATTATTTTTTTTTAGCAAAGTCATGATATTTTGATTCAAGTGGAGGATCATTCAACTCATGTTATTTGTGATGGTGATTCCCCTATTCGTTCCAAATTACATGATTTAATACTTGAAAGTTTAAATAAAATTTAGCGTGATAAAGGATTAAGAAAACTCCATTATGTCCAACCATTAATGAAAAGTAAATTTTTATTTTTCACACATACATTTCAAGCATGTAGGATTTCAGTATCAAAATTAGGTGGAAAAAGAAAGTTAAAATGTACACTTTTTTTTATGTACTATTTTATCAACAAAATTTGAAGTGTTACAGTAACACTTTATCATTTCCTCATTCATGCAAGTGTATTTTGTCATTTCTTCATTTATGCAAGTGCATTTTGTCATTTCTTCATTTATGCAAGTGAATTTTGTCATTTCATTTGTTCATATAAACACTGTGTATGTTACAAAAAAATATGATTGTGTTTCTATCTGTGGAATAAATATGTTTTTACTTTTATGAACATGTATTGTATTGCATTCAAAATGTGTCACTTCCTTGTTTAATAGTCTTAAAATCTTCTAAAATTTTTGTTTATTAGTAAAAAATATCATTAATAGTCTAAACTTTGATTTTTATTGAAATATACTGATATAGTTACCGTTAAGAACTAGCTTGTGAATATATTTTTTTTATCTGAATTAGTTTATTTGGAAAGAGAATAATTTTTTAAAAAATTAACTTTAGGGGATTGATTGATTGGCTAATGGTTTTATAAAAGAATTTTAGACCATAATTTACTTAAATATTACTACAAATAGGCATTTTTAATAATTTTTCAAGTCTTTCAGAATTAAATTTATATTAATTTCTGAATTTTAGAACTTTGTAGGAATGGGTACAAATGCTTGCTTCATTTATTGAAATTATCTTTAGTGCTTACTTCCGAAATTTTTCAGGGTGCGATTCAAAGATTTCGATGCCTTGATTTATACACGTTTCACAGTTTGCATAATCTGTGTTTCTTAAAATAAAAAAAAAAACTTTTTATTGAAATTGAGTTGGTAATTTGATTATTAACATTCTTAGCTCTCAAACTGTCATTTAGAAACAATAAATGTACAAAAGATTGAACCCTAAAAATTGAGTTTGAATCGGCAATGGAGTTTTCTATTGCTTTCATATGATATAATAGATTTATGAAATTATGAAGTACATGTTTTGTGGGCTTTCTTAGCACTGAAGACATATTAATTTTTTTTAAATTAAGGCAGTTTTTAAAAGGTTAGTTTGGTTTTTCAGCATCAAAGGAAAATATGATGTACTGAAATTGCACATTTTGTATATATTATGTGAACAAACAAAGAACCTGAAAATTATAAAACAAAAAGATACTTGAGTGTTTAAATATTTAAATACTTCATATGTCATTAATTTCTTACAATAGGAATATTATAATAGTTTCAAGAGTAATAATAGTTTGTTCTCCAATGAAAATCCACAACTTTTCATTTTCTTGAATGCTGTTCATTAAAAAGATATTTTTTTAGCTAACAATATTCTAAAAAATATATCCTTTTCATTTTCTCAAATAAAGCGCATATTTTTTATTCCATGATATTAGGGTTACAATTTATTGTGAGTCTCTTATATTGAATGGTGACCAATCAAAAATCAACACAATGGATTACTTACAGTTAATCTGTTCTAAAGAAGGTGATGACAACTCCATCAGAAGAGTGTGAAGACAAATATATTCATGAACAGAAGGAGAAATGATTATTGAGCAATACTACTATGAGTTGTTGGAATACTTCAACTGTGAAATTGAAGGAGACACAAACCCATTTGACAAAGAAAGCTCTGTTTCTCCACAACATTGCACCAGCATATTCATCCTAAGTTATCACTGAAATAGGTAATGCTGTTGTACCCCGGTATTCTCCCAAATTGGCTTCCTGTGAATTTTTTTTGTTCTCGTGGAGTCATGATGATCATGATTTTGTGGCTTGTGTTTCCATCGAATCATGTTTTCGAGTTCTGATACCATTTAAGAGCTATCATGTCCCTCAGGGGTTTACCTTCTTTAGGTGAATATGGTAATCATAACCCCATTAATAATCTTTATCTTTCCTATAGGGTTTACTGTCTTTGCTAAACATAGGTGATATACACTTGGGTTTCCAAAGTGATCCATCTTCAGTTTTGACCCTCCTTGTGAACTTTACCTTATTCCCCCCCCCCCCCTGTTTTTTCTGCCTAGATTACAATTTAAACAAATATTTGGCACATCTTAGCCAGATTTGGTTCTTGAGCCAGAAACCTTAACTGTTGCTCACTGAGAGCCATCATTTAGCGTGTTGATGCACATTAAATTTGCCGAGATTCCTGTACATTGGTGTGGTTTGGAAGTTTGATGAGTGGGATGACAATCCGGGTGTTGTCCTCATTACTTGACGATAATCAGTCGCCAATAGCTCTACATGTTGCTTTTAAGTACTACATTAATAAACGATTCCTTTTATTTTCAAACATGAGAAATTAGGTTTAATGTTGAGGATGGATTCAAAGGTATTTTGGAGAGCTTGACAATTCCTATTTTTTGAAGAAGTTTAAAAAAATTCAGGAATATTGGGTAAAGCATATATCCCTATAAGGTGACTATATTGAGAAATAAATAATATATTTTTGAAAAATATTATATATCTCCTCCCCCTTCCATTTCTATCACAGGCTCGCCTATAGTGAATTTTTAATTGTGAAAAACTGAAATTATTTTTAAAAATTTCAGGGAATAATATCCACTGTTCATGAGTTACTGATCATTTAGATCAGGTCTAGCTTCATGTAGCCTACTGATCTGGAACACCTGAACAAAAATTTAAACCTTCATTATACATAAAAGTACCAAAAAACATTCTATCATGAGCAGTTTGCATCATATCTCATTACTATTGGAATATTTCAATACATTAACTCAACCAATGTCACATTCTTTTCTCTACTGATTGTTCAGGATCAAAAGTTGATTTTTATTTTAAGATGCTCATAAAGGATGAGTCCTTGCATATGTGGGCAATATCAAATGTATAATTTAACAGCAAATATTGAAGAACACTAATGTGCATTACTAAACACACAGCGGGAAGCAATGCACACTGATCATGTAAAATAGTTAGCCAGAAGCTAGTCAGCAGGCCAAATATATTTGACCCAGTGAAGTGTATGTATTTCATACTGACTGCTTGCGTCTTTGATTGTCAATAATATAGCACCAGAATTGTATTGTAACTGCAGGGTACCTCTTTTTTTTAAAATTATATTCTTTGTACTTAATACATTTAATTCAATAAAATATAAATTTAATTCTAATTTATTACTGAAAGTTATTGGTTTCTCTTAGGGAGAATGACCATTTCTGTTATTAAAATGGGAAAGTATTAATGGTCTTAATGTAAGTAAACAAATTACATTAAAAAGGGGTACTTTAAAAAAGGGTGATAAATGGAATTCAACAAGCACATGCACACACACATATATAATGCAGCCCACCAGAATAATAAAACTGTTTCCAGCAGCCTTCGAAATCTTCCAGATTTGACAGGTTTTGATTCAGATGAATAAAATGAGTTTAACTTAATTAATATTTAAGTTTCATTGGAATCTCAAATTATTGTTGAAAAAATGTTCAGCAAGTATCTCCCACTCATGAAAATAACGCTTTGATGGTTGCTGAAAATATTTATTTTTTTTAAAACAACTTATTTTTTTTAAATTAAGAGGATTTCTACTAGGATTAATTTATTTGACTGGGCAAATATCAAATTCTTTTAAAGTGTTGTTCAATTTAATTTTAATTTCAAGTAAAAGTTATAAATTGCAAATCAATTCTATGATATGACCTAATACCATTGAAAACTTAGGTGCTAAATAAAAAAATCATTTTTTATGCATAGGTTTTTGCATTCAACAGTGCATGCTTGGCTTTTTTTTTTGTAGTTTTTTCTATAGTTTCATCAAAGCATTTATATGATCTCGCGACAACACATATTTTTCAGTGAGAATTTAGTGTTTCGCTCCGCTTCTATCTTTTGAGCATCAGAAATAAGGTGGAAAAGAGAGGTAACAATTTTGTTCGGCCTTCTTTGTTCCAAATCTTCTACACTTTTCTCGGTTTTTTTCATTACATCAAATTGTATAATGTATTTTCAAGTGCTAATTTTAAAAAAAGAAAATTTGCAACAGTAACCCCGGCCATAACAAGCAACGATTTAAAAAAAAGAGAGAGTGGAAAGAGAAATATTTCTGGCGGAGTACATGAATCTTTAATAATAATTGAAATTAAGATGGATTTAGCTTTATTTTCAGTATAATTTTTTCTGATTTCTTGGTTTCACGCTTTGTTTCTTGAAACAGAAATAAATAACGCCAAGACATCAGTTTAACATTTCTCATTTTATTACCAGATATGCATTTAATTTTAATACATTATTTCTAGTTTGCTAAAATGAAATTTTTAAATAATACAATCATTACAGATTTTTTTTTTTTTATCTTATTTAAAATACCTTGATGTTTGTTGGTTTTTTTTTGTTTTTTTTTTGTTCGATATTTGTTTTAAAATGATTGGTGGTATTACCCCAAAATATGTTAGTAGATTTCATTGAAAAAGTGAAGACTTTGAATTTCTTTCTTTTGCATTGACAATATATTTATATTCATAAGTAAACGGTATGATAGTTTGATGAACATACTTAATACTCCACAATACAACCAGTACAGCTAGCAACAAGAGGGCAGAAACTATTGTGGTGTATATATTCATTTGAAAGGGAAGAATGAAAAAATGATGCTCTGTGTGAATAAATAAACATTTAAAGGCAAAACTAAAATTCTTAAAAAAAAAAAAAAGATCAGTCCGACTATCTTGATGGCTACAACCACCGTTCATTCACAAGCGCGTCCCACTACTGCACCGTGCGGAGCTTTTGCCTGCTCCGTTTCCGACTCAAATGGTTCGTCTGCCTAGACGACCTGGTGGACCCAAGCTCCCTGAGCGAACGCCTCCATATCGACACTGTGCTTAGCGCGACGCCTGATCTGCATGAATGAGAGGAGTGACACAGAACCTCAACCTCACGCCTTCAACCAACAGCCTAGACCTCCAAAGCAGCTGGATTACAAGACTACGCCACTGGTCCTGGTCGACCTCTTTCTTGCTCGCTAATATAGCTATATGGGAAGTATCAACAGTGACATGCATTTTAAACGACACTGCTTTGCGGTAAAGTTCCATAGCCTCTATTCGATTGCCAATGTTTTTTCTTTTTTTCTTCCCACTTAATTAATTTTTTGATTTTATTCAGATAGTACGTTGCAAAATGTAATCTATCTTAGATATAACTCTATGCCATCTATTACTTTTTTTACTTCAGAATCTGAATTAAATATCATTATTTATTTAGTATTTTTTTTAATATATCTGTCGATAGTTTGATTCTTCCAAGTGATGTCATTTCGTCATAATTAAAGCTCAAACTATTTTCACTGATCCACACTCTAAATCTCAACTTTGCTTATAAAACCATCAAATGGTCTCTCCATTAAAACTGCCTTAGTTGTCTTTTCTATTTATTAGCTTTTTTTACACAAACTAATATGTCTGGTAGAAAATAGCATCATTCTGTTGTATATTTTATTTCTTCTATTCACACAGTGTTGATACAAAAATGCAGGTCACTAGTAATTCTTCTATTTTTTTTTTCAATCATTGCTCTAGTTAAATACCAGCAAACGCCGCGGCGCCATCTGGGTTGACTTTTCATTCACAACTTTGACTCACACACAGAGCAGCGATGACTCCTCTGACGAGTGATCGTCAACCATTCCAACTTGTCACGAGATTTTCAAATGTTATTTTGTTTTAAATCATGCACTCAGCTGAATATGCTGACTGGACGAAAGAAGTATATCAACAGATTTTACATTTATGTTCCATTAAAAAAGAGTATTTATTCTGACTGAGCTTCATTTGCTAATTTTAAATATGTGAGAATTTACTAAGAAAATAAACAGATATGAAATGATGCCTGATAAATTTATTTTCGGTTAAGAGACAATTCTTGTTGTGTTGTAGGTTAACAATTACACTTTCTCTCAATAAAACTGTATTTTTATATGCATTTCATGTGAAGACTGATTTCTCCATATATTTTATTTTAAATATCACTCTTTAAATGCGTTCCTTGATATTGCATATATATATATATATATTTCTTTACAACGTGTAATCGGAGCATTTATATTTATATGTTAATGCTACAGGTTCTTAAATGTTGATAAAAAATTATTTTAAATTTTAATAAAATAATTTTCCATACAGTTTGAATAACATACTACCGGGAAAAGAAAACAGTTACGCCTCTAACAAAATACATTTATGTTAAAATGAAAATGAAAAATTACCGTACACAACATTTCTGACTATTGAATTTATAGATTTTCATTGCAAAAGCTACGAAATTTTAATCGAATTTTAGGTTATTGTAATCATTACTTTCTATTTTTAGAGAGTTTATAACGAGAAATATTATATCTGATATAAATTTTGATGGTAGAAAACCGCTTTTATTTATTTTAAGGTTTTCAATAAAATTTAATAATGTAACTTAATTTATAGGTAATTTTCTGCATTTGCTTTTCAGATGCATCCTTCAATAGAAATATAAATGTATTTGATATTGGTTCCTTGAAGGAAAAAAAAAACGTATTAAAGATATTTTAATCGAAGCAAAAAGTAATAAAGATAGAATCCTGATTCCATGAGTCGCATTTGTGGATAATGAGACTTCTGCACAACAAGGATTCCATCTGAAAATTCAGTTGAGAATGGATTTGTAAGAATAAGACGATTCAGTATGCTTAGAAAAGTAAAGTGATTTATCTCGTGTATAGACGAGGGAAAGTTTTAATGTTTTACTGCTGTAGATTTTTTGAGATAACAGTTTACCTTAAGCATTTCATCATTTTATTAAAATGTTTGTTTAATTCTCATAATGTATAGAAAAATTAATATTTATTCATTTTACACTTCAGGAAGTGCAAATATTCAACCATTTCATCTTCTGTGTTTGTATTGCATATATAATTCTCAAATGGGCGATAGTCGTTTTATTTCATTTGAGCTAATCGAATTAAAATAAGTGTTCGAAACATATTTATTAAGTAAGTGTGTCTCATTTAATATTTAAAATTAGTACTACTAAAACAATTGTTTTGAAATGTTTAATTGATCTTTTAAAGCATTAATTTAGCAAACAAAATGTCTCAATGATCAGGAATTTAGTCTTTTTATATGCTTATCAATTCCAAGCAAGATCTGCATGAAAATACTAATTTAAATGGAATTTTTTTGATCTTTATTGTATTTTATCTGAGATCAGCATTTATAAGATTTTACGGTCTTTTAACTTCAAAAAATAATTTTGTTAATAGAATGGCTGAGGATATAGTAGTTATTAATGAATTAAATAGGTGTACTTTTTTTTCCTGCCTTTCTTTGGTAATAAATTGAAAATGTCAGATATTCTTTGTCAGTAATAATTTATTAAAAAACAGAACCAAGTTTTCAACCAAGTTACAGATAGGTAAACATTATTGTATTCTTAACAGTAGTTTATATATATATATAATGCCTGCCAACATTTTTTATGACAAATATACTTTTTTTTAATAAATATAGTTCATTACAAACTTTTCGAAATATGTATTCTAGATAGAAGAATCTTTGTTATATTTTATTTATTTGGCATAAAAATCAACTAAACTATCCAAAAATTCACCGATACTTGAGTTCCTTGATATTGCATTTGAAACAATTGATTGTGTGATATGACATTTGATTTCCAGATATTATACTGCAAATAAATTGTTATTAAAAACGCATTCTCAAAAAAAAAAAAGAAATTTAGTATTTCATTGCTTTTCAATCCTGAAAATAATCAAATTTATCTCAGTTATTTTTTTAATCAATGTGATTAAACGAATCTAATTCTGACGTTGATTGGAGCATTAATTTTTGAATTTTACCACAGTGGAAAGAGTAATTTCTTAAAATTTTTTCTTTTCTTTAATAATTTAGATTTCTAAGTTATACGATCACCTTGTTTTATATTTTTCGGCCTTTTGTGCTAGTACAACTTTTAAACAATATTCAAGTTTTAAATCCTTAAAATGGGTATAATTAATTTTTGTTATACCATTATATATATATATATATTAATATTTTAATAGTAATAAAGAATGGAAACAATACTGAGCTAAGATACCTGTATCGTAGAGTTATATTATCAAAATTACATATATAGCTATTAATTTTAATAATTTTTTAAAAAAAAAAAAAGTGTATGAAATATCTAATGCTATACATTATACTGCTTATGAGTAAATCTAATATACTTAAAATAAAACTTAGTTAGGAATTTGATCACTTGAAATTTACAAGAATGATTCTCTGTAGGGAAAAAAAAAAAAAAACGAATGTGGCTAAAACTTACTCCATTTGCTACTGCTATAAATATATAACCTTACTTACTTCTTCAAATTGGTAAGTATTTCTTAAAAAATATTTTGAACGGTTCATCGAATATGATAGGACAAAAAAGAACAAAAATTGGCATAAAACCTTTCAGCATTGAGATAGTTTCAGAGATGTTATTTCTTGCTGAAATGATAAAATCTTACGATTTAGAAGGAAAAAAATTAAATGAACTTAATTTGTTAAGAAAAGAATTTTAAAAATTTTTGATACGTTAAATATTGAGATAAATTTAGAATCCAATAACATTTTTTTTTCATTCATATGATAAATTTGTCTTCTGCGTAGTAAAATATTGCTTGATCATATTTCCACTGATAAAAATGCTTCATAGTTAACTAGTGTGACTCTTTTGAAAAACTTATCTGCTGTAGAATTCTATTTTGATCATTAAGAATTTCTGCATTTATTATATGATAGCTTATTTTCAACATCTTTAACCTGAAGGATTTCTATTATCTGGAACAACAGACTAATTTTCTTCCAAAGCTACTTACTTATGAGATTATTTTGGTAAACCTATTTTATCTTTATTTTGGGTTACTTTTTTTTAACAGAAAAAAAAGGATAGAAAATAATACTGCAAGAAGCACTTTAATGTAGAGTTATATTTACTCCCCAAACTAAATCTTTAATTATTAATTTTAATCTTTTTGAAAAATTATATGAAAGATCTGATGTAATACACTAAATCAGTTATGAATAAGTTCAATACAATTAAGCAAAATTCATTATAGAATTTGATCATTCCGAAGAATACGAGAATAATCTTGAGTAATCCATAATAACGAAGGAAAAACTCAATTCTGCTGTTAAGGGATAAAATTATTTTATTCTAGTACTTACGCAGTATTGAAAATCACACAATTTTTTTTTACAATTTTAATTACTTTTAACTAATTTCGATTTGCTATTTATTACACAACTTCAATGTGGCTTCAAATTGGTAAGTTTTTTCTTTTAAAAAAAAAAAAAAAAAATCTGTCTATTTAAAAATATCAAAACAAACCTCTCAGGTAAGCAGCAAGAAGATAGCTGAGCGCGATTAAGCCGAAAGACACTTTTCTTGGAAAAACAATATCATAGATCAATGCTCTTATGAATTTCACCTATTTTTTCATCTGAATCAAATTACTTTTAACCTAATTTCTATACTCGCTGTTTTGTAGAAAATGCAACACCATGAAAGAATCATCAGAACTAAAATGAAATTTAATGCAGAAGACTTGTACTGATACAATAAATGATGAAATTTTTTCAAACAAAAGAAACAAATTAAGGTCCGAAATCATATTTCAGCAGCAGCCGCAACGGCGCTGCAATAAGTGCTGCTATACGACGTGGCATGGAGTCAAAACAGATGCTGAATATCTGCTGAGGAAGAGAATTCCATATCAGCTTGTATGCGCAACCAAAGTTCGTCTTTGAACCGCAGGATGCGGATCACGAAAGCGAGATGCCGACCAACCATATCCCAGCATGCGTGCTCACAGGCGACATATCCGGGTGAAGGTTAGCTAAGGAAGAAGCTGTATGCGTTGTGCGAGTCAGAAGTCTCTCGAACAGTCCGCGCAACATGTGGGCGTGCATTATCCTGGGGCTGAAAAGATAGTCGGTGGGATGCCTTTAGCCGAAAGCGAAACGACTTCGGCTGCAGGCACTTCACGGACGAAGCCGTTGGCGCATTGAGATACCTCACCCGGTATCAAATTGGACGTCCGCGATACGAACGCACCAGAATTCATAACTCCGGGTGTCTGACCACCATGTCGTCTGGTCATCATACTCAGGAAGGCAGTTGACCGGCATAACGTCCAAACAATGAACACGGCCATCATGGGTCCACGCCAAATTGAAGTGTGGATTCATCTGAAAGACAAATTTGGTGCCAATCAGCTCGCCTGTCTCTGTGCTCAAGAGCCCACTCCTGACGCAGCCGTCGATGATTCGCCGTGAGGGGGAATCGTATAAAGGCACCCTTGCACGCAATCCACGGCGCAGCAGGACATTCCAGACGAATTGACGAAGCCGACAATTGTACACCTGTAGCAGACTAACGTGCTGCCAGCCGCGTTCGGAGGAAGCTGTGCGATCATTCCACCGCCATGCGGAGCAGGTGCGTCGATCATCGCGCCTGACGTCACCTTCTGTCGTCCAGTGCCTGTTTCTTCGAGGTTGTTCGGTGCCTGTCGGTCCACTGCTTCCAAACTCGCATCACTGTGGAACTGTTCCGCCGCATACCAGTTGCTATTGCGCGATAGGAAAACTCTCTTCTTCGTGAAGCCGATTATCCTCCTCGTTCAAACTCCGTAAGTTGCTTGAATTTTATTCCGTCGTGGAGGCATACTAGGTCTCAATAAACGTTTGCCACTAACAACAATCATAGACTTTTTTTCAACGTCCTGCCCTACACTTTTATTTATACGCTTTCAGTATCAATTCAGGGCGGCAAGCAGCGCGCTATGCACGCGCGATGGCTCTGAAAACTTTATTTAATTTGTATAATATCCATAATTTGACATTTGCTGCGAATTTCATTTGATTCGATGATTCCTTCATGAAAAGTTGTACTTTCTACAAACCAGCAGTTTATTTTATTTTATTACATATAATTAATTTACTTCTTCAAATAGGTAAACATTTTCTTAAAAATATTTTTTCAATGATTCATTTTAATAGCAAGAAGATGGTTGAACGCAGTTTAGACGACAACGCTTTTCAGAAAACAAGACCGTTTGAAAAATGATAAACGTCCAGGAAAAAACAGTATTACACAAAGAGTTTTCCTCGATCGTCTTGCGCACGGTTGCTACAAACTGGTTTCTCTCTAAGGACAACGCCTAAGCAATCAGCCTAACTAGAAATTAGGATTTGTTGGGAAATTTTTCAACCCCATAAACCAAACACTCCTCTTCTTCGTTTTTTTCTCCATTTCCAGTGTAGATATATAGATTGTCTGTTTGCCTACTCTGGAACATGCAACATATAATTATCCATGAGGAGAAACAATCTGCCTTCTAAATCTAAGCCGCACAGTTTTAAAGATTGCCCCTGAGTTTTATTGATAGTGATTGCAAATGCCAGTTGAATTGGGAATCAAATCTCTTAAACTGAAATACATATCTGTTGATACTCATAGGAATGCGAGGAATGAGAACATCTTCACCTAATGAAAGGTCCCTAGTCAAAATTGTTGCCTCTATGTCGTTGCTGCTCATTAATTTTTTTACTGCAAAGCCGCGTACCATATACAGCTTTTGGCTGGTTGATATTCTCGCAACATAATAATTGGCCTTACCAAATTTCAACTTCAGTATGTGGGGCAGATTCCTGACACATCATTTTAATTCAAAAATTATGTAGATAGTTCTACCGTTTTATCTACTCTGGCACAACAGTGTCAACAGACTTCTTATAGGTGATCGTCTCATTTGAATGCGTGAGACTGGAATGATGCTCGAAGCAATAACA